>CM038229.1:106979802-107457107 GCA_021442155.1 Cymbidium sinense
TATGCTAAAGGTATTTTAACTAATCCACTACACATATTAGTCCATTTGTTGACCTCATTTTTGGAAGAGGTCATTTTAGCAATGAGAAGATCTCAAGTTCAAATAGGGATTTCTAATTCACTATTCAAGTCACTATGCTTAATGACTTAGGAAATGCATTTTGAGCTAAATCCAATTTATTTAGTTTAATGCAAAATCAAGTCAAATATCCAACATAAATTAAATCAAGTAAAAAAATGAAAATAAAATGAAAATTCAAAGTCAAACTTAAAGTCAACTCTAGTCAACCTAGAATTAACTTAAATGGGCCCACTTTGTCAAAAAGTCAACCCACTAAAATTTGAATAAATTAAATCACCAAAAATATTTTAGATTATATCAAATGAATATGTATGATCAAAATGACAAAGAAATTTGAGTCCATGGAGGCCGAGATTAGGTAAATTAAATTCCTTAAATAAAAATAAGCTAAATAAGCTATATTGAACTCAAATACAAGAAAAATCAAAATAAATCTAAATTGATAGTCCTAAATCATATGGGGATGGTGATGGGACATAACCCAACTCCCATTATTGGTAGTTGGGTCAAATTGGTCATTTGACCCATAAGAAATTAGTTTTATTTCATTTAACCCAATTTGGGTTAAGTAAGTTAAGACAAAAAGAAATAAGGAAATATCAAACCACTTCCAACCAAATCACATGGGATGGGGTGACACTTCCTTAAACCCTCCTAATGAAGGTTTACATCCCTAATCAAGCCATTTAAGCTTCTCTTACATTATTGTAAAATCCAAATGAGGAAAACTAATGAAAGCAAAGGAATTGGAGAAGTCAAATTCCTTCTCTCTTCTTCCCACCTCTTCACATAGGATAGGTGTGGGATGGAAAATGAGAGAACTAGCCAGCTTCCAAGGTCCTCCATCACCAAAACTGACCAAGGAATAGCTAGGGAGGAGCTTAAAGGCTCTCGACCATATAGGAAAATAAAAGGAGAAACTTCCCCAAGGAGAATTGAACACACACACACCTTCACACATCAAAATCGAAGCTAAACGAAATTTCCCCCTCCCCCCAACAATCCTTAACCACTACAAACCATCAAAGACAAAAAAAGAGCACTCAAGGGTTGGTCTAGGGAGCAATCCATAAGGAATTAACCTAATTCCTTTGGCAAGCAAGTTCGGTTCAAGCACTCAAAGCTCAATCAATTCCAAGGCCAATCGTCCAATGAATTGAGGTATTCCATTGTTAACCTTGAGTTTTTCCTTAAATATTTTGGCCTTGGTCATTTTCATATCAAGAGATCAAGCTTAATGGATTGAAAGAGGAGCTTTCAACAATCGTGTAGCACTTTAAATCATGTGATTTCATTATCTATATCAAATGTTATTAGCAAAATACTTTGGACGGTCCTCGGCTCCCCAGGAATCAAAGGAGATGATCTCTCCATCGTTCAATCCACGACTGGATCGGATGACCCTGAGCCGACGATCGATTTTACCCTTTAGGAACCGCAAGTCGACTGACCGTCGATCTTCGACGACCACTGTAGTGATCCCGCATTTTGAACTATGGTGATGCAGATGCCACGTGGCTCCACGTGGCCCAACCCGTGTGTGCCATGCGGTGGGACGTGACATACAAGTGCGCGGTCACGATCTCCGTGGGACTGCCACTTAAAAACTATTAAAATTGGTTAAATAACATATTTAATTAATTTAAAAAATGCAAAAAACTTCTTAAAATCATATAAAGTCAAATATATATTAGAAAATTACAAATAAAAGCTCTATGGATTCAACTTGAGGAGAGGAATTCATAGAAAATAAAATCTCCAATTTTAATTAGGTATTTTTCCCTTAATTTAGGTTTAACTGAAAAACATTAAACCCTAATTATTCTCAAATTAATAATCCAATTAATTTGAAACTTTGGGAAATGAAATTAAGCATAAAATACACCTTAGGAGAATTTTAGGATTTAATTATCTAAATTCAAGGGAAATTGAAATTTCATATGCTTAACCTTTTAATTAATTAAATTAATTAACCCTTAATGAAATAATTAGAAAACTTTAATCAAACAACCTTAAATAGAGATAATGAACATTAAGGAACATCAAAACACTAATTAAACCTAATTAAACCTATATGAACCTAATAAATCATTAATTAACTTAATTAGGTAGTTAAATGAATTAAATAATTTTATTAAAGAACCTAAACTTAATTAAATCATAGTAAATGAACCATTTAACCAAAATTATGAATAAACCCTCATTGGAAAGGTATTTTAGTGAAAAATAAGTGAAAAATAAAACCCTTAACTGAATCTCAATAAATTAAGCTTAATTTAAGTTTTAATAAAATAATTAAAACCTTAATTACACTCTAATTACATCTCTAATAAAGGTGGAACTTTAGGGATATAAAATTGGCATGTAACCCTATTTGCCAAAAATATTTCAAGTCTAATTGATCTCTAGATTAGGAATTCTTAAGTTTCTAAATCCTTAGGTCAATGTTAATCAAATATTAGGTTAAGAAATTAATTAACCTATTAAATTAAATGGTAATTCAAACCAATCTCCATCAAACATTAGAAAACTATTAAAAACTTATATAAATATCCTAAGTTAATTAAAGTGATAAAATTCAATCTTAGATAATTAAGTAAAATCTTAGTTAACAAAATTATTAATTAACTTAAATCTTAACATTTCAATCAATGAAATTTAATGAAACCACACATCTTTAATGAATTTAAGAATGAATCTAAAACATAGGTCAATTAAATCATATCAAATAATTAACTCAAGTGTTTTAGGTTAAAACCTAATCTATAAACAAACAAAAGTATTAATTCATATTAATGAATTTAAACCTTATGCTTACAAATCTATGATTTAACAACTTAAGCCAAATTCAATAAATTCAAACTCTTGAAAATTAACATAAGCCAAATTAAATAAAACCCATATAGCTTAATTCAAAATGAAACAAATCAAACAAAGTAATTCAAACAAATAAATATCATAAATCAAATCCAAATATAAATAACATCAAAAAGATTAATTAAGATACTTAAGGATCTTAGTCAGACTTTTTTGAAACTTCATTAGATTTAGGATGTGGAATAAAGTGAGGTTCACCTAAAATGAAATTCACTCTATTTCATTCTTGAAAACCTATACAACTTTAACAAAATAAAATGGAATAAAAATGATAATTAACCCACTAAACCATTTGAATTGAAACCAACTAACTAATGATAAAAATTAAACCAAATCAAACTTTAAATTTAAACTTGAAACTAAAGGATCCTAGTAATGACTTATCACACAAGCCCAACTTCTACACACACTAGATTAGGTCAGGACTATCTAGGTTAGATAGTTGGTGATTTTCTTTAATCTATATGTTAAGGTGCTTCACATGTCTGGTGTATTGTTTTTAAATGCCTGGCTTGTTTGCTGTTTGATTGGATGTTAGGGCATTCTTTCTAGATTTAACACTATTTTCTTTGGGACTGTTAAAGGGATCGCTATAATAAATAAATCATAAAATTGATATTTGCTTACAGCTGAAAATCCTTAACATAGTTCATATGACTTTCAAGCAACTAATGCTAAGATGTTATGAAATATAAACTTGTGTGTTGTGTGTATTTTTTAACATCTATTTTGTAGGGTTTCTTTTTTTTTTTTGAATTTAAAATGTAAATTGAGCTAAATTAAATTAATCTAGGGGTCAATTAAAGCAATTAACCAAGAGATGGTGCAATCCCTCTAGACCGTGGATGTCCTCAAGAAGGATACTTTCCTAGAAAGAAGACCCTAGATCTAAACTTGTAATTTTGATAAGATAAGTACCCATTTTTTTCTCTCGAAGCATCTGATTGTCCTTTTCATATAATTTAATTCTACTTGATTTATTTTGTGCATAATAGAAAATACTTTTCTATGTTTCTTTCTATGCATGTTTGTGCTATGATGATTCTGGATGTAGGCTTATAGGATAAACTAAATTTTCTACCCAATTAATTCAATCAAAACATAAAATACAACTCATAATCTTCATATGAAAGCCTGTATTAAAGAAGATAAAATATGTAGCAACCTCTTAGGTGGATGTTTTAATATCATGCATAAATCATATTATTTCACTCTTGATTAATGAAGGACTTTCATCCTTGCTAGAGAACCTGGCTTGAATAAACATTTCTGCAATCTTCTGTCGCTAGAATCTAAGCCCTAGATTTTTAAGAAAATGACAATTTGAAATATAAAATTAAATCCCAAATTTGAAGCCCAATCATAAGATAGTTAAAATGTCTACTAGGTATCCTAGTATCAATAACATTTCTTACTTTTTCTCATTTGGCTCTTGAAAATAACTCTCTCCAATTTTGACCTCTCCCAATTGAATTTTTAAAAATAAATCCTTTGAAAGCTACCATAGTAGTCTTTAGGAATAACCACTTATTTCTTTAATCGAGAGTATTCTTAGAAAGAGACCCTTCCTAAGATGTAATTAACTCTAGAGGCTTGCCTTTATAGGGAACCATGATCCCAGGATAAAATAAAATCTCTTCTACTTTTCCATGTAGTTTAGGGGAAAATACTAAGACGAAAGACCCATTTTAGAGTCTTTTATTGAAATGATAGAATCCATTACAGGAGATCATGTTTATCTTTTGAGATAATATGTTTATTTCTTAATGTTGTATTTCATCATTTAAATAAAATAATTTAAAAATCTATGTGGTGTCATTTCTTTTCTCTATTCCAGAGAAAATACTAACAACTGCCACCAGTGTTGCAATAGCTGGCTCTAAAGTGTGCTATATGCTGTCATGGGTTCTCGCTGCCATCGAAGCTCTTGAAAGATGGTGGCACAAAACCCTTAGGATACGAGATGGCATCAAATTCCTCTTGGTAGGATTTACCCTTTTGAATTGATGATCCTCCTCGGGCTTACGCCAATACTTCTCTCACCTACTACTCAATCATGATTTTAATGTCCTTTTCTTATATATAGGTACTATCCACTACCTTCCTATACAAGTCGGTGTCGCCTACTCCATCAAGGTGAAGTCTTGGTGGATCCAAGACATGCAACAACTCGTCGACCTATTCGCAAGTAGTAGGATGCACTATTGGGGCTTGGTTCTGAAGTGCCAAAACTGCTACTAGCAAATCTTCAAGCCTCTTCCCCATCCTATCGATTTGTTCATCCTTCTATTTTAATTAATGAAGGAGGTGTTGGGTCGAGTAGGCTGTATCTTCCTGCTCGGCCGCAGCACCTTCGAAACTCTGCTGATCACGAAGGAGGGAACCCTTGGTATCAACCATGTGCACTCGTGTTGAATTTTCCAACAGACCGACTTCATTGGGATCAAAATTGAACTTCTACTCCTCTAAGTTGGACAACCATATCCTAGATCTTTCTTCTCAACTAATCGGCTACAATATCATTAAGAGAACGGTCCAATTACGCAGGAACAAATGATCATGGTTGACCGGTGGTGGGATCTATGTCATGAACAGAGAGACATCTAACCTCCCCTTGGAGAGAGCAGATCTTGTGAGGACTATGCTCACTAGAGGATACATGCTCCAGACTGTCACTAGATCTGGGTGGAGTGGTACTCCTAGGAGGATCTATAGCCATGGGGTGAGAACTGTATCCTACTTCTACCGCTGCTCCATACTCTACGATGGTGGTGGTGGTGAAGGAATGACTACTATACTCAGGTCGCCATTCCCTCTTCACCACAACTAGGGCAGAAGGTCGAGTAGGAGAGCTGCCACACCTCAGTCGGCGGTGTAGATGGAATGAGATCTCTTGGCCATAGCTGGATCACCAGTGAGGCTCTCTTCTCCTCGGATGCAGCCTTCATGGCTTTTGCTGGAATAGTGGATAATGGATCCTATACTAGAGATGGTGGGCATGGAGTAGAGTGGTGTGGTGGAGGTGCCACTCTCTCTGTGTGCTCCTCTCGGTGCATAGCACTGCTAGTAGAATACTATTAGTATGATCGGTGTGGATAGCATGCCAAGAGAAAGTCCATGAGGCCAAGGCCGCTGACCATGGCATCTACATCTCCCCTACTAGTAATCTATACAAATACCTAGACCTCCCCGCCCTCTCCGCCTAATATGTTTGCCCACACCGGGGATGACCAAAGTAAATCAAATTAAGCCCTGACTATAATCGAAGCTCGCCAACTCGATAAATGATCTAAGGGATACCACCTTCTCCTCCATTGATAGAAACCTCAAACTATACGCATACATGGAGGTGAAATTGAAATCCTCTTAATGTCTTCCTCTCCATCAAAACCAGAGAGGGGGTAAAACTTATTTTCTATGATCAGATGAGACACTATCCTAGGTAACTCCTCTACTGCATACTGAGTGGCTACCTCTAGCTCCTTGGCTATGTGATCATGATGCAGCTTGATCTTGTGACATGGTGCCGAAAAGGGGTAGGGGGTAGAACGGAACTAGACCCAACCTCGGTGAGACTATCCCCGAAGATAGAGCCTTCCCTTGGAAGGAGCCAATGAGTGGGTGCTAACCCGCAGGGACAGAGAAACCACCGAGACCGGCACTAGAACTACTACTTGCAAAACGCGCCTTCCATGAGGGAAACTCGAAGTCGATGGTATCTCAACCTGATGACCGCCCTCACCACACTCCTATCGACTGTGAGGGTGGTCCCCTCACAAGTGATCCTAGCCCCCTCAAAACCTCAACCAAAATGAATGAGGTGGGCGAAGTCAGACTGCGGGAGGCTGGCTTGATCCAAGGCCAAATCCATCCCAAAAGAAATGTGAACACGTACTTCTGGGCTACCATTAAAACTGAACTGAACTGAACTAAAACTGACTGAAATTGACTGAAAGTCTGCAATGTTAGAAAATAAAGCCAAATCAAATTTTTGCTTAATTTGTTTTTAAAATTTTGAACCTACACTCAACAATTTGGATATGTTAAGTGGGGCTCTTTGAATTTTAAGAGAGATTTTTGAATTGATTGGAAAGGAGATTTTGAATGTATAATCCATTTTCAATAAATTTGTGTATGTTGAAAATGGGTTCAAATATTTTTGGAGAGATTGATGCTTCCATAGGTTCATATTTGATTTTGATTTTTGGTTGTTTGGGACCCTTTATTTAACAAATTTTAGTATGCTAAAGTAAAGGGTCGATTGATTTTGTTTGGATTTATGATTTTGGAATTTACTCAGCAAATTTGGATATGCTAAGTGAGGTGTTTGAAAATAATTTTATTCTTTTATTTGCTTGTTTGTGAATTATATGAATTTGAAAATGGAATCTTTACTTAGCAAATTTAGGTATGCTAAATGAAGAATCCAAATATTTTATTATTTTTGAAAATAGGATCTTTACTTAGTAAGTTCGGGTATGCTAAATAAAGAATCCTAACGTGTTTTATTTTTGATGATTTTTGAATAGAAAATGCTTTACTTAACAAATTTAGGTATGCTAAATAAAGGATCCAAATGTTCTATGATTTTTTTTATTTTGATAATATGACCTTCATTTAGCAAATTTGGGTATGTTAAATGAAGAATCCAAATGTTTTGTATTTTTTTTTTGAAAAGATGATTGCTGATTTTATTTTTGAAAAGATGACTGTTGATTTTATTTTTGGAAAGATGATCGTTGATTTTGCTTTAAAAATGAAATCTTCATTCAATAAATTGAATGAGGATGTTCATTTGTGCCTTGAAAATATGATTGTTGATTTTATTAATTTTTTTTTTTTTGAAAATGAAATCTTCATCAAAATAAATTGAGTGAAGATGTTCATTTGTGCTTTTTGAAAATATGATTTTGGATTTTATTTTTTGAAAATGAAATCTTCATCAAAATGAATTGAGTGAGATGTTCATTTGTGATTTTGAAAATATGATTTTATTTATTTTTTGAAAATGAAATCTTCATCAAAATGAATTGAATGAAGATGTTCATTTGTGCTTTTTGAAAATATGATTAATTAAAGTGAATTACTATCATAAAATACACAATACTTTATTTCTTTCCAACATGTGTATCATGCATATGAAATTATCCTAAGCATATCTATGCATGCAAACGCAAATATTTAGCACACCTTAATGATGAATGCTAAGGGATGTTGCTTAAGAAAATTTGGATGCTTCATGATGCATTATTTTGTTAAGTAGAAACGAGGGATTCTTTCATCCATTAATCAAATGCACATTTACATGTATGAAAGACATAAGTGACGCCATTATTATTTTCTACACAAAGGTATAAGATACAAGACCTTCTTATGGCTACTTAAAGCCTCAGAACTGCGATATCTAATATACCACTTTTTTTAAATACATGTGCATGTAGAAAAGAAGTGAATGGAAAAGTGTCATGCAAAAGATTTTTAATTTAAATGTGTAAATGTGAAGATCCTTCTGAAATGGTAACATAGGAATGAATAGGAATAGATTCAAGCAAGTGTTGTGTTCTTTTCAAATGAACTATACACTTTACAAATCCTATTCAAAACTATGTTAAAAGAGAAGAAAATGAAAAGTCACATAATACACATCTTATAGTATACTCACATGCATGCTTATAAGTAATTATAAGTAGCATACCTTTCATTCAGAACTTTGATTTATAGGTTTTTGAGAAAAAAAATGGATTTAATAGTGATAATAACCATCCATATTCTTATTTTAGCCAAAACATGCAATTTGACATAAAGGAAACATTTCATTTTAATTTAAATTTTAAAAAAGTATGAATGCATGATATCATATGACATACAACATTTAGCATGCTAGGAAAGAATTAAAGTGATGTGAGCATGTAACATCATTCACCCTAATTAATTCCTAAAGACAATCCCATAGAATAAGATCATTTAAAGTGAATCAAAGTTGTTTAAGGAAATTTTGTTTTAATTTTGAGTTTGATTTGATTTTAGAAAATATGAAAAGGTTTGTTGGTCCTAACCCATCTCCCACATGTGTGTTATTTTAGTTTAACTTTTAGAACCATTAATTTGATTTTATGTTTTGTTTAGGTTAAGGTGTACATTAAGTTCATTAATTACCCCTTACCTACGCCACTTTAACATAATTAAACAACTAATTATGAGCCAATGTATGATATGCAACCACATTGAATTTAAATCAGAAATACACCTAGGAAAGAAAGGGGCCTAATACAATTGGCTCACAATTAATGATTAATTAAACTAAAGGGGCTTAATTAAATACTTTCATAACCCTTCCCACACATGTGGGTTAAATTTGATTTCCTTAACCTAACCTTAGGCTTTTGAACACCTAAGAATCTACCCAACAAAGGATTGATTAAGTTTAGAATGATTTTGAAATTTTGATTAAGCTAATTATGAAGATTATTAGTGGATTAACCCTTAATTAGGTTTGAATTAAGGAAGGAAAGGGGTTTAGGGAATAACTTAGAAAAAATATACCAAACCCATTCCATAAACCTTCTATTTACTTAAATAATATTTAATTAACTCAATTAAATGATTAAATCACTGTTCACATGCTTAATTATCCTTAATTATATTAAGAGAGTGATTATGGATTCATTAATTAATTTTCCTAATTAACTCATTAATAAATTCTAAGAAAATTAGGGGAGGCAAAGATCATCCTACTGAACATGTTTGAGAAGTTTGGAATTAATTAATGAAATGATTAGGGAGTAATTAGGGTTATTAAGATTTTAAATAAACCCTAATTAAGAAAAATTCACTGTTCAAAATCAATTAGAAATAATTTGATATTATTCCTTACTAAATTATCTTTAAACTGAGCCCTCATTTATATTTTTTTTTTTTTCTATATTTAATTATGAATATTTGAAGTTTTAGTGATTATTATGTAATTAGAAAGCTTAATTAATTAACTAATCCCGTTGGCGCCAAGTGGACCACTGATGCGGCGTGCGCTTTCCATGTGGCATGACATGATTGGTTATTTAAGGTATCACATCCTATGCTGCGTCAATCGATAGTGCTACGCATTTTCTCTTGGACTATCTGATCAAAGATCAGACAGTCGAGATCAAGCCCACGGTTTCTAAAGGATTAATCATTGGATCTAATCGGATTAATCAAGACCGTCCATCCAAAACATGCGGGATGGATGGTCCATGATTCATCCACGGCCTCGCTGAGATGGAGGTCCATCTCCATGGCTTGATCCCTCACTTGATTCAATTCAACCCACACCATCAATAGGTGTGGGGAAGAACATCCAACGGTCAATTTCAATTGAGATTAAAGTTCTCTTCATAAAGGACCAAAGAAATTATCCCTATGCTTGGTTTTGAAGCATACCTCACGGAGGCTATCACCTCCCAACTATCAAAGTAGCTTAGTGGAGATGAAGCCCTGAAGGTTTGAAGGCTTGAGATGAAGTGGATCTTCCTATTGGCCAAACTCCTCTTCAAAGGCTTGCGGTTTTAGCTCCTCCTTCCCATGGCTTCATTTGCTTGGGATTTGATTTGGGTGAGCTCGATTGGGTCCTCATGGTGCTTGCAAGAGGAATTGAACTTCTATGGAAAATTGGCTAAGTTTGGATTTCTTCCTACCTCCCTTTTTTAGATAAAATCGAGAAGAAAAATGGGAAGAGGTTGGGATTGCTTGAGAGAGCTTGGGGAGCTTTCCTTGGGTCTCTCGTTCGATTACGATGTCATTGGAATGAAATTAGGGGAGTATATCTCCCTACTTGAATGGTGGAGCTCACATGTCATTTTGATCAAATTGATCACATGGAATGGGTTTGTTAGGCTATTAGGGGTGCCATGTGATTTGGTTTTGGCAGGAGAGTGTAGTGGAGGAGTTGCCCATGTGTTAAATGAGGATGTGAGGGATTCTATGTGGAGAATTTTCCATTGGGTGGCTGGTTTTTGCCATGGGTTGGGTTTGGCTGACCCAAACCCATTAGGTCATGTGCACCACTCTCATTAGTGTCCATTTGGTACACTAAGAGGGTGCCAAGTGGCCATGAAAAGGATTTGACCAAATTCCAAGTGGAATTGACCATAGGTTACCCCTTGACCTAGGCGTAAAATGGTCATTTGGCTTTGATTTCAATTTAGATAGATGTGAAATAATTGAGAAATAGGTTGTGCTAATTTTCAATGAATTTGGTGTTGATTTGATGTCATTTGGCACTTGTTGACCCATTTAGGTTAAAATGGGTCAACTTGGGTCAAGATGATCAATTGGTCAAATTGGGTCAAACCAAGGGTTGGGTCAAATTCATATGACCATTTGAAATATTTTGGTATCATTGGTTTGGTTCAATTTGATTTGTATTTGGTTTTGGTTCATTTGAGTTCACTTAGGTCAAATGGGTCAAGTTGACCAATTTGACCCATTTGGCCCAATTGGGTTAGGTCATGGGTTAGTTTAGGTTTGGTTGGTCATTTGAAATATTTTACATGCTTTGGTTTCGATCAATTTTGGTTTGGTTTGATTTTAGCTTGATTTGACCTTTTAGGTCAAGTTGGGTTCATGATCAATTGTTGGGTCTAGTTGGCCAATTGAGGCTTTTCAAGTTAAACAAGTGATTTAGAATGAACTTGACTCATTGGTTGTAATTGATTTAACTTAGATCAAGATTTGACCCATTTTGACTTTTTTAGGTCAAGTTTGGTCAACTTGGGTCAAATAAATGGCCAATGGGTTAAGCTTAAATGATGACTTGGTCAAGTTCAAACATTGATCATAAACTAATTTTGATCAATAGTTTCAATCAATTTGGCCTATGGTGAATTTTGGCTAGTTTAGGTTTCATTTGGGTCAAATATTGACTTGATCAAAGGCTAGGTTTGACTTGGCTTGACCCAATTTGAGTGATTGATCATCTTATGATGATTGTTGCTCACAATGTGAGGCTTAGATGGGCTTAGGTCAATCCAATTTGGGTAGGATTAGAATTTGGCTCAAAAAGGTGTTTTAGGTCACTTTGGGTCAAGTGAGCCTGGTCAATTGACTTGATCAAGGCTTGGTTCAAGTTTGGTTGAACTCACATATGGACTTCTGATTGAAATATAAATTCATTTGCAAGTGATTTGGAGTCAAATGAGTTTTGATTCATTTGACAAATTCAAGTTCAAAGGATGAACATGGATTTGGGTTTGAGTTTTGAATTTAGTTTGATTTGATAATTGAAGTTTGTGTTTATATTTGATTTCATGATTGAAGGATTGATTGAATCATGAAGAAAATCCAAGGGTTTGAATTGATTTGAGGTTAATTTGGTTAAGTTCAAAAATTTGACTTGAAAGGGTATAGAGATTTTGATTAGACTTGGGTTTGAGTTTCGAATTTAGTTTTGGATATATACATTTATATTTCATTTATATTTGTGAATATAAATGAGAACATAAATAGGTTATGAGAAGATCTTTTGAATTTGACTTGATTTGAATTTGGTTTGAGCTAAATCCATAAGATGAAATCAAAGTGACTTAGGAAAGATCTTTTGAATTTGGAATTCAATCATGGATGTCAATCATTTGGAATTGATTCATGATTTGAGAAAATCAATTGGAATGGATTTAAGATTTGAGAAAATCAATTAAGTTGGAACTGATGAGATTTGATTTGGAATTGATGTTGATTTGAATTTTGAAATTTGACTTGAAGGAAGGAAGTGGGGATTTTGATCAAGCTATAGGGTAGGCAAATTTTAACACCCCTAAAGTAGGACCTATTCCTATGGTTAACTCTTCTAAGTCTCTAGGGTTAGGTTGAGTGTTCACCTAATCATTAGAAGTGTCTTAAGATAAGAGGAGTCCTATGTATAATATGGAGAGGTTGAGAGCTCATTCTAAAAAAGATGTCAACATAGAGATAGATGATTAGAAGACTGAAGCCAAGTTTCACATCATATACTCGGATACATCTTTCAACGCTTTGCATGGGAGACCGTGGATACATGAAAAAAACACAGTTCCATCCTCTCTATATAAGTACATGAAGTTCATGAGAGGTGGGCCTGAGTACTGCTTCAAAGGAGATCTCAAACCATTCACAGTTCATGAGGTCGGGATATATGAGGAAGCAGCCTATTACCTCCCCAAAAATCAACAAGTCCATTCTCACAAACTTAGTAAAGATTCCCATGAGGGACAAAAAGAAAGAAAAGAAAAGGAAAAAAATAGAAAAAGAAAAGAAAAAAGAGAAAGAAAAAAAAAAATAAAGGAGCGAGACATGGATTCAGGAAAGATATAGAGGTCGACATTAGATTTCACCCACAGTTCGTTAATCCATTCGAATATATGAGTAGGATGACCCGACCTCCACCAGGAAGCGGAAGAGGACAGTTCATAGGTATCCCGAGATGGAAGCCTCCCCTTGGTCACCCAATAGGAGGTATGTCCCAATACCGAGTACACAAGATATCCATATAGACTTAGAATCTAGCTCAGAGGAAGAGTCTTATGTGGTTAGCACACTAGCCAACTCTTCTGGTAGATCCCTTTTGAGGTGTCACTTGAGTTGGATAGTAATGAAAATTGAGCTCCAAAGCAAAGCATAAATGTATCCAAGTTTATAAGTGAAACAATCAGGCATCAGTTTGGAACCTTAGCTCTAGCCTCACTTTTCTCACAAAATGTTGAAGGTTTGGTAGTTAAGGAAGTCCCTAAGTCATCCGCATATGTTAAGACTCAGAGGTTCTTTCTGGGAGCATCATCCTCAAGTCAAGAAGTTGATGTAGAACTTGAGGATAATTCATATAAAGATTTAATAGAATTACCTTTTGATTGGTATTCATTGTGTGTCTAAATTTAAAGAAAGGATTAATCACACATACTTGATCAAAGCATAGTCGACTATTTCAAAAAAATATGGAAGAACAAATGCAAAACTCTCAATCAAGACTATAGGACTAGATTGATGATGGTTCAGTCAATCAATGAATGAAGCTTATTTTATTCTCATCATCACCAATCGAAGTTCTTTTCAAATCATGCTAACTCATATGAGGAGGTGTGTTTAGAAACTTGATGCTCCGGATGATTTTGAAGTTAAAGGTGCCGTCGAGTTTGATGAATCGATCAATCATCAGAAATCAAAGAAATCAACTTAGGGAGAAGAGAACCGTCCAACCTACATCGCTTCTTTGAATGATCCCAAATCAATGACTTAGTTAAGTTGTTGATTAAGTTTAAGGAATGCTTAATGGAGTTATGAAGAGATGTCCCATCTATCTTTTGATGTAAACCCTAGCAATAGAGTCTAGTGCTAACCCTATCAAGCAAGCCCATAGGCATGAGATTAGACCTTAAACAATAGGTCATTTTGAAGTTAAGAAAGCGATTGATTTTTTCATCCAGAAGAAAAATATCCTACCTTGTTGGCTAGTGTCATCCTAGTTAAGAAGAAGAATGGCCAAATTCGCATATGCCTTAATTTTAGGGATATAAATAAGGCATGTCCAAAAGATGAATTTTCACTACCGATACCAGAACTGATGGTGGACATTGCCTCATCTCATTTAGTCTTCTCTTTCATGGATGGCTTATCTAGATATAACTAAATAAAGATGGCCCCTGAAGATAAAAGAAGCACTGATTTCAGAACCCCGATCAAAATCTTTTGTTATAAGGTCATGCCTTTCAACCATAAAAATATCGGTGATACATACTAGTGGGCTATGGCTCGAATCTTTGACAAACTAATTCATCACTAAGTTGAGTGTTATGTCGATGATCTCATAGCCAAAAGTAAAGAAAAGGAAGACCATCTTTTTTACATGAAGTAGTTTCAAACGGTTAAGACAATTTAACCTCAAAATGAATTCCCTAAAGTGTGCATTCGGAGTAGCTTCAAGAAAATTTCTTGGGTTTTTTGACCTAGAATCAAAATTGATCTAGAAGATCAAGCGATACTAGAAATGCCACCACCTAAAATTTTAACTCAACTCGGATCATTTCAAGGAAGTTGGCATATCTAAGATGCTTTATATCCAACATAACAGGAAGATGCCAGCCATTCTCAGCACTTGTCAAAAGGATGCCAAGTTCAAGTGAGATGATAAGTGTCAGCATACTTTCAAAGATATCAAGCACTACCTGATGATGCTGCCAGTTGTAGCATCCACTATCCTAGGTAAGCCATTGATCCTCTACACTGCTACATTAGTTGACTCTCTTGGTGCTTTATTGGCCCAAGCCAATGAAGAAGAAAAAGAAAATCTACTCTACTACCTCATATCTAATTCCCCGAGGCAAATAATCCACCCATTGAGAAGCATTTCTTAGCTTTAATCTTTGCATCCCTAAAGCTACAACACTATATGCTTTCTAATAAGGTAAACTTGATCTCTAGGATCAATCAACTACAATATCTCATGACACGGTCGATTCCTTGTTGGCATTGGTCCATGATTTTGTCACGCTTGATATTACTTCATTCCCTATGCGGTGAAAGACAAGCACTAGCAATTTCAGCACCCACTTCCTCTTTGCTTAGTGATGACCTCCCCGATGAACAAATCATGAACTTATGGGATACTAGCATTCACTGCTGGGAGATGTACTTTGATGGTGCGGCTTCCTCTTAAAGGGGAGAAGAACCACGATCTACTATTTCAGGAAAGGCAAGGGTAGGAATAGTTCTCCTAACTTTGGACCGCGATATGATGAGATTCTCATATCACCTGTCCAATACAGGAACCAACAACGAAGTTGACTCTGATTGTCGATCTTGAGTTAGTTGTTACTCTAAGCATCTAGAACATCGACATCTTTGGGAGTCTCAGTTAGTCATCAACCAAATCATTGGGTCCTATAAGATTCTAAAGCATAAGCTCCATCATTACCACAAGCATACTATGGAGTTGTTGGCCCAAATCCCATAGGTTACCATTTATAAGATTCCTCAAGGATAAAATGTCATAACGTATGCTTTAGCCAAACTTGCCAAAGTCGTATGTCCAAAGATGAGTCCATATCGATAAGTGTTCAAAATGGACAAGTCTTATCCCTTATTGATACTGAGCTCATTGAGAGATACTCTCTTAAAAGGTAGGTTGTCATTACCAAAAGGGTGATGAGTCATATTAGAGGCAACCATTCATGGATTACTAAAATATAGGTAACTACCTCAAGAGAAGTCACAAGCCCATCAAACAAATAGATATCACTTTCCTATGCTCTTGTGGATGGCTACCGCGGTCTTTCGATCATATGTGGTTATGTTGTTTGGACAAACACGAAGCCCATAAGATCATGACTGAGGTACACTCAAGTTTATGCAGAGCTCATCAATCTGGTCTGAAGATGAAAGCCAAGATCAAAAGACTAGGATACTACTAGTCATCGATGATTACAAATTGCATAGACGTAGCAAGGCGATGCTTTGACCTCACTTTTGGAGTGAGTTCTCATCCCCTCTTCTTAGACTTAGGAGTCTTCTAGATACCAAGAATTCTTTAGTCATAAGACACTTCTAGCACTTAGGTGAACATTTAACCTAAGCCTAGAGACTTAGAAGTGTTAATCATAGGATTAGGTTATGCCTTAGGACTTAGGGAAAATCCAACTACCCTATAGCCTAAATCCAATCCATGTTCACCCTCTTAAAACCAAACCTCAAATTCAATTCAAATACCAAATTTAAATCCAAATCTAAATCCAAATCAAATGATTGAAATCTATAACCAATTTCAAATCAAATTAAAATAAATCAACATAAGCCCTATGATTTTTTATCTTATGGACTTAGCCAAATTCAAATCAAATCAATTCAAATTCAAATGGTTTTCAAATATCAATTCAGCCCTTCAATCAATCCATCAAACTTATAATCAAATCCAATTCCAAATCAAGATCCAAATTGAATCAAATCCAGACTTGAAACTCCTCCAAAGCCATATGAGTCAATCTTCATGAGCTTAGCCAAATCTTAGCCTAAATCACTTCCAATTCAATTGACTTTCTCATGAATCAATCATATCTTTAATCATCTTCACAAATATCAATAAAATATACATATGGCTTAGGAGGAGTTTCAAGTATATTGAAATCATATGCATGTATAGGTATACTTAGGATTGAAATCATATGCATGTTACATGTGATGGAAAGGAATGGGTTAACATATGTCATGTCATAGTAGTTCAATCAAATTAATCTTAAGATACCTTTTATATTGAATGAAGTCATTTAAAGTGAACTTAAACTTAGGATTAATTTAAAAGTGAGTCATAAACCATTCACTTAAGAGGACTAAATGAAATTAGCATGCTTTAGAATGTGACTTAAGGTATGAAAGAGGGCAATCCTCTTCCATCTTTTTATAACACTTAGTTACTGAGTGTAACCAAAATAAATAAAAGAAAACATAAATTAAAATTATCAAATCAATTAAATAACTTCAAGTGATTCAACCCTTCATGTTAAATGAAAGTCTTCCACACTTAGAAAATTATGACTCTAATGCTTAGCAAGACATACCACATAAGCCTTAACACACACATTAGAATTAAGTCACCACCTAGCTTTGAGCTTATTCCTTCTTTTATACAAAATCACGTCATCCAATCCATGTTGACACATGGAATCGTGTGATCCAGTCAATGTCGTGTGGTGCTGACTAGTTTAAGTAATAAATTAAGCATTTTCTACTTTTAAAAATTAATTAGAATCACCTAAAACTTCAAAAATTCATAGAAAATAAAATTTTTAACAAAAAATTACAAATAAAGGCTCGTTGGATTCATCTTTTTGAGAGAAATTCAATAAATCCAAAATCCCTAATTGTTATTGAGTATTCTAAGCTTAATTTAAGTTTTTATAAAAATCAAATTTTATTAATTGATCTAAAAATACAAATCAAATTGATGTGAAATTTTTAGGTATTAAAATTAAGGTTAAAATCTACCTACACTGAAAATTTCAAGTCAAAATGACCCTAGATTGGGAGATATTAAATTTTGAAGTTCAAAGTGTTTATTTTAGTAAAATAAAATAATAAATTTGTAAAAATCATGAAAAGTTATCAAAATGGTTTAAAATGCTTCAATTGACATCAGAGAGCTAAACAAAAAAATGGGACCCCTTTTCTAATCTTTTCTTAAGTTCACTTTTACTTTTCAAAAAAATTAATTAAGGACTAATTCGCTAACTAATTACTTAATTAATTAAAATCTAGAATGTATTCAATACTTAATTAATTCATGAGTAGATTTTTAGGTGTTTAATAGCCTAAATAGAGTTAATGAAATTATGATTTACCCATATGTATGAGAAATTTATAAAATAATTAGTTAAGTTCTTTAATCTAATAATTATAAGCTAATTGCATTAGGCCCTTTCATTTCCCAAGACCATTGCTAGTTTACTTTTCAATGTATTTGTATATCATATTAGCTCACAATTATTTGGATAATTATGTTAAGGTAACATAGGAAATGATTAATTAATGAACTTAATGCATATTACAATGTAATTAATCCATAAAATCAACTTAATCATTTTTTATTAAAATAAATTAACTTACAAACATGGGGATGGGCTAGGATTTGCAAACTCCTTACATTCCTTCAGTCTAATTGAACATGAAATTAAATGACACATTAAAGAAGCTTTGGTTTATCTTAAATAGTTTTATTTGGTATGTTGGTCCTTAGGAGTTAATTGAATTGAATGAATCACATGCCTATGTTTGATTATTTATTTCCAATCATGTTAAATGTTGCATGCTATTTGATTCATACATCCATCTCTTTTCAAAATTAATTAAATTAAATGGTTTTCCTTTATGCTAAGCTTCATGTGTTGATTTAATTTAATATATGTGTGGCTATTATCACTATTAAACTCCAAATATATTTTTCAAAAGCTTATAAATGGTAACATATATTTGTGATGTTAGTTATAAATACATTGGATATGCATGTGATTATACGTTAAGTGTATGAAGTGAAGTCTCTTTCCTTTATTCACATGTTGATTTACATAAGTATGAATGTAATAGGTATATAGCCTAGACATCCAGGAAATTGATGCTTTAAGTAGCCCTAAGGACGCCATTTGATTACCTCACTTCCCTAGTTTAAATAACAGCACATACTCATTTGATTTCACTCTTATGTATCTTTAACATAAGAATATAGATAGAGGTTTAAATCATATACCTAAATAATTCCATTAAAGAAAATACAATCTTTGCATGATTTTCATCTTCTTAATTATAAATACATGTGTATGTATTTAAGAAAAATGGGTATATAATCTGGACATCCCAGGAATACAAGGCTTTAAGTACCCCAAGGAGGTCATTTGATTACCCCACATCCCTAGTTAACAAATACATGTACTTGTTTATGTCTTTTATACATATATCTGTGTGTATTTGATAAGAAGATGGCAATCTTCTTTGCTATCTAAAAATACATGCATTCATTATTGCCTATTCATTGGATTAATTAATCATGTAACTTAGAGTTTACTTTCTTATATTATTACATACAAATTTACAAATGATTGAATGTAATGGGTATATAGTTTGGACATCCAGGAACATGAGGCTAGCCTAAGGAGGTCATTTGATTACCTCACTTCCCTGGTTAACAATGACACATACCTATTTAATTTCATCCCTATGTATTTTTTGTATAAGAATTTAGATAGAGTTTTAAACTAATATGATTAAATAATTAAATCACATTAAAAAGGATATAAATTCTAAATATACACACATACATTCATCATATATGTGCCAAAGATGTATTATATGAATGGGTACACTTAGGATTAAATCATATGCATGATAATCATGATGGAAAGGAATGATTTGACATGTCTCATGTGTTAGTAATTCAATCAAGTTAATCTTAAGATGTTTACATGTTAAATAAAATTATTTAAAGTAAGCCTAAACTTAAGATTAATTAAATCATTTAATAATCCATTCACTAAAGAGAACTAAATCAAATTAACATAGTTTAGAAAGTGACTTAAAGTAAGGATGGAAGAGCATAATCATCTTTCTTCTCTTTATAATACTTAATTGCTAAGTATAATCATATGAAATGAAAGAAAACATAAATCAAAATTCTCAAATTAATTAAATAACTTCAAGTGAAATCCACTCTTTATATTAAATGAAAGTCTTTACACTTAGAGAATTATAATACTAACTTAGTTAAGATATACCACACAACTTTTAACACATACATTAGAACTAAGTCATCACTTCTAGCTTTATATTAGTAGTATGATGTATATTTTATTTTGTAATGTATTATTTTAGACTGGATGTTATGGTGTATATTTTGTAGACTGGATGTTAGGACGATATTAACCTAATTATATTTTATGCAAGAGATTGAGCTTAAGAGGTGGTTAAAATAAATATTAATGTTCTCTTTTGCAGGTTGCTTAAACCCCTAAGTATAGTCTAAATTAGGATAGGTGGACTTGGTTACCCATGTGTAGGGTGCTAAGTATATAACTGCTTCGGTTGCATGTATGGTTTAGCTAACACTTATTTTGCAGGTGTAGTTAGATTTCCTTTTCTTATTTTTAATGTAATTTTACATTAGGAATTAGGATTAGTGTTATGGGGGGATAAGGATGAATATTGGTTAGAAGGCTTTATCCTACGAGGCCATGTAATGCCTTTGAAGTGGAGTAAATCAAATGGAGATTAGAAGATGAATACATGAAGACATGAAGAGATGAAGGAAAGAAGACTCCCATAGCATGTAAAATAATTGTAATTATTCTTTCATATTCTGAGTTGTATAAGGTGAGAGCTACCTATCTTTTCTTTTCTGATTACCATACGACTACATTGGTCTCTTATTCTTTTGCGTTAACTTTATAAAATTGATTGATATTATGTTTAAATTGCACATTAGAAACGACATGCTTCTTCCTAGTTTCTTATATGTTTGATGCATTAATGTGTGGCCTAGACGCGATTAGGCTCTTAGAAAAAAAATTAATTTTTCTACCCCAAATTAATCACTCATAACTAAATTTAAACAATTCATAACCTCACCATAAAGCCTAAGTATTAAATAAGATAATTAAAAGATTTAGCTACCCCTTAGTTGAATATTGTATGTTTCACATCATGCATCATCTTGAATCACTCTTGCAAAATGAGAGCCTCCGTCCTTACATGCATAGGGACCACTTGACATGTGAGAGCAACCCATACTAATGGAGCTTCGCCCTCTTTCTCTTTTGATTTGGCCAACAACTTTATTTTATCATGCATTTAGGCATATAAAAAAACCTAAAGCCCTTTGTCAAAATGAAGTGTCAAAATTGAAATAAAATTTGAAAAGATTTTGCATTTATAGATTAAGTCATTACTCATACCACTCATGCTCTAGTCTTTTAGGGAGTGAGTTTAAGGACTTTAGTCTCTTTCTAAATTTATAACAACCCAACTATCTTGCAATTTCATATGACCAGAGTACATGGATTTAAAACGTAGGAGGAGTTAGCTACTCAGGCTTGTAAGTAGTTCGGCTTTATCCCTCTCTTATGGAGGTAAACTTTATCAATCTTCTAGTTAGATTTAGGCGTGCTTTAGCTTATGCTAAAGCTCCTTAGATTTAGGATCCAATTTTCTATTTTCTTCGGGCTACAAGCATAAATCCTCATCTCTTAGGAATTTTTCCTAACCTTATGTTGGTGGATTATAAGTCCTAGTAATCTAATGGAATTTTAACTCAAACAAAATAATTCTCTTCAACTTTAAATATATAAAACCTAACTATATGATAGATTAGAATGCTCATTAGGCTTCTTGGTATCTTGAGCATTCCTACTCATCTCCTTTGGTTTCCAAAATAAGTCTCTCCATTTGAACTTTCCTACTTGATTTTTCAATATAACCAATTTATTGATAGTCTAATCTTAAAATCTTTAGAGACAATAATTATCTACTTTAATCGAGAGTATTCCTAAGGAATTCACCATCCTTATGATGTAATTAACTTTGGAGGCTTGCCTCTATAGGGAACTTTAGAACCCAGTTTAATATAAACCCTACTTTATTCATCCATGTAAAGCAAGGGAAAAATCTCTCGTACATTTGAAGACCCATCATGCCCTAAGAGTCCTTATTAGGTGATTAAGTCCATTGAATGGTGATGTCTCTATCTTTCGAGATAATACATCATACCTTAATGTCATACCCGATCACTTTAACAAGTACCCACTACAATTTGCATGGTGTCTCCTCATATACATCCGAAAATAAACACCACGCATATCTCCAAGATTTAGCGGGATTTAACAAATCTATTACCAAACATTTTTTATGATTTAGTATCTCATGATTTACTAAATCCATATATATTGGATTTAGTAAATCCTACTTGAATTAAATTCAATCTGTTGCCAAACACATTAAGGTATGCTAAAATTTTTACTATAAAAAATAAAAACATACCTAGTTATATATACAACAATCTATATAACAAATTCAATATAAAAAAAATTAGTATATTCTTTCTTTTGATGGAATGAAATACATGTGTATATGTAATATTATTAAATCATTTAATTCGCGAGGAGTTGGATGAGAAGAAACTCATGTTCAGCTTTGTAGTAGAGATGAAATTCAGAAACAACCGTCAACTATAACCACAAAAGAACCAGATTCAACAAACAACATAGAGGTCGAATGAAGGGAATATCTTGTAGAGGAAATTATATTTATTTTGGCAAATATGCTCTTCAGGCACTTGAATCTGCTTGGATCACAACTAGATAAATAGAAGTAGGGCGAAGAGCAATGACATGATATGAACGTCGTGGTGGTTAGAGTACGTATCATTTCCGGAAAACTTGTTACTGTGAGATCTTTGTTGCATTCCAATTTAGCAAACCAGAAGACCAAATAGATAAAAACTACAAACATATCCTACATACCAGACAAGCAAACCGTAGTACAATTTCCAATCTCATAAACCATTAGGGATCTGTCTTCCATGGTGAGGTAAAGGAGAACTAAAAATGGGGTTGAGCATCATAAATATAACTCCAATACATATTGCATTCATCCTGGACCGCTAACTCTCAAACAATTGCCATTCCACAATCCTACCCTCCTTTAGATTTGAAGCCTTCAATCTTTTTTCCAGGACAAATGGCAAAGGTCAAGGGGTTAATGCCTTAATGGATTGGTTGACATTCTTGATAAATTGTGGAAAATAGAGAAGAAATGAGATTTTAGCCAAAATGAAGGAGAGATCTATAAAGATTTATAATGATTTAAGGCAAAACGAAGGAGAAACAGGAACTTTCATTGCCTTGTAGTGTGCCAACCTCAACTATTCTTTCGGCCAAAGGCATATGAATGTGGTTAGGTTGGCGTGTAAAGAATGGGAGAGAATGAGAGACTAAGAGAACAAGAGCGAAGATCGGGAAGAGCTTTTGCGGCTGCAACATGTTAGGCTACGGGCAAAAGGTGAAAAGATTTTTCAGGACGAGCAAATGATCATTTTGCCCACTATTATGAGGTTTATAAAATTCAGGATGGGCAAGTGCTCACCTTGAAATATCGGTAGCTCCGCTTTGGGAGGTTTATTAGGGTTGATTAGCTATGCATGTAGCCTCGATGTAAATGAGACCAAATTATTTCAAAAAATAATTTAAAATATTAATATGTAAGATAAATAACCTACCAATTGATATCGAAAATCAAACTATCAATTTACAAACTAAACTATAAATCTATATATCTATGTGTGTGTCCTTATAAACATAAGTGATTTAACATTTTCTAGCAATGTGGGACTATGCGAAAGAACTATTAAATATGATAGAATAAAATTAACTTCTAGACCCATTTTTTTAATTTTGAAAGAGTAATTTGTTGTGATTAGGACTATTATATTTTAACATATCCTTACATATCCTTATTAAAATTTATATTTATATTTTTACATTAGTCTTAGATCATAGATTATTTGCTTAAATTTTTAATATTTTAAATTACTTTTCTATTATAATTATATTTATACTATAATCCTATCTCCTCCACCACCGAATCTCCCGAAGTCACAACTCGTCATTGGTGAGTGTGGATTACGAATGGCGGAGAAAGCTTCGACAATCGACATTGACAACATACTATGGTATCCTCACTTGCCATAATTTTAGTTTATAATCGTATTCTGCTTTTTCATGTTGAGATTTTTTTTGATTTTGGGCGAATTTGGTTGTTTCAACTTTGTCGTTTTATGTTAGCCGGGGAAGTGAGCTTTTGGAGTTTCCAAAGTATCTACAAATTCAAGTTGTTCCTTCATTTTTCTACTCTCATAGCATCTATAATTTCTTCCTTCCTCTTGCTATGCTTTTCTCTATGGATAGCATCAAGTTCTCCAAACTCATGTCCCTCTGCTCCTACATTTCGGTTTTTTATTGACACTTAGCTTCCACAGGACCTGCTGCTCAAGCTCTTCTTCTTCCTCCAATTGTGGAAGCTCGTTCTAATTGAATGCCCGAAGTTGACAAAATACTTGGAGCCTTAAATAAGAAAAGAAGAACAAAGAGAGTGAAAAAAATCTTTTATTAGAAATGCTATTATAATCAATTTTATTCATCCTCATTATTTTCTCCAAACCAACCAATTATTTTGTACTTTAATGGCATTCTAATTTAGCAAATCAGAAGACCAAATAGATAAAAAATTCTTACATACCAGTCAACCAAACTGAAGTATAATTTCCAATCGCATAAACCATTAGGGATCTCTCTCTCATGGTGAGGGCAAGGCAAAACCAAAAATGGGGTTGAGCACCGGAACACAGATTGCATTCATCGTGGACCACTAGCTCTCCGACAATCCTTCTTTCAGAACTCATGGCAAAGTGGTCAAGTGGTTAATGCCTTAATGGGATTGGCTGACATACTTGATAAATTGTACAAAATGAAGATTTAATGAGATTTTAGCCAAACTTAAGAAGGAGAGATCTAAAAACATGGATTTATAAAGATTTAAGGCAAAACGAAGGAGAATGGGATCTTTCATTACCTTGCTTGATCAAGAAAAATGTAATGGTAAAAATGCACATTTTACATTTATTATTACTTCCCTGAGTTGTGTATGCAGTCAATATCTTTACACCTTCTGCCAGAATGAAACCTAAAGTTCACAGAACTATATCTTTATAGTAATATGAAGTTATTAGACTATTCTATAATACAATTGAAATTCTGGAAGAAGAAATATCATCCTTACATAGAAAAATTCTCCTCTTCCAAAGAAATTAATATAGACAAGTTTGAAAGAAATTTAAATGTTATGTTTGCATATATCATTATTTATATGTTACGCTCTCAAATCATTATTTATAATGATCTATATGTTATGCTCATAGATCATTATTTACTGATTCTTGATTCAAATAAAATTAGTTTTAAGTTGATTTTTTTCAATTTTTATTGTTCTATATTTAGTCTCAAATAATACTGAAGTCACATCTATATTGCTGAAAAGCATGAATCTTATGAGTCCTTTAAAGAAAAAAAAACTGGAATATAATTTTGATCAATACAAATCGGTTCTTGAATCAGAATCAATAAATAATGTCACTTTTGTTTAAATGTTTTGAATAATTTAAATTTTTAAGTTTAGCTTTAGTATTTTGATAATTTGAAGAGATTGAATATTATGGTCAATTGTATATAATTCATAAAATAAACTAAAAATATTTATCTTATAGTTATAGTTGATATTTTATTTTTCCTCATCTCCATTAAATATTTAGTATTTTAAAGCTCATAATATTAAAAAAATATAAATTAATTGTTTATACCAAATAAGAGATATATAAGAATTAGAAGATTATATGATGTATAAATTATGTTAGATATTAAATAAATTTGGGTGATGTGTTTAGACTTTTTTATGATAATTTTAAAATATGTTTCTTTTCAATATTAAGTAAATAAAATAAAAAAATGTGTGATCGCTTTTATTTGAAAATTTTCAAAAATAGGAAGCACTCACTTATGGCTAAATAATATGTAAATAATATATAAATATATATAATTGGAGCTAAGGGTAGCCATAGAGGTAAACTTGAGTTTCCTAATGACCTACAAGTACTGCTCGAATCTAACGGCTGGTGATGAGCAAACCAGAGTTCTGAATATTATTTTCTCCTTCTTCTCATCTTCAAAAACCTTAACCTTTTGCACGACAACACGGCGATAGTTGCAATTCCATTGTATTCGGTTGATCATTGGCGGTAGCTATATACAAAATTATTTCTCTACTAGAAGACCTATACATACATACATACATACATACATACATATATATTAGAGAGAAAAAATAAACTCATATTTATTTATTTATTTTTTGAATGAATTTCCCATAGGTTATTAGTGCTATATATATATTTGTTATATTCATCATATTCTATATTTATTTGGAAAGCATCAAATGTGTTATACAACATGTATATTATATTTAAATGGATAATATTTAATAGTTTAATCTATTTAATATTTATATCCTCAATTGATTTACTAACCCAAATATTCTTTCTAATGTTACCAAATTTAATGATTTTGAATACTTATTTTTACTCATATATAAATTATTTATTGTCATTAATGGATTAGGAGACTTATTAGTAAAATTATGTAGGGTTAAAAAATGTACAATAATTTCTCAAAGACCTTATTTTAGTATTCAAATATGCCAAATTTAGGTCTTTTTCCAACCATGGTCATTGTGTTAGAATTTAGAATCAAATTGATTATTGAATTATATCTGATTAATTCTACAAAATTAAGTATTATGTTTCCATTAGGCTCTTGATAGGTCTATTATTATCTCTTTGTATGTTATAAATAAGTCATCTTAGTAGTGTTGGGAAGCAAACAAGCAAATAACCATGTTTGAATATATTTTCTCCTCCATTTTAATGTATTATTATCGTTTTCTCTATTTTGCATTTCTTGTTATATATATATATATATATATGATATATATATATATATGCCTGATATTAGCAGTTTTATGTTCTTACTGCTAAAAATTTGGAATAATTTTAACAATACAAATTAACAATATTAATGTGTAATTAAAAGATAAATTAAGAAGAGTTCTTTTATTTTAGTCGTAAGATAAATAATTACTTATTCCTTTAGACATAAGTGAAGTTAAAAATAATAAAATATGAATTTACTTTTTTAGTATTTTAAAGAATTAAGAATTGCTTGATCAAGAAAAATGTACTCTTGTTAATAATGGTATTGGATGGTAAAAATGTATATTTCCATTTATTGTTATTTCCCTGAGTTGTGTATGAGGTCTATAACTTTACAACTTATGCATGAGTGAAATATAGTAATTAAAAGTATTGGACTATCCTATAATACAATTAAAATTCCATTAAATAGTTAGTTTTTTAATCACATAATATTAAAATATATAAATTAATTGTTTATATCAAAGAAGAGAATATAAGAATTAGAAGATTATATGATGTATAAATTATGTTAGATATTAAATAAATTTGGGTGATGAGTTAAATTTTTTTTTTATGATAATTTTAAAATATGTTTCTTTTTTATATTAAATAAAGTGAAAAATGTGAGATCACTTTTTATTCAAAATATTTCAAATATGATGCACTCTCTTATTGCTAAATAATATCTAAATACATATAATTGGAGTTAAGGGCAGTGGCAGTGGTAAATCTAATTTTCCAGACTACGTGCAAATATTGCCTGAATCTAACAGCTGAAGGTGACCAAACCAGAGCTATGAATATTATTTTCTACTTCCTCCCCTTTTTAAAGCCCTAACCACAGATTCTTGCACAACAACATAGTGACACTTGATTCAATTGTTTCTATGTATTCGTTGGCGGTATATGATGCGCCTAGAATTTAAAATTAAAGATCATTGATTGATTACTATGTTAGTTCACAGTCTTAAGAGGTTATAATAATGCTATTTGACACTCCCTAGCTTGACTTGTAGTTTTTATAACATTTTGCATTATGAGTTCTTTGTTAAATAATTAATGCAAATATTTTTGACTCTATGTATAATCACTTTCACTTTCTTAATCTTGTCCTTTTCTCTCTCTTTAACTAGTGGAAATGTGATCTTAGAATCCTTGGATAAGTTATGATGCATATTTAAAACTTTCACATCAATGTGGCCAAGATCACTAAATAAAATCATTCACTCTGTCAAATTCAATTGTAACTTCGACATCATCCATACATGTTTAGAAAAAATATTTGCATATGAGATCCCAAATAATCAACAAAGAACACTAGTACCTAAGTCACCTTTTTTGGTCATTGGCATTATAATTTCATCTAAATCCCACTAACTTGTATAAAAGTTACTTTTTTGTTTAAGATTAAGAGTCTATTTGGGACAAGCTCGAAAAAGCAATGATGGAGATGTTATAGAAAAATGTGTTGTTTAAGAAGAAGGCTCAATTTTTTTTATTTTCAAAAGTCAAATCGGCTTTCGTATCAAGAGTTAGGAGGGTTGGAAAGGCAGTTTTCTTACATTCTTTAAAAGCGTGGGTAGAATGCAATTCACCAAATAGATTCGCCACCATCGTACTCTAAGATTGATCGTTTATCACTTTTTTGTGTGCTTTTAGCTTCA
The DNA here is from genome assembly GCA_021442155.1 of Cymbidium sinense. Lineage (NCBI taxonomy): Eukaryota > Viridiplantae > Streptophyta > Magnoliopsida > Asparagales > Orchidaceae > Cymbidium > Cymbidium sinense. The sequence goes on from CM038229.1 coordinate 107,008,480, forward strand.
AATGCTTAACAATAAATATGTTGTCTTTTTTTATATAATAGATTTAAGTCACACACACCATTTATTTGTCTTTGTGATTAAGTATACTTGTTTATACTTGTCAAAATATTTAATTAATAAATGATCTAAGCATTTATTATGAGTAAGAAAATGATATTAGCCTTGCATTACAAGGTACAAAAATAAGAAAAGTTTTCTCTACTAGAATGTTTTTCTTTAATCTATCACATGTTTTAAAATTCAATTGCTTGCTACTTTTGCATTATTTGATTTTTTTTCAAACATTGTTATTTTTTATTTTAATTTTTTGTATTTTCTAGTTTGTACCTAAAGAATATTTTCATGTATTCAGTGATATTTGATCTAAAACTTGGAAATTTTTTGTGTGGTCAAAATAATATTAAAGTCTATGGTTGCATTATTAGGCAAATTAAATGTGAAATATATTATTTTGCTCAATAAAAATAAAAAATGATGTAATTTAATCATGATTTAGTAAATTATGACTCTACATAAACACATCTCAACTTTCTTAAAGATCAACATTATATTTCTTACATTTGATAGGAAGCATTATTTTTTAAATTCATTTATTGATAATTTGGATCACTTTTTTTTATTTTAATTGAATTGATTCTGAATATATTGAAATAAAATTAGTAGGATATGCATTGGTTTCGACAATCAAATGTTGGAGGTGTCGAGATTAGAGAATGTGTCCACTCTCAAAGGTGTGGCGTCTTTAGGTGTAGTGAGGGGAGGCTGTGAGAAAAGAGAGCAATTGCGTGAAGTTAAGCGGAATACACAAGATAAAAAACATCCTCTTATAAGGCATTTTTTTGGCCACATTAGTTTCTTAATATTAACAAAACTTCAATGACTTTTACATCAATGACATTTAAAACCTTAAAACAAATTGCAGCCAAAAGCTTGATTGAATGTTTATTTCTATAAATGTTGGGCTAAAAATAAGAATTAATTGTGTAAGACATCTTAACTTAGCGGTTGAAAGCTTATGCTTTCAAGTAAGAGGTCTTGAGTTCAAGCTTACGATTAAATTTGCTAGAATGTAAATTGAGCAAGCTATTTATAATTTTTATATTTATTTATTTTTATAGATTTATGGAGGTTCGGAGGAGGCAGAGGAGATATGTTAATTATATTAGGCAAGGTTGTGAAAACTAGATCGGACATAAAAATGAAAAAATAGAGAGATTTAAAATTCGATGATTTGACAAGAGTTGAACTGGAGATTGAACTGGTTGATGTAATACATATTAAAATTATTTAAAGAGAATTTATAGCATGAAACATCACCCAACGAAGACTTCTAAAGAAAATTATTGAAATATTTTGAAATCCATAATCAATTATTGCAAACTAAGTCATAATGTTAAGAAGTTGCTTATGGATGAAAAAAATTAATGAAAAGTATATCATGCCAAATACTTCACTATTCAACAGAATGAGGATGCGAGTTCTTTGCAGCAATAGGCAAGAACGGGTATGCCGATCGGCAAGGGTTGTGGGTTTGAAAGTTTTGAGCCTTGGTAGACTATGGCTATAATTGTTTTTCTTTTTTTTTTTTCTTCAAAATGATTGATATTGATAAAACCAAATAGAATAAAGCCTAGCCATCCAAAATAGATTGGATGTCTAATATTTGTAGCTTTATCTCTTCATCTATCATGAGAACTGGAAAGGATTTAAATCCAAAACTAAGAAAACTAATAGTCATTAAAAAAACAAAATTAAACATCTATCAAAGGAACCCACCAAAGTGGCCCAAAACATGAGAATAAAGTCTTTTACTAACTAATCATTATCATAGTGAGGTTTCTTTAAGTGTGTTTAGCTCAAAAAAAAACTTACAAAATTGATGATTAAAAGAACGTGACTCACTAAAATTCTCTCAATCACATCAGCACTCAAGTACCCATCACATGTAAGGGGTGTTTAGCAGATTAGATTTATTTCAAGTAGGATTTAATAAATCAAATACATCTGGATTTAGTAAATCACAATGAAAGTATTTGACAATAAATTTATTAAATCCTGCTAAATCCATAAAGATGATTGGTAACTTATTTCAAGATTTAAGCCTGTTATAATTAAATAATAATATTTTTAAGAATGTAAAAAAAATATAATATTGAAATTAAAATTCATTATTTAACAAAGATATCATGTTCATTAAAAAAAATAGATAAATGTTACATTATTTAGACCTAAAAAATGATATTATGATAATGCAATTTCAATTTTCAACTCCTTTGATAAAGTCAAGCGTTTATGACAGTTCAATTCTTGTATATGAAAAATTATATTAGTAAACTATATTATCAAATATTATTTTTCTTAATTTCAAAGTTACTCTACCCGTGCTTCACATTGTGGTGGCTATAATATCAAACCATCTCGAACTCTTTCGTAGCGGTTGCATGCACTGGTCATCATCTACATTCACCTCTCTCAATTCCCTATCATGTTGCATCTCTGTTTGAGACATATTAAAACAATAATCATCTCCATGATAATGACCAATATAATTGTGTAGTACTCCACATGCAATTACAATATCACCCTGTATAGCCAAAGAAAATTTGCGCATGTGAGTCAAGACCTAAAATCTTTCTTTCCAAATCTCAAAAGTTCTCTCAACTATATTTAGTTATGCATGATGATAATTAAACAATTTATGTGGCCATGTATATTCTACGGTTATCATGATAGCCACTTAGGTGATAACGGAAGTCTCTAACAGGTGAAATAAATTTGTCTGTATTGGCGTAACATAAATCAACTAAGTAATACTTCCCTTGTGGAACACGAAACTCTCCTTCTTTAACTGACCAACATAAAATTCTCATATCTATTGCAGATCCTTCACAAGCTAAATAAAAAATTGTGATCAAGAAACAAAACCATAACATTTTGTGAAGTGAATCCTTTTTTGTTACGATATATTTGCATTAAATTGAATTAACAACAAGTACATGTGTTCCATCGATTACTTAATCGAAATGGATAAAATTGGGGATTGCCTTGTACAAATGAATGACAATCACCTTATGCTAGCGATAGGTTGATGAACTCATCGGATAATGAAACGATGGCTTGCAATATCTGATTAAAGTATCGACTTACTATTTCCAATGAATGTTAAAAAATTCACAAAGTTATCTATAACTATGAGCATGTGCAACTTCTCTTAGAAAAATGCCTAATTATTTTTTCGCCCTCATGTTCCTTATGTCAGTTAATAACCCATGACTAACTAAAAGATCTCTAAGCTGTATAAATTCTTATGTCGATAATCTAAAATAAATGTATGAACGTCGTGGATGTCCGTTAAGAATATCAAGTACGTATTGACATCCAGTGTATTGCCTATCAAATATAAGTCTATGAATGCAGTTTTCTTCATCGGATGCTTGAACATCATCGATAACAGATGGAAGTAAGGCATTAACTTACCCTCTTCATTTCATATTTCATCCTGCAAGCATATATAACGTCTCATCCCAACTCCATTCACAACTATTAGTTAATTGATATAAACGAAAGTCTACTTTCATGTTCTTATACCGTGTCATAGCTATATTTGTGTATTTTGTTCTAATTTCTATTTAGTGGCAACTACGTGTTATTTATCTCTCTCCTTAGTACACCATTAGATATTACCACATAAATAGTTCCCAGTATGTCTGAAAGAAATGTTATGATATTGCCATTTTGGAACTCTATAGTTGGTGTCCTCTTGTTGAGTTGTTAATTCATCACCTACATTAAGGTGTGAACTTGTTGAACCGAGGTATTTGAATTTTCCCTTTAAAAATCCTTTCATATCTACAGATATTATTGAAATTTTTGTGTTAATAAAACAATAACTATTATATTAAAAGGATAGCGTGATTGAAATTAAATTGCCTCACACGAACAGTAAATATCTTATTTTCGGTGTGTTTGTTTAAATCAAATGTACTCAATATTTATTTACTCCTGATCAGATATAGAAACAATGATAGTTTCTAAGGGCTTTACATAACATTATATTCATTTTTTTTGAGTTGCATTTTTAAATTTTTTTCGAACAAGAACTTTTAGGTTTACTTCTAAATGTTGAAGACATTTTGAATATATTCTAAAGTCAAAAAATTTGTGTAGAAATAATATCTTGAGAAATATGTCTAAACTAATATATTGAGAAACATTCTTGACAAAAAAAAAAAAAAAAATTCTAATGACATCAAAGCTATGATCTGCAAATGACTTATTGAGACACATAAAATTTTAGTAGAATATTGAATCATGTGATAAAAATCCTACACTAATTATGTCATGTTGTTCTGCTATCAGTATAATAAGATATATGCTTAATGTATGAGCGAACCCAATATATCTTTTGTTAGGTTTACTAAGATAAACATAGACATGATTTTCTATCTTTAAGAAACAAGATTTTCCATCATGTCATATACTCATGTTATATACTAAAAACATTTATTTTACTATATTTCTTTCCAGATTCATAATGAAACGATCATAACATAAACTATATAGTTTTAATAATTAATGAAAATAACAATTAAATTATGATTTAATAAATAAGCACAATTTTCTAGAAACTAATTAATTATATAAATACTTAAAGACACTTCCAACAATAATAAAATTTTATTTAAATGTGACATTCTCTAACAAGGCTCATACAATGTGATTTATCTTATCAATACAACTACTTAAAGTCCAAAGTATTTTGTTTGACAGGATTTAAGATAATTATTGCCTAAAATATGATACCAAGCCGCTTGTTAATTTAAAACTTCAAAATGAATCTTATGTTAAAAAAAAAATAGTATTTGTTAATATTTAAGAAGTATTCTTCATAAGATAATATGTTCAAATCTTTTGCTGAAATAGTGTTACATGACATCATTATACAATGAAATTCTTTATGCATTCAAGATGGTATGATGCTATGAAATAAGAGTTGTGCCGATCGATCTACATGTAATTATAACTAAGGGGTTTATCATCTCACCAAATTATGAATAAATTATCATGAGGTTGAAGAAACAAGTACATAGACAAATCAATTTAGAGATCAGATAATTTATAATTCAAGTGATTATCAAGTAATTAAAAAAAAGCTGTCATTCGTATTAGTTTTCTAATGTACCATGAAAATATAGCCATAAGTACTTGCTTTAGAAAATTTTTAACATTATTAAAAAATAAAACTCCAGCTCTCCGGAAAACACTAAGACAACCTTTAAAAAAAAACAAAAATGCCTAATTGTTCAATGTCTCGACATTATGTTTTGAACAATTTTAATTCAATTCAAGCATGTTAAGGTCTCTTCATCATTATCAGGAAAGCTTCAGATTATATCTTTCCCAAAATAAAAGAATGATATTTTTCAGAAAAAAAAAGCAAGAACAACGCACATTTCTCCCTTTTCTTATGCTTCTTGTAGAACAACAGATCTCAGAAGTTGGCAATAGGTTAAATTTATTAAGATCCCCTCTTCCCCCTCTTACGGATGGTTTATTCACTCAGGTACGATAAATTGTGCAATATATACCACCAAAATAAAATTTGCTAATGTTACACTCCAAAATTAGTACATCTGTGGATTATTTTTAGCAAATAAGTAAAATGTTGCCTTGTTTAGATCCACTCTTACATAAAACACAAAATTTAATTTTCTAACAAAGCAAAATAACTGGGATAGATTGCTGGACCTTTCAACTACCAAAAAATGTAAGAAGACAGACTAATGTTTGGCGATGATTGGATTTATTTCAAGTGATTTACTAAACACTATTTAGTAAATCCATTAATCACGAAAAGTGTTTGGTAGCAGATTTATTAAATCACCATCAGGAAAGATGTTTGGTAAGTTATTTGATTTTCTGTTATAATTAATAATATTTTTTAAAGAATAAGAATATAAATAAAAAAAAAATAATATTAAAATTAAAATTTATCATTTAATAAAGATATCATGATCATTACAAATATAAATAAATATTATATTATTTAGATCTAATCTGATCAAATATAGTCCTTTATTTTTTGATAGCATAAGATAGATAATAATGTATTTAGATTTTGAGTTTGATGTTATATTGGAAAAGATGGAAATCATTCCCAGGTAAAGTGAAAATAATATTATGTACTGTATTTTTTTAGACCTTATGAATACAAATTACATTTTCCACTGCTTTTCTCCATTTTTAGTATTCTGTTGATCTCTCATTGCCTTATTTTTCGGATATCTGATTCTTCTTCCATCCACAAATAAATTGATTATATATGCGTTATCTAATTTTCAATATGAAATATATAAAATCAAATTTGATTTATTTAAGAAAAAGAATTTATATTAGAATAGTGTAGTAAAAGTTATTCATCGACTTCTATAAATATAAATTTATTTTAATATTAATATTATAATCAAATAAAATTTAGATATTAGTTTTTAAAAAAAAATGAGAAGAAAAGTTTGATTAAAATCTTTTTTAATCCTATTTTTTTGTTTATGATATAGACTATATTTGAAAATCTCTTCATCTCTGTCTACCATATATCCCTATTTTCTAGGGTTATTCACAATTGTTTCTCAAAAATAGAAAATCGTTAGACAAAAGAACTTGAACTTACCATTGTTTCAATGAAATTAAAATGATTCATACTTGATTAACATCAGTGAAAATTCTTTTCCTTGTTCTTTCTGAGTTGAGTAGCAGATAGGGAAGCCTTTGGTTCTTTGCAGAAGGGCGTGAACTGCTTGATTCTCTAGGAAGCAAAGAATTAGATTCATCGAAGAACAAACAAGTGCATAAAACCACCGAAAAGGGACAAGAAAGAAACAATTTGAATAAGATTACTAAAAAAATCTCTAAATCTTAAATCCATCATTTAGAAAGAGATTACCTTGTGGATCGGTGAATGGATAAATCCTTAGAATGTTTTGTAGGATTTTGTTTAGAAAAAATAAATCAAGCCAAATACTAATGTGACAAAAATTTGGTACAAGTCTGACCAAATTTTCAATCAAAAAATACATTTTATCAAATTTAATTAATCTATATAAGTGAGAACTTTAACTTTCAATTAAAATATTAAATTTTAATTTTTTTCATATGGATTATATGTATGAATTGAAAATTAAATTTACTTAAATATCTAAAATAATAATGACCTACATAATCCAAGCAACTCTCATTTTAGTTATGAGGCTCTTAAGATCATAAATTTAAAATTAATTAATTCAGCTTTAATTTTATAATAAAATTTATTAATTATTTAAAAGAAAATAGATCACGATGTTTGTATTATGTTTTTTTTGTTTATGATAAGTCTTTAAATTGTTTTATTTATTTTGGATAAAAAATGATATAATTTTTAATTATATAAAAATATATAGTACATATCCAAAAATCTTTGTATTTTTTATATTATACTTATTATGAAATGAATGTAATTTACATATAATATAATTAAAATAAAGTTCATCTCAGCCTAAGCCTAATAATTACATGTTTTGGGTCTAATTATAAGATATTATATTTGTGATTAAAATTACTTATAAAATAAATAAATAATATAATTAAAAATGATTATATATCTTAATACAATTATGTATGTAAACTAAAAAATGACAAATAACTAATTATTTATTCATTTTTTTAAGTTGCTATGATTAGTTCCTTATCATTTTTTTTTTATTTTTATTTTGCTTTTCTAAACGGCATATTATAGAAATGACAGGCTAAGATGAGATGACGCCGCACCATCTAAACCGCATACGACTTCTCGTATAAAAAATTCAATTTGGGCGGGCTCACGGGTAAGCGAAATGGGTCATAATAATACCTGCGATCCTCATTTTCTGGGATTATAAGCCGCCCGACAAAATTCCAATGGCTAATCAAATCTGCACTATCCAATGCCTTCATCATGCGGACCATAAAATAAAGTGTGACTATAGATAATAAATATTAAATGTTGGATAATAAATATAAATATCTTTCATATAAACATTATTTTATCAGAGATATTTAATAAATATTAGGATTTTATATCTAAAGCTTGTGAGACTCTAGATGGAAGGCTAATAATATTATATTTGGAAGCAGAGAAAAGTCATATTAATCTTTATTTATTTAAGCTTGTGGAGGCCATCTATTCATCCATAAGAGAGTTCATTCAATAATATAATATGAACTTTCTAACAAGTTTTAGCAATTATTCATAGCATTTAGACAATCAATTAGCAATTGAAGTTATTATCGACTAGTATTGAACATAGATAAAATTTTTTCTTTTAGAAAAATATAGAGATACCTTACTAATTGTGATAATTATTGATGCTAATGATAATTTACTTTCATTAATATATAATAATCTGAAGTCTTCCTGAAATGAGTCATGGTGGTAATTCCTAAAAATAAAGGATGAAGTAATTTCATAACAACTATAAAGTCTGCAATTACTCAAACTATGCTTTGTGGCTATAGGATTATTACTTATTAATGTAAGAAGCTTTAAACAATTTACAACCCTTACTCACATGAGACTACCACTTTAAATCAGCTTGAAGTTAGCCATAAAATTTATGTATCTCAAGTGTGGGTCAGGTTAGGCCACTTGGGGTAATATAATTAGAGCATAAGATAAATATTAGTCGTACAGAATAAAATCATTTACTCTCATTATGCGGTAGAATCATTATGGGCTTATATGGAGAAGTCGTGCCTAAAGCTTGTTGGTATGTTGATCTAGTATTTATAATTACAACTTTCTTTATGCTAATTATCTATCCTACACTTATCTATGTTAAGTGCACTTTCTTTTATTGATTAGAATGATGCCTTCCAAAAATGATGCATGCCTTATGGCTAAGCTTCGCTACTATTTTTTTGATTTGCATCATTTCACACACTCCATGGTACACATCTTCTTTATCAACAATTACTTGGAAGAGCTCCATTTAACAGGATAGATAAATGCATCCATATGATAATTTTGTTTAGAATGTTTAAATGGTTGATGGATTTAATCCAATAAAAATGTGACTTTATACTTGTATTTTATTCAAATAACTTCATATTTTATATGCTTAGTGCATCTACTAAGGCTTGGTCCCTACTATAAAAAAGTTGTTTGCAATTTATGCCTTATCGTTATATCAGAAGCATGCTACTTTTTAAAATAAAAGATTGATGGTTAACTAATGTTTGTTTTCTTGACATGTTTTTGCTTGTGAGTAACAAATATGATTCAATTATAAGCACTAATAATTTGTTATAATTTTAATTTGTTCTCCTAGACCAACTCTGGCAACTATTGCAACGGTGTTTGATTCACATAGCCACCAGCAGGGAGGCAACTCTCGAGCTTCTCAATAGGGCTTTAGTTGTTGGACCATCGATCTTGAGCTCCGGGGAGGTAAATTCCTGCAAATAGTAGAAATCCTCTTAGGTGTTGGTGTTTTATAAAAAATTTTGCAATTTCGTGCGATTTCCATCGTAGGATCTCTTTAGATCTCCTCCCCAAATGTTTTGGAGTCAATCATGATGCCTCACAAGCATTGGCAAGCTCGGATTGAGCTGAGGAGAGCAAACCGTGTCCATCTTTTGTCACTCGAGGGACGAAGGATCATCCGTCGTCCGTTCCGTGCAATTAGAATGGATGATCATGATTTAATCCGTTAGAAATCTTGATTTAATCCATTAAGATCCATGAGATTAATCTCTGTCATTCGATCCGAGATCGGATGACGAGGACGAAAGCGCATCCACCATAGCTAACTCAACACGCTGCGTCGGACGGTTTAAGTGGCCTATCTGCCACATGGAGCGTCATCACATCATATGCCCAAGGAATTAGGGGTTAATTAAGTGTAAAAAAGTGATTAATTGCTCTAAAATTTAAAATTTTATAACTAATTGTAGAAACATCCTAAAAATATAAGTAAATCTATTTTGGAAAGGATAAATAGAGGATAATTTAATAAAAATAAAATTCATAAAGTTTGAACATTGAATAATGCTTAATTAGGTTTGATATATTTATTAATTAGCTTAATTAAGATCTAATTACTTCGTTAATAAGTCTCAAATTGGATAGGTCAATTCCATGGGATGTCCTCTGCCTCTCATAATTTTCTTAAGATTTATTAACTAGGTAATTAGAAGAATTTAAAATTCAAACCGTAATTACTCTCATTAAGTAATTTAATAATTATTAAAAATGCCAAATAGTAAAAATTAAGTAATTAAAGATTATTAATCACTGATTAATAGTGAAATGATAAAGAGGTGTGATTATGACATCTTTCCTAATTGTTTTCTCAAATCCATTTCATAAAGGAGTGTAATTAATTCATAATTTAGTTAAGGTTAATTAAGCAATCTAAATGGTCAAATTAAGTCAAATTAAAATAGTAATTAGATCAGATAACTCAAATTGAATTTGTGGGTTTCTCTTTATGTGTTTAATAATAGAAAGGGTCTTAAGAAAATTATGATTAACTCATGGGTGTGGGAAATTCATAAGAGTACTTAGCTTAGTTACTTCCTTAATCTAATTAACACTTAAGCATTAGCCTATTGCATTAGGTTCCTTAGGAAGCATTGCAACTTTAATTTATCATAAGCATGTCATTTGAGGCTCATGAATAAGTGGTTAATTAGATTAAAGAAGCATAGAAAAGGGTAATTAAATGAATTGCATAATGATTCAAACTTAATTAATTTATAAAACCCACTTAATTATTTCTCTTTAAACATATTAAATCATCAACACGGGATGGGGTAAAAATAGCAAATATTATTTCTCCTCTTTAAATTTAATAATTCAAATCCAAAATTGAACTTCATAAGAAGCTTTGTCTTTCCTTAAATGATTTCATTCAACTTAATTGTCCTTAGGAATTAATGTAGTTAAATGGATTATGTGGAATTGTTCAATTATTCCTTCTCAATCATCATAAATTTTGTATGCCATTTGTATAATGTATTCATGTTTTCAAGTCAAATAATCAGGTGAATATATTTATGTAGAGTTGCATGTGTTGAATTAAACCTATTATATATGTGGCTATTATCACTAATAAATTCCAAAACTATTTTTAAAATTATAAATATAAGTTAAATTGATATTAGCTATGAATATTACATATGATTTACATGTGCTTATAACCTAAATATGTCAAAGTATTGTGTTATCTTTATGATTCATGTATTTGTTTACATCTATTTGAATATTAATAAGTATATTGTCTGAACATCCTGGGAATACGAGGCTTTAAGTAGCCCCACAAAGGTCTTAGATTACCTCACTTCTCTAATTAACAAAGGCATGTACTTATTCAATTTCATTCTTATGTGAACTTGTACTAGAGTTTGGATGGAACTTTACTTTACATGTGTAAACAATTCACTAAAATATAATCTTTTACATGATTTTCATTCTCATGGTTGTGTGTACATTCATATGTATTTAAATAGCAAGTATATAGTCTGGACATCCTAGGAATATGAGGCTTTAAGTAGCCTTAAGGAAGTCTTAGATTATCTCATTTCCCTTGTTTAAATAACATCACATACTTGCTTAGAACTTTAATATATGTGTGTGTACTTAGCTAAGAAATGAAATTTCTCTTTATACCAAAATATATGCATTCATAATCATTTAAATGTGCCAAAAATACATTGCATGTATATGTATATTAAGTCCTAAATCATATACATGTTATTGATGATGAAAATGAATGGTGCAACATTGTCTATGTGATAATAATTCAATTACATTAATCTTAAGATGTCTTTTATGTTGAATAAGATTCTTTAAGATTAACCCAAACTTAGGATTAATAAAACCTTTAATAAATCATTCATTAAAAGAAGCCAAGCCATAATAATATGCCTTTAGAAAATAACTCAGTGTAAGGATGGAAGAGGTTAAGCCTCCTTCCTCTCTTTATAACACTTAAATGCTAAGGAAATATCAAATGAAATAAAAGAATATACAAATTAAAATTCACCAATCCCCTAAATAACTTAAAGTGAGACCACCTTTTGTATTTAAATTAAATAATTTCAAACTTAAATGATTATAATTCCAATGCCTAGCTAAGATATACCACACCAAGCCTAAGCACACACATTAAAATTCTAAGTCACTACTTCTAGCTTTAAGTTAGGGCAGTGTATGTTGTGATGTAATATTTAGGCTAGATGTTAGGATTATTTATGCATAAACTGGATGTTAGGCCGATGTTAGCCTAATGATATTTTTCTACAGGGGATTATGCTAAAGGGGCTGTTGAAATAATAATTAAATATAAATACTTTTGCTTGCAGGTTGCTTATGCCCCCTAAGCATAATCCATGTTAGGACAGGTGGGTTTGGTTACCCATGTGCAAGGTGCTAAGTCCAAATTACATAATATAACTATTTGGGTTTGTATGTATGTTCAACTAACATTTATTTTGCAGGTGTAGTTAAATTTTACTTTTCCATAAATATGTAATTTTACAATAGGAATTAGGATTAGTAATATGAGGTTTAGGATGAGTAGTGGCTAAAGGGCAAAGTCCTGGGAGGCCTTGTGAAGCCTTGAAGAAAAATCAAATCAAAGGAAGAAGAAGGAAAAGTGAAGAATGAAGACCCCCATAAAATATAATTTAATTATAAATATAATATACTTTTATAATCCGAGTTGTATAAGGGTAGAGCTTGGCTACCCTTTTTTTTGTTCTCTGGGGTATACGGCGGTACCCGGCCGCATCGGCCATTTATTCTTTCATGATAATATATAAATGTTTGATTATTGTGTTTTGTTTGTGCAATAAAAATTGCATGTTCTTTATAGGTTTCTTAAAGCTTAATGTTTGAATGTGTGGCTTAGATCGGTAGGATCTTTAAGATAAAACTAATTTTTCTCAATTAATAAGCCATAACTAAATTTTAAATAAACTCATAACCTCACTTTAAAGCCTAGGTTATAAATAAGATAATTAAAAGATTTAGCAACCCTTTAGCTGAATGATGTATGTTTTAATACTATGCATATCATCTTATTTCATTCTTGAATAGAGAGGGTCTCCACTCTTGCACGATAGGGGAATGCTTGACTTATGAAGGCATCCCTTGTAGTGGAGAACACCTCCTCCTGCTAATTTAGCCAATAATCATAATTCATCTTACATTTAGGCATACTTATCCTAAGCCTTTGTCCAAATCAACATGATATAAAAGTTTATAAATTTTGCGTTTAGTCTAAGTCATAATTTTATACCAATCATGCTCTAGTCTCTTAAGGAGTGAGTTTAAGACTCTATTCTCCTTACTAATTAAATAACAACCTAGCTATCTTGTACATACATAAGACCAGCCTACCTGGGTTTAAAGCATAGTAGGTGTTAGCTACCACTCCAGGCGATTGTAAGTCTAGAAGAGTTGGGATATGTTTATTCTCTCTTATGGAGGTAAACCATTATATCCCATTTTTTTTGCTTAAATTTAGGTCGTGCTTTTAGTTTGTGCTAAAGCATCTTAGATTTAAGATCCTAGGTTGCTTGTTTCTGAGCTACAGTATAAGTCCTCACCTATTAGGCATTTTCATAATATTATGTCGATGGATTATAAGCCCTAATATTATAATAAAATTTTAATTCAAATGGAATAAACTCTTTCAAATATATAAAGCCTCACCATAAGATAGATTAGAGTGCTTATTAGGCTTCATAGTATCATGAGTGTTCCTACTTATCTTTTCATGGAATCCAAAATAAGTCTTTCTAAATCGAACATTCTCACTTGATTTCCAAAAATATCCAATGCTTTGATAAACTAACCTTAAAAATCTTTGGAGATATGATTGACTACTTTAATCGAGAGTTTTATTAAAATCCAATTTTTAGGATGTAATTAATTATGGAAGCTTGCTTCCATAAGGAACTAAAGAACCCGGCATAAAATAAACCCTATTTTACTTATCCATGTAAACTAGAGGAAAGATCTCTGGTATACACGAAGACCCATCTGCCTTAGGAGTTTTTATTAGGTGATTAGGTTCATTGAAGACTGATATCTCTATCTTTCAAAATGGTACATCATACCTTAATGTCATACGATCACTTCAATAAATACCCCCTAAGATGTGTGTGGTATCTACACGACTCCTAATTAAAATACCACACTTATTAATAGTAAAGCTAATAGAAAAAGATTAATATTTACATCAATTCCTCTTATTATAAGTAAAGTGCTCTAGCATTTCTCCAATATAAAGTACCATCCAAATTTAGCATAGTCTAATAATATGATCAACAAATGATAAATGCTCAAATCCCTAGAAGATATGATTGAAATGATTTGACTGACCAATATATATATATATATATATATATATAATCTCTCATGATTTAACATATAACCTTCGCTAACTCATATACTGATCAGTATGATTCCTCTTAAGTATCATACATAGATCTAATTGCATTTCTTCTTACATCCTACATTTTCATAGTTGAAGCTTTCAAAATGAAGCTAGCTTTACATAACCTATAATCTTATTTAGTTTTAAATCGAATTGTTATTCAAAATTTGCTAATAATAAATTACTAATAAACTCAAATATACACTATTTATGTCCCCCACCCCTAATAATATTGGATGAGTGCATGTGTGTAGGGCAGCTATATTTGAGATTCTTGATGCCTCATGCATTAAGATGATTCTTACTTTATGCACCTAGTCATCAATAATAAAGTTTAAATGCATAATCATTTTGTACAAATATAATTGTATGCTTGCTTTTATTAGAGTAGATCACATTGTACACTACATTATTTTTAATGAACTAATCACATAATGCAAATTTTTATAGTTCAACTTATTTGGGAAGATTATATCTTATTATAACTCATCTAGGATATAACCTTCATCAATTGATGCTACTTTCTCTATTAGCCTATTGAAGTTAGCATTGTCATCCCACTCTTATGTCGCACAATAATACTAAATGTAATTATTTGTAGACATCATTTGATTGACTTTATTTAGATAAACTAACTCTTATTATTGTATTAGCTCATGACCTAAAAGAAATTGATTGCTCTTTCTACTTTCTTTAATTTTTATAAACTATCACCATCATTAAAATCATCAGTAAATTGCCTAACCATTTATTGTAACTTTAATGATTGGGCCATTACGAAACTTTAGCTTCCATTGTATCACTAATTATTGGAATAATACACTTTCCTTGCTCGTGACAACAAGGTGCACTAGCTTGTGAAAGTCGATAGTCACTTAGTTAAAATACTAGTGACATTAAATAAAAATATATCTTCCCTATTTATAGGCTCTCATGAATAAAATTTCAGAAAAGAAGATTGTCACTTTGACGTATCTCGGCTCTTGCCACCCGGGAAGGAAAAAAAAAGCAATGGTGCAAATGAAATGTCTCTTTTTTTGAGTCGCTGAAGATACTATGATTTTGAAAGAAACCCAAAAAAATTTCTTCTAAAGAGGGACTTTTATCATTCTTTACTACTTTGTTAATATGTCTTTTAGAGATCAACACAAATTAGTAGTGGAAGTCATAATTCTATGTTGTCTCATGATGTTGAGATCAATTGATACATCAAGAAGAAGTGGAATCACAATATAATATACAACTAATGGCTCGTTGCATGGCAGTTTTAAAACAACTTTACTAACTTCATCATCGCTAACATGCATTACAATAAATCCATTATCAATATGAAAATAATAAACCAAGTTTACATTCCTAATAACATAATTTAAAATAATGGATTTCTTCTCTTCAGATTTTTAAATGAAATTTGGCTTGAAATATAAATCGAATGGTTTCTCATGCTAGCATATTATGAAACAAACCTCTGTATAGCATTTCGTAGCATCAATGTTGTTACTTATTGTTCATTGTGTATCACTAAGGTTCATCTTTAAAATCTTCCAAAATAATATTCTTTGACAATTAAATGAAAATAGCGAATTTTCTACTATGCAGCAAAATAATTAATAGTTGTAAAAAAAAGTACATTTTAGTTGGCTTCCATCAAATTTTCATCTACTAAAAAATCCTTGTCAAAGATGTATTAACATCCAAAAATTAGAAAAAGGATTTTCTAGTAAATGTTGTCATCATGTATTGTATCAAGATTTCAATTAATTTTTTTTTTAAAATCTACAAGAACTAAAAAAATATTAAATAATCTCATATGAGCTAGTTTGATATATAAACAATTAAACATTTAGTAAAGGTGATATCATTTTTTAAATTGTTGTAGAGTTTAAAAAGAAAATTCATTGAAATCTTGGTATAATAAAATTTAAAGAAGCTCATGTTAGCTATATTATCAATCACTCAAAAAAATGGTAGAAACCTTTAGTAAAAGTTTAATCATCTATATCTCAAATTGACTCATAATTAATTTTCAGTGATGGATGATATAATTAACGTGAATGAAATATTAAATATTTTCTATAAAATTTTTAATTTAATGAAACTTTTCATGCATTCATTATTTGATATTTAGAATAAAATCAATGATTTTATTTTAAATATGTTAAAAATAACTTTTAGGCATTATTAATTTTATACAATTAAAATGATGAAAATTTAATCCATCATTTTTTTATAAAAATTTTACATAATTTTTTTTGAAGAATCATGCTTCTACATTGATCATATTCTCAAAGTGCTACCAAATATAATGCTTCTACATTATTATCTTATTTTCTATCTTTTGTAAACAATATATCTTATTAAAAATATTATTGCCTTTGATACTAATGAGGTTATAACCTTTGCAAATTTTAGCTTACCCAATACAATTTTGCAAAGACAAAATTTAAGAAAACAACTTTCTTTTTAAGACATAAGCCACAAATATCAATGATTTTAAAGCATATATAGTAATTTATCATATGTTTGATGTACTATCCTTTTGGATGAATTTAATTATGTACATTTTTTTGCAATAACTTATCTATTAAATTTTACTTTTCAATACATATACAATCATTATTAAATAATATTATAACAAGAAATATTTTTAAATTAAAAAATTAATAATAGTGATCCATAATTATAGACTACATATTATGTGTATAAATAGAATTAAGCTTTAATTTAATGATTATATAAGTATCATAATGCAATTGCAATTTCAAATTGAGACATGTCTTACCTGAACATTGAGCTTTGAGTAATGAAAAAAGATCAAAGGTGAAGGGCTTTTAACTTCAAGCTCAAATTGCTCCAACATTTAAAAAAAAAAAAACTATAGAATCATATAAATCTATTTTTGAGAAGCAAGAAGAAAGAAGAATGTAGAGTGGAGTATTAGGAGGTAAGGAGAAAATAAACTTAGGAAGAAGATAAATTTAGATGGATAAGAAACTTTGGCGAGGGGGAGGTGGTTTATATAGCCCCTTTAATAATCCCTGATGGCTATATGTCAACTCTCTGATAACACTTTTATAAGAAAAAAAAATCTCTGTGTCATGATTTCATGTCACATAGGCAACCAAATCATGCCACATAATTTTTTACTATAACAATATTAGATATTTTATTTTTGATTTAGAGAATATTTATTTTGAAAATATTGTACCAAAAGTTGAATTTAAAATTATATGATCATTCATAAGATTAATAAGAATATAGTAATTTTCCAAAAAAAAAATATCAATATTTGTAAACATTTTATTTTTTATTCAACTTATTTCCTAAGTGAATGAGTAGAATTTTAATAAAAATATTATATCTTTTGTTAAATGAACTCTTAAACTAAATGGATGTCTAGTGGCTTTCCAACACTGTAACTATGTGATGGTATAGAGTTGTAGCATAGATGGTTCCTAATTAATCCATAGATATTCATGTTGTCTTATTCCATCTGTATTGATCCTATAGCTAGTATTTTGATCATGATGCTATTCGTGGTGGTTCCAAAGAGGAAGTCTCCTAATGACTTTATATTGATTGTTATCAAATCTCTATCTTCTATCAATAGTATCCCAACTTTTATTCTATCTAATTAAGAAGCACTACTACAAAACCTTTTGAAGTTTTCATGGTGGTAAATTTTTCTTTGGTTAACTTTTAATGGAGAAAATTTGGAAATTTTTTAAAAAGAATTTAAGCTCCAATGTTCTTTATCCATTTATTATTTGGATCCTTATCATGTAGTTAGTTATTCATGATAGTTCTAAAAATAAATAATAATTACTTTTATGATAGAATTTCTATGTCAATGAACTTTTTATGAAGTTCCTTCATTGGTATCCTTTCTCAATATTAAGAAGTCAATTGTCACTTTCATTTGAGTTACTTTTCAACTACTTGAAGTTCAATTAATGAATTAAGTACTACTAGTATTTTTTTCTTCAACCTTTGGTACTCCTTTAAGATTAAACAAAATAACAACTAGTTGGTCTCACCTTCATAACATTTCTCTTGATGGAAGCTTGTGTCTTTATATTCCTATTGGAGTCCCCTACTAGTTCTTTCTTTGTATACATAGGATAAACTTATTATTAATATTGACCTTATGAATGTTGGTGAAGTTTCAATTATAGTTCAAGCTCGGATTATTTTTTAAATGAGGCATATCATTCACCTTGATGATAAAACTAATCTTGCATACTCTTGCTATTCATTACTCTTACATTTCTATGTTGGCTAAAAATTTATAGGGTTGAATCTACTTATGAGGATGTTATTGCTTTGATTTAGCTAAAGGGTGCTAATAATACTAATGATTTGTCCTCTTCTATCTATTATGGATAATTGATAATTCTTTAACATTTAGTGGTTGTGTTTCTGCTATTGAGCAATCGTCAATGATTAATAACCTTAATGGTGGAGATGTTGGTGTGAATCACTTAATTGAGAGTGTTGGCTCTCACATCTTTATTACTATTCCAAGTTTAATTATTGACTGAAATATTTCTAGTGCCCTCACCTCTTATTATGCCACTACAATTTTTCTAGTGCCCTCACCTCTTATTATGCCACTAAATTTTTTGAAATATAATAATAATAATAATAATAATAATAATAATAATAATAATAATAATAATAATATTATTATTATTATTATTATTATTATTATTATTTTTTTGAGACATTTATGTTGTTAGTTTATATCACATTTCTAATACTAATGGCCATGGACAAATTTCTTAAAATTACCCATGCAAAAATACAATTAGAAGCTAAATAAGCCTAACTCTTGCAACATCAGGCTTATAACACTAAAAACTCTTAGAAAGAGAACAAAGAGAACTTTGAAAGGAAAAGAAAATGTATTATTAAACAAAAAATATTGCAATACTTAGCATGCTTAAAGACATGGTTTGTATCATAGAATAAACTTCTTAGAAGCTAGCCATGTGGCCTTAGCACACTCCCCTAGTGTTAACTAAGAGCCTTACACTCACACAATGCATTTTTAGAATAAGAGCACTATGAATAATGGAAGCAAAAAAGGAAAATTTTACTTTTATGAAAAAAAAACCTTATAAGACTTTACACTACAACTCACTCTTAAATTTCTAGAGGATGGATTAAAAATAAGGGGAAGGTTCATATTTATAGACCTCCTCCTTTGCTTAGGAACATCTATGATTGTAATATATTATTCATATAGGTAGAGTTCTCTATAATACTTTGCACCTTCCATATATATTCAGTATATTATGGAGACCTTTAAAGATTCTCCCATTACTCTTTATGTTATTATAGTATTCTAAGGAATTCCAAAAACTCCTCAATTATTTTTGTAGTGTCTAGAAGATTCTATATAATTTTAGAAGCATTTAAAATATTCTCATAATATCCAAAGACTTTTGCTTTCTTCTAGAATTTTCTAGATGCATTTGGACTTACATTGAATCTTTTATAACCTTTTAACACCTTATGACTATATTTCAGTATGGTTTTAGTGGATTCTCTTGGCCACATTTTCCATGTCACTCACAAAGAGTTGTGGCTAATATTCTATCTCAATTTGAGGGTGTGATAGTTAGCTAAAGAAGCTAATTTTCCAAAGCATAGATTCATGGCTATGATTATTAGCATTAAGCTTATTAGAAGATGAGGGCCCTAATGCGACTAGAATTTAGGGAGCTGCCTCCATGATATTGGTTGTATAGTTCATTTGAGGATTATGGGTATGATTTATTGTCATTCCAATATGTGTATCATACATTTATTGGACTATCATCTTCTTTTATTAATATAGTATTTATATTAAATGTATAAAATTAAATTTCTTATGTTTGGCAACCTTTTTGATGAAAGAGTAATTAGACTTGATGAAACAAAAGTAATAATTTACAATAATATTCAAATTCATTGTAGTCATTTCCTTGCTAACCTATAATTCAATCTTTTATCATCCATTCCTTAATACTCTCTTAGCTATAGTGTACTGTATCGCTACAAAGTTTCAAGCACAGGACATCACAATCTTGAGAAATTGTTGTAGTCAAAAGCATGTACCTAAATGTTATTAGAAATATTTAAGAGGAGGTTCTACAACTCATAGCTCAAAAAAGCGATTGACTTGAGTCTTTGAAACTAATTGAAATATCTTATTGATACCTTCCAAGAAAATATTTAAGGCTTTTGCATGGTCTATTGCTAAGATAAAATGAGTAGATCTAAATATTGAATGTTAAAGGCTTAACATTGATAGAAATATTAGGTTGATCAAATTTTAAAAGAAAATATAGCAAATGGTTATAACTTTGGATAAACTAATTTCTTATTAATTGAAAATGTATTAAATGTATTTATAATGTTATTTTAATTAAGAAGTATAATGGAAAGTGGAAGATGTGCATCGATTTTCTTAATTTGAATATTGTATATCTATAGAATAGCCACCACTTCTATAAATTGATGTAATCATTGGCTAAGTAGCCAATTTTTTTAGTTATGAGCTAATATTTTCTTAGAGACCATCAAGTAAAAATATGTATTATAAATTATAAAAAGGACAATTATCACTAGTGATGGTTTATACTATTATAACCTCAAGAATGTGGGCCATTGATAAGAGAATAGTTGACTTTATTTTTAGAGAATAAAAAGATAAAATTATTAAATTTAATATTCAAAACTTATTGATAAAGTGAAATAATCTTGAGTAATATATCTTAAATTTGAAGAAGATATTTGCAACATATAAAAAAAAATTGTCTCATTCCCCTCAAATATACTTTTGATGTGAGATCAAATAAAAATTTAGTTTGCTTATTATCTCAAAATAATCAAAATGAATGAATCCAGAGAAAATAAACATTTTATTGGAGATATCCCCTTTAAAGACTCAAACAGCTTGTCTTATAGACTAAAGATTATATTTTCAATATTATAATGAAATTATAAAATGGACACAAAATAATAAGACCAAAAGTATTACATAATTTTAACTCCTTTTCCTTTGTAATTGTTAAGTGGATGTTTGAGATCGCTTTAAATTTTGTTTGAATTTAATTTTATTTATATTTGAAATACAAATATTTTGGTAGTAATATATGTTTATAAAAATATTCAAAGCATCTAAAAGTTGGTTTGAGTATTTTTTTTAAAAAAAATAACTAAAAATATATTGAACTAACACATTTAAAAATAAAAATATAAAATATAAAACAAATTTTTTTTGTGGAGCTATAAATGGATCTAACTCTACGATGAGGAGTATGAGTAGAGAGAGCTATATCAGTAATGCATCTAAAGCTAATGATATAGTACAATTAACAATTAAATCATTAAATTTTGATATTTAGTCAAAATCATTCTGGAAAAATTGTCATTTTTGCTTAGTATAGCATGTGTATGACTTTTCAACCAGAGGATAAATAATGGAACAACAATTTTCCAAATAGTTTATTATTTTATATTATTTTTGGGACAATTATTTTATATTATTAATCTATCACATTCATTTCCTAGAAAAGTTAATTATTTTAGTTATTTTAAATAGTTAATGGGAGAGATTAAAGTCAATTATTAGAAAGGATTAAGGATATATACTTCTAGAATTTAGAAATTATACAAATCATCTTAGTCTAGTGGTTAACCAAATAGTCTTGAGCTCAAGAATTTGAAAATGAGTATCATGGATACATTGACAAAAAAAAAAAGACTCATAATTAAATCATAAGAGATTATATGCTTAAAAATTGTCTCTCATATTATTTTTTTCAATACTCATTATCCAACATATTGATATCATGATACAAGTATGCAATCACATTCTACTAAAATGATGCATATTATACTTTAATAACATTTCTATAATACTTGATTAATCAAATTAACATTTTCTCTTTTAATTATTTATGAGCAATGTAATATGGAAAGTAAAATAGAATGGAGAGAGAGAGAGAGAGAGAGAGAGAGAGAGAGAGCTTTGAATATAGAATTTTTTTTTTAAAATGAAAATTTTAATAAACATGCTTCTGCTCTTAAAAAGAGATTAATCAAATTAATATTTTATATTAGTCTTTGGTAAGTTGAAAAGTAATGAGGCTATGCATTACATGCATAATTTTTAATCAATGATTCATGTTTAAGATAAGTTTAAGAGAACTTATTGAGATTCATTAGAGAGAAGGAAAAATAAGAAAAAAAAAGTTTCATCCTCTTTGAGTAACATAGCCGCCAAGCCTTTCCATAGCCGAGCTGCTCCTTCGATGCTTCTCCATATAATCATCATCTTCTGAATATGCAAGTGTCTATGTCATACCTTTCCTCACAAATCCAAAACTTTCCCCCATATAGAGGGAGTCACTAGGCGCTAGCAATTATTGGTGTTGAAGTTCCATTAAGTGATTGGATGTTCTCTTTTGGACTCCCTTCAATGGTTGTCCATGTTCCCCACTATCATGGCCAGCCACCGGGGAACATTTTCTCAGTCTATTCTTGATCTCATCATAGTCATTCACCTTGCTTCATGATTGTGTTCTTATAGTTGTTGACCTCACTTTTGGAGTGAGTTCTCAATCTCCTTATCTTAGACATAGGAATCTTTAGACACTAAGATTTCCTTAGTCATAAGACATATCTAGTAATTAGGTGAACACCTAACCTAAGCCTAAAGACTTAGAAGGGTTCAACCATAGGATTAGGCCATGCCTTAAGGATTAGGGAAATCACCTACCCTATAGCCTAAACCCAATCCATGTACACCTTCTTAAATTCAATATAAATCCAAATTTCAAACATAACCTCAAATTTAGTCTAAATCAAAGTGAATTAAGCCAATCCAAATTTCATATCATGATTTTTGATCATCCTAGATTAATCAATTATCCTGAATTGGGTCAAACCAAGTCAACCAAGCATGTTGACCAAGTCAACCCTTTAACCCTAACCCACAACTAGCCATATTGCAACCTGCCATTGATTTGATTGTCCAAGTTCATTCCAAATTGACTATTGAACTTGACCAAAGCCTCAATTGAGTCTAATTAACTCACTAGACCCAAAACCCATTGAACCTAACTTGACTTTAGGGGTCAAATCAACCTAAAATTCAATCAAATCCAAATTGAACTTAACCAAAGCCTATAATATATTCTAATTGATCAACCAAAGACAAGCCATGATTCAAGCCAATTTGGCCAATTGGGTCAAATTGGTTAACTTGACCAATTTGACCCAAATGAACTCAAATAAACCAAAATCAAATCTAAACCAAATTAAATCAAATCAATGATACTAATACACTCCAATTGATCATATGAACTTGATCCAACTCTTGGTTTGACCTAATTTGACTAATTGGTCAACCTAATCTGATTTGACTAAATTTGGCTCAAATGGATCAAATTAACCAAATTAAACCAAATGAACTCCAAATGACATGAAATTTGGTCCAACTCACTTTTGACTCATTTCAAATCTGGCAAAATAAAATCTAATGCTAAATGGCCACTTTGTCCTTGGATCAAGGGCATCCCATGAGAAAAGACACTTTTATAAATGGTCATGTCTCTTCCTTGGCCAATTGGCACTCATCCATTGGTCCACATAGGCACCAAGGACACTGACCAACCTAACTCAAGAGGTGGTTGGGGCAGCCATGACTTATGGGGAGGTGAATTCACCTCACCTCTCCTATTGGAACACTTGGCATGAAGGACTTCCACCTCCCCTTACTAGGAAACCCATTAGTCCTTCATGGCAGCTACCTCCCATGCCTTGGCCACTCAAATCAAGCCACCTAAGAAGAATCTCAACCACCCCAAGCCAAGGACACCCACTAGGAGCCAAAATCATAGTTAATGAGGTGATTTTCGGCCATCCAAAAATAGAGAGGCAAAAAACTCTTCCTCCCACACTCATTTCACTCTCCTATAGCTCTTAAACCAACCAGTAATCCTTTCCACTTTATTTTTGAGTGAAAGCCATAAAAATCAAGTAGATTCCGATGAGAATGCTGTGACATTTGGTGGACACATCATTATGGAGCAAAGCAAGAGCCCCGATCTATTCCAAAGCCTCTTCATGCATTTAGGAGCGTGCTCAGATCTTCACCGCCACCGAAAATTATCCCCGGTGAGGTAATTTTCAAGAATGTAACTGGCCTTAGGAGCTTTAGTTTGTGATGTTTTTTAGATGATTTTAAGAATTTCCCTTAGATAAATCTTGCACTTTCATTTTATATCATCCCCATGTGAATTGAAAAGTTTTTCGGCATAGATCGCCATGAAATCGAGCATATTTGGACAAAATTTTGTTGAAATTTTTCTCAAAATTGTGAAATCCCATCGATTTCACCGGCTGGAAAGTAGCAGCCATCCGATCCCGTGTTTGGGGATCAGAGGACTGAGATCTCATGCTGGAACGTGCATTTCTAGCCTTGGGATCATTCAAATTGATCTGGACCATCCGATCCATGATTGAACGGTTTGATCTGATCCACCATCGCAATTCGCCTTCCCGCTCATCTCGATTGTGTGGCACCACGCGACTAATCGCATGTTGCCACGCGACCAATCATGCGGCACCGAATGCCACATGGTGTGACGGCACCTAACCATGCATCAACATATGTAAGCGTGTTGTCCTGTCAGGGCCGCGTGACGTTGACTGGGTTAAGTAGAAATTCAGCATTTTTTGATTTTAAAAATTAATTAAATAACATAGACTTCAAAAATTCATAAAAAATAAAATACTTAACTAAAAATTGCAAACAAGGGCTCTATGGATTTATATTTTTGAGAGGAATCCAACAAATCTAAAATTTCCAAGTTTCACTAAATATGTTAAGCTTAATTTGAGTTTTAGTGAAAATAAATTTTATTAATTAAACCAAAAATACACATCTGATTGATTTGAAATTTTTAGAGATTGAAAGTGAAGTAAAAATGCACCCACCATAAAACTTTTAAGTCAAAAGGATTTCTATATAGGAAGATATTGCATTCTGAAGTTCAAATAGTAAAATTAAATTAATGGACTTTATAAAAATCATGGAAAATCATTTAATTCATCTTAAACTTTGGAAATTATAACAAATCATAGAAAAAAATTAATTCTAATTAATTTTGAAAAGTAATTAAGGATTTATTTAGGTTTAATGAAAAACTTAATTATCTTAATTACTCCTTAATTGCCCAAATAAGTAATCCCAAACTTTCTGAGGTTGATTAATTGGATGACCTTTGCCTCTCATAATTTTCTTGGGCTTTATTGCTTGGTTAATTAGGGAAATTGCTTGTCTTAACCTAACTACTTTTTTAATTAATTAGATTATTAATTAATATTATAAATAGCAAGGAAACCATTAATTAAGCTTGGTAATCATTGTGGAACAGTGAATGGGCATGGGGAATGAGATTGGGACCTCTTTCCCATTCTTTTCTCTAAGTTCATTTCACTCGACTTGAAACTAATTAATGGTTTAATTCATTAATTAAATGTCTTAATTAATTAAATTGAATCATAATCATTCAAGATCTCATCTAATTAAGTTTCTTGGGTAGACTCTTAGGTGTTCAATAACTAAGAGAATCCTAGAAATTATAATTAGCCCATATGTGTGGGAGAATTATAAGAGTACTTAATTAAGTCCTTTGGCTTAATTAACCATTAATTATGAGTTAATTGCATTAGGCCCCTTTGATTTCTTAGGATCATTGTTGATTTAATTTCTCATGAATATGCATATCATGTTGGCTCACCATTACTTGGGTAAATATGTTAAGGTGATATAGGAAAGTGATAATTAATGGACTTAACTCATATTACAATCTAATTAATCTATAAAATCAACTTAATTTTTTTCATTGAACCAAATTGATTAACCAACATTGAAATGGGTTAGGAGCAGCAAATGATTGAATCTCCTCTTTTCTCTAAAATCAAATCAAACATCCAAAAATAAATTAATAAGAAGCTTTGATTTACTTTAAATGATTGTATTTGATATGATTGTCTTTAGGAATTAGTTTGATTGAATGAAACATGTGTTTTATCTTATTATTCCTTTCCAATCATATTAAATGATGTGTTTCATATGGTTCCATGCATTTATGTTTTTAAAATATTTAAACTTAAATGAATTTCCTTTATGTCAAGCTTGCATGTGTTGATTTAATTTAATACATGTGTGGCTATTATCTTATTAAATCCAACTGTATTTTCAAAAAGCTTATAAATGAGTAATAACATATGAAGTGATAGTATTTATGATTACATATAAGTTTGCATGTGCTTATTGCTTAAGTATGTAAAATAGAGCTTTCTTTTCTTTAATCTATATGTAGTTTCACATGTATTTGAATGTTAATAAGTATATAGTCTAAACATTTCAAGAATATGAGGCTTTAGTTAGTCACAAAGAGGTTATTTGATTTCCTCACTTCCTTGGTTTAACAATGACACATAGTTATTTGATTTCATTTACCTGTATACCTATAATAGAATTAGGATGAAATTCTGTTTCACATACATAAATGTTCTAATCAAATAAAAATGTAATTTTTTCATGACTTTCTTTCTCTTAGTTACATATACATTCATGTGTAGTGAGATAGCAAAGTATATAGTTTGAACATCCCAAGAATACGAGTCTTTAAATAGCCCCAAGGAGGTCATGTGATTACCTTACTTCTCTAGTTTAACAAAGGCATGTACTCGCTTATTTCTCTTTACATGTGTATGTATGTGTAATTAAAGGATGAAAATTCCTCTTTTCTACTAATAATACATACATTCATAATAGACTAAATGATTGAATTAATTAGCCATATGATTTGGGGTCTCTTTCCTTATATTCTTACATACACATTTACATGTGTTTGAAAGCAAATGGGTATATAATTTGGACATCCCGGGAATACGAGGCTTTAGCTAGCCCCAAGGAGGTCATTTGATTCCCTCACTTCCTTGGTTTAATAATGACACATACCTATTTAATTTCATTCTTATGTGTTTTTGTATAAGAATTTGGATAAAGCTCTAAATTAACATGATTAAATAATTCAATCAAATAAGAAATATAAACTTTAAATATGCACATATACATTCATCATTTGAGTGTGCTAAAATATATATTTATAGTATATAGAGTTAAGTGCATGATATATGTGATGGAAATGAATAAATTCATGTATATTATGTATTAATAGTTTACTTAAATTAATCTTAAGTAGCCTTTCATGTTGAATGCAATCATTTAAGGTGAACCTAAACTTAGGATTAATTTAAAATGTGTAACAAGCTATGGTGTTTATTTTTGATTTGGTGTGTTTATGTTTGAGGGGACACCACATAGATCTGAAGATGTACTTATTAAGGTGATCTGGTACTACATTAAGGAATAGTGTACTATCTAGAGAGATAGAAGTTACTACCCAAGGACTAAACACTTAATAAAAATCAAAGGCATGATGGTGAGATTTTTCTCTACTTTAGAAGTAAGATTTATTTACTAGGTTCATTAAGTTTTCTATGGAGGCATGCCATAAATCTTAAGGGAAATGAGTCCCTTAAGAATACTCTCAAAAAAAGGATTGTTGCCTCCAGAATTCAAAGAGTTCAAAGGTTTATTTTGTATCAAGTGGGAGAGATCAAGGGAGAGATTATATAGAAGTATTTATAATTCTAAAAGCCTAGCATCCAATCTATTATGGTTGGCTTTATTTAGAAATTAGAGGTGAATTTATGCTTGTAGCCTGCAAAAGACAACAACAATCTCAGATCCTAAATCTAGGAAGCTTTGGCGAGAGCCAAAACATGACATAAATCTAAGGCGAAAGTGGTATATGGTTTACCTCTCAAGAGAAGGAAATCACTTGACTGCTGGACTTATTACTGCCTAGAGTGGCATCCAACTAACTTCTCATACTCTTTAAATCCATGTAGGTAAGTCATATGCTTTGCAAGATGGTTAAGCTATTATTTATTTAGAAGAGAAACTAAGTCCTTAAACTCACTCCCTAAGAGACTAGATCGTGAAGGGCATGAATAATGACTTAAATCTAATGCAAATTTTGTCAAGTTTTATTTGATTTTTGAACTCTTTATTTTGGCACAGGCTATAAGATTTTGTATGCTTAAATGCATAAAAAATTGATTATGGGCCAAATCAAAAGAGAAAGAGGTGTCTTTCCATCAAAGACTCTTATAGGTTAAGCCTTTAATCTCTGGCACGGATGGAAGCCCTCTCTTAATAAGAGTGAGAGAATATGACATCCATGATATTATACATACAATCATCTAGCTAAGGGGTTGCTAAATATTTTATTATATTGATTTAATTCCTAGGCTTTTATGTGAGGTTATGAGTTATTTTAAAATTTTAGTTATGAGTTGTTAGTGGCTTAGAAATTTATTTATTTTGCATCTAGAGCCTAATGCAATCACCAATCATAAAGAAAATATGAAAAGGCATGTTATTTCTAATGTAAGCTAAACAAAATATCAAATAATTTTATAAAGCTATCATAAAAGAATAAGAGGTCGATGCGGTCGGATACCACCGTACAACCCGAAAAGAAATGTGGGTAGCTGAGGTTTAACCTTTTACATCCAGGTATAATGAAAGAATAATTAAAATTATAAAATGATAAGTGTTATTTTTTTTTTTGTGGTCTTCATTCTTCATCCTCCATTCTTCACTCTTCATCTTTCATTTCTTCATTTTTGATTTGCTCCATTTCTTTCTTTCTTTTTAGCTTGATTGGATGTTGTTTGCTCCAAAGGCCTCACATGGTGTATAAGACTTGATCTTATAACAAATGTTCATCCTAATCCCCCATAACACTTATCCTAATCCTAATGCAAAAATTACATTAAAAGAGAAGGAAAGTAAATCTAACTACACCTGTCAAGTAAGTATTAGCTAAACACATCATGCAACCCAAGTAGTTATATGAATAATTTAGACTTAGCACCCCACACATGGGTAACCAAGTCTACCTGTCCTAACTTGGGCTATGCTTAGGTGGCTAAGCAACCTACACAACAAAAAATATTTATATTTTTATTACAGCGACCCCTTAAGCACGATCCCCTCCATAAAACATGATTAATAATATTCATTAATATCATACACCCTAGCATCTAGTCTAAAATAATACATCATAAAATTAAACATTCATCAAACCATGCACCACCCTAACATAATGCTAGAAATGATGACTTAGTCTAATGTGCTTGTGTTAAAGCTTGTGTGGTATGTCCTCACTAGGCTTTAGAGTTATGCTTTGCTAAGTGTGAGGGATTTAATTTATAGAGGGTTGATTTCTTCTTAAGTGGTTTAGTTGATTTGAAGATTTTACTTAGTGTTTTCTTTTATTTCATATAGCCTTCACTTAGCAACTAAGTGTTATAATGAAAAGAAAGAGAGAGAATCTCTCTTTTATCCCTACCTTAAGTTGATTCTAAGGTAAGTTAATTACTAAATTCACTTTAGTGAATGGTTTTGTGTTTTAATTAACCCTAAGTTTAGGTTCATTCTAAATAACCATATTCAATAAGAAAGGCATCTAAAGTTAATTAGAATGGATTACTATCACATAATAAACATTCGTTCATTTCTTTCCATCATGTATATCATGCATATGAATAATTTTAAGCATACCTATACATGCAATGTAAATCTTAACATACTTTGATGATGAATGCAAAGAAATGCATTTTTAAATTTAAATAATTTATTTGTTGATTGAATTATGAATGCAAGCCTTTATTAAAGAGGGATTTGTCATCCATTAGCTTAATACACATTCACATGTATAAAAATTTTAAGTGAGTATGGTGCCATTATTTTCTACATAGGGCATAAGGTACAAGTCCTACTTAGCGCTACTTAAAATCTCACAGCCCCACGATATCCAGACTAATATACCACTTTTCTTAGATACATGTAAATGTATGAATAACTATAAAGATAGGAAAATCCTTGCAAAAGTTATGTTTTATTTATTTGATTTTTTTATTCTTATTCATTGGACACATCATACATGTATATGTATAAGAATTTTAAGTAAGTACGATGCCATTCTTTTCTACACCAGGGGCATAAAGTAGAAGACCTACTTAGGGATACTTAAAGCCTCCCAGCCTCGGGATGTCCAGACTAATATACTAGTTTTCTCAAATACATATGAATGTATAAAAGGAACCAAATGGATAAGGAATCAAGCAAGAAATTATGTTTGATTTTTTGTATGATTTACATGTGTGATATGAAATTCTTTCTAAGTCTTAACATGGAGATGCATAAGAATAGATTTAGGCAAGTGTTGTGTTCTTTTCAAATGAACTATACACTTATAAATCCTATGTGAATTCATGTTAAGAGAGGGAAAGAGAACTTCATATTACACATCTTAAACTATCATCACATGCAAGCTTATAGATATTTTTAAGTAACATTACTTCATTTATAATAATTAATTTATAAGTTTTGAAAATAGCTTTTAATTTAATAGTGATAATAGCCACTCATATTCTTAATTTAAATAGACACATACAATTTGACATAAAAGTACATGGTTATTTAATTAATTTTAAAAGAAGATGATATGAATTCATATGGGCATTATTTATGCTTGTCCAAAGATACTTGGTTGACATTTTGAAACATTAGAATTATAAGATAAAGTGAAAGCTGCGAATGGCTTGTAACACCTAAGTGAGCCACTCTTTTTTGCTTGTGGCCTTCCATTTGCTTTGTGGTGATTTCACTGCTAAAGTGTTACGGATATAATTTTTTTTGAAAGTGAATGCCTCATTTTCACTTACAATATATAGTAAAACAATCCAGTTTCGTCCATGTTGTAGATGTTGCAAAGCTCAAACTGGTCCAATGTCAAACGGATCTGCGGTAGGTTCCTGTCAATCACATCCATGTTAATAGATCCAGACTCTCCAAAATGGCAGTAGGACTTGATGCCATGATGATTCTTGAATGCTTCCAACCAACCATTTGAGAATTCAAAGGCATCATGGGTTGGGTACAGCTGATTGAGGAAGAAGATGCCCTTCTCTTTGATGAGGTCACCCGACATGTTGACCTTATCCTGGTAGGTAAGGAATCACTGGTACAGTTCCATCTCCATCAGTGGAAACTTGATGGCCCATTATCGTAGGTCGGTTACGTATTGCTGTCTTCCTTAGAGCAAGTTTGCGAGTTTTCGAAATCATCCCCAGGTCGTACAAACACACCATGCATCTCCTTTAACCACATCATGAGATCAGCTTGAGTGAGAGAATGATTCTTTTTTTTGTACTCACAGAGTGCAATGCAGACCTCATTGGTCATGTTTGTCTTCTTTGAAGCCATTATGGTGGTGAGTGTTTGAATCAGGGTGAAGTGTTTAGTTTGTGGTGTGCTCAGATGGGCAAAGGGTTGGGTTGAAGGATGTTATTGTGAGATTTCAGTGTCATGTCATAGAGAAACTTTTTCTCTAGTCTCCCGTGTGGCCTTAGCACTCCTTCCTTAATGCTAAGTTAGCCTAACCCTCGCAACGCTGGACTAGAATGCTCAAAACTCTTTTAGACAAGAGAGGTTGGAAGTAAGAAAGCACTTCACTATGCAAGAGAACTTTATAATACAAGATTTCTTGGGAACCTTGGATCCCTTTGCTTGGTTATTGCTTGCTTCCTTGTTTGGTTCCAAATGAGGGGTGAGGTCCCCTATTTATAGTCCTCCCCCTATCCCTAGGAATAATTTAGAAAAGAATGTTCTAGAATACAATAATATATACATGGTTCTAGATCATTCCACACCACTCCTACCATATACAAAGGTTCAGAGTATTCCACACTATTATTCTCTTGAAACCTTCCTCCTAGAATATGGTGGAACCGTCCTCAAGATTCCTCCATCTTTTATAATTCTCTGAAGCTTTCCTCCTTGTGTATGGCTAAGAGCATTGATCTCCCTTTATTTAGTTATGTGAATGTCTGAAATTGTAGAATATCCACCTCCTGACAATGAAAATCAATTAATTAAATGACACTCTCTTTATTAATATCACCTTTAATACGTGGGTCCCAGAGTATCAATTTAACAGTTCTCTTGTATTTGAAATAAACCAAAATCCTTTAAATATATATTTTTTACTTTGAGTTTGATTTGACTTAGGAAATATGAAAGAGGTTTGCTAATTCTAATCCAATTCCCCATGTGTGAATTGATTTAGTTTAATGAAGAATATTTATGTTGATTTTATATTTTGATTAGGTTAATGTATGAATTAAGTGATTTAATTAACCCTTACTTATATCACCTTAAATTAATTAACTAATTAATAATAAGCCAATATGATATGCAACCACATGAAAAGTAAATTTACAATGCTCCTAAGAAATGAAAGGGGCTTAATGCAATTGACTTATGATTAATAGTTAATTAAGCTTAAGGGATCTCACTTAATTACTTTTATGATTTTCTCACACATATGAGCCAACCATAATTTCATTATCTCCCACCTTGAGTTATTGAACACCCAAGGAGCTATCGAAAATCAATTAAGGGTTGCTTAGGTGTGGATGAATTAATTTTTAATTTTAATTTCATTAAGCTTTTAATTAATTGATTAAATATTTTGCTTATGTTTTAGTTTGGTGGAAGGGATCAAGGCAAGGCCCTAATCCTAATCCCTAAATTATTTTAAACATTCAATTAGATTTTTATTTTCTTATTTTGAAGATTAATCACTTAATTAATCAATTAATCATTCTATGAACCATTAATTAATTTGATTTTTAAAGATAAAAAAGACCTAAGAAATGAATTAAGGAGTATCCCTAATCACATTCCCTAAGTTATCTTACTGTTCAAGAGAGTTAATTATGTTCAAATGATTAATCAAGTTATTGTTCATTCATTAATTATGATTAATTGGATTAAGAGAGTGATTAGAGCTTAATCAAGTGATTTTCTTAATTAAGCAACCATTAAAATCCCAAAAAAGTACAAGAGGAGAGGTCATCCCCCTAAACATCCACAAAAAATTTAACATTAATTGAGTGCTTAATTAAGGTGTAATTAAGCTAATTAGATTTTTGATATAACCATAATTAAGCCAAAATCACTATTTAAAATCAATTAATTATAATTTTCCTAGATTGGATTTTTCTACAATTAGTTATTATTTTAGGAAGTTTCAGGATTAAAAACTAATTAATTAGCCCTAATTAAGGCTTTAATCCCGTCGGGCCACGTGGCGATTGACGCGGTGCGCTTTCCATATGGTGCAATGGGATTGACTATTTAAGTAGTCACATCCACTCGCTGAATCAACTGGTGGCGGACGTGATTTCTTTATGGATAGTCTGGTCTAAGATTGGATGACCATGATTTGATCTGTGATTTAGAAAAGGAATCAAGGGCTCTACCGTGGGATTTGATTAGAGCCATTCATCCCAATCACATGGGATGGATAGCTTTGATCTATCCCATTCAAGAACGATGAAAGATGGATGCCATTCTTCCCTCGTTCAATCCGAGCTCACTCGAGCTCAGATTGTCTCCAAATTCTTCCCACACCTTTGGGGAAGCGAGACACACACATCTAACGGTCAATTTTACATGAAGTTTAAATTTACTTCACAAAGGACCAACCCATTTTTCCATACAAGGCTCAGTTTAGAAATTACCTCACCGGAGCTAATGTCCAGTGGTGCAATGCCAGAAGTAGATTTGCATAGTTGAGGCGAGGCCCTGTTGAAGATCTTTGAGCTTGATTTGGTGTGGAAGGCTCGATTAACCAATCCACACACACAAGGGGCTCGACTACCATCGAACTCACTCCTCCTGCTGCTTGGAAGTTTGGGAATTGGTTTGGTTTGCTTCAATATGGTATGGTGATAGTGTGGCAAGAGGAATTAAAGTTTGATTTTGAAATGAGGGAGTACTGCTTGGGATTGGGATGCCCTGTTTCAACTTTACTCGGGAATGGGCAATGCCAAATGGAGAGGGCTTGCAGATCCTTAAAAACACTCTGAGGGGCTTCATAATTCATTTAGCAGAGCTCACGATGCTAGTGTGTGCAAAATCGTGCTCGAATTGAGGGGGTATACCCCTCAATTTCCCATTATGGATGAACTGCAGTGTGTGCACATTTTGCATTGGCTCATCGGTGTCTGGCTGCCAGACTTGTCTCCATCAAGTTAGGGAGGCACACTAGGGATGGGAGGAATGATTGGAGGCTATCATGGTCCCAATGTGCAAGGATGCAAAGGTCTTGATCCAATGGGTGCTCGGTTTAGGTTGGAGGCCAGTCAACTCACCTCCCAAAGGTCCTTGGCCGACCTAGGGTGAGTTAGGTGAGCTAGGTGGGTCTGGAGAAGGTTCCATGGAGTGCTAATGAGCTGCCAAGGGATGGGACTAATTGACTTTGACTTGGATCTAATGGTTTTAAGGTATAAATCCTATAGTTTGATGGCCAGTCCCCTTGGTGGGGCCCACTTGGCTTTTGGGTTGGGTTTGACTAAGTCGTAGGGTCCCATAAGTTGGTTTGGAGTGATTTGGCTTGGATTGGTCAAATGGGTTTTATTTGGGCTAGGTTGACCAATTGGTCAAATTGGGTCAAACCAAGGCTTGGGTTAGGTTCATATGATGATTTGGGATGTTTTGGTTCAATTAATTTGGATTGGTTTGGTATAGGTTTAGATTTGACTCATTTGGATTCAAAAGGGTCAAATTGGTCAAGTTGACCAATTTGACTAATTTGACCAAATTGGTTGGGTTAAGTGTTGAGTTCAATTGGTTGATTGAAAATTATTATAAGCTTTGGTTTGGATTAATTTGGAATTAATTTGAATTTTGGTTAATTTGGGCTAGGTTGGGTCAAGTTGACAAATTGTCAAGTTAGGCTCAATCATGGCTTTGGTCAAGTTCAATAATTGATTTGGAATGAACATGAGCCATTGGTTACAATCAATTTGGGTTAAATCATGATTTGACCCATTTTAGCTTTTTAGGCCAATTTGGGTCAACTCAGGTCAAGTGGACCAATTAGGCTTGGATTGGCTCAATTGATAGTTTGGTCATGTTCAATCATTGATTATGAATGGGTTTGGGTCAATGGTTTCAATCAATTTGGCATATGATGGATTTTTGGCTAGTTTGGGTTTCATTTGGGACTAAATGTTGATTTGGTCAAAGGCTAAGTTTGACTTGTTTGACCCAATTGAAGGTGGTTGATCACCCCACGATGATTGTTGATCATGATTGAGGTTTAGATGGGCTTAATTCAATCCAATTTGGGTTGGATTAGAACTTGGTTGAAAAATATCTTTTAGGTCACTTTAGGTCAAGTGAGCATAAATGGGTCAATTTGCTTGATCAAGGTTTGATTCAAGTTTAGTTGAACTCACATATGAGCTTAGGATTGAAATATAAATCCAATTGCAATTGGTTTGGAGCCAAATGGGTTTTGGTTCATATGATAATTTCAAGCCAAAGGTAACTTGGGCTTGATTTGGGTTGACTTGGATTTGGTTTGATAATGGTGGTTTATGTTTATATTTGGATCAAATATTGAAGGAATGATTGCATCATGAAGAAATCCATGAGTTTTGAGTTCATTTGGGTTTCATTTAGCCAAGTCCAAAAGTTTGGCTAGAAAGGATAAAATTAGGAATTTGATTTGATTTGAGTTTAGTTTTGGTCATTTGAATTTATATTTCATTTATATTTGTGAATATCAATGAAGATATAAATGGGTTATGAGAAAATCACTTGAGTTTGGAGTGATTAGGAAGCAAATTTGATTAAGCTTAGGGATGTAGGTCAAAAGAGCTTACTTGGATTTTGATTTGGTTTGATTTATTTTTGGTCATTGGAGGATGGGTATCATTTATTTTTATGAGTATAAATGAAGGAATGATTGATTTATAAAGAATCAATCATGTTTGGGGTTGGATCAAGATTTGATTAGGTTTATGGAGGTGGGTCCATATGGCTTAAGAAAGGTCTTGATTTGGTTTGATTTATTTTGATTTGATTTGAATGGTTTGAATTTGGATTTCATTTATATTTGTAAATATAAATGAAGTAATCATGAATATAAATGAAGGAATGATTGATTTATAAGGAAATTAACCAAATTTGAGTTGGTTTGAAGGAGTTTTAGCTAAGCACATGAAGGTGGTTCATATGGCTTAAGAAAATATTTTAGAGTTTGGACTTAATCATGGGTTTCAATCATTTGGAGTTTGGAATTAATTTATGATTTTGAATTTGATTTGAGACTGAATTTTATAATTGAGAAAATCAATTGGATTGGGGTTGATTTGGATTTGGTTAAGGCTAAGTCCATAAGATAAATCAAAGGGCTTAGGAAGGGATTTGAAGTTTAAATTTGGTGATGGATTTCAATCATTAGATAATTGGATTTGATTTTGGAATTTGAATTTGAATTTGAGATTTGGGTTTGAAAGAAGGAAGCAAGGATTGGGTTTGGGCTATAGGGTAAGCAAGTCTTCCTAAATTCCTAAGGCACAACCAATTCCTATAGTTAACTCTTCTAAGTCTCTAGGGTTAGGTTAAGTGTTCACCTAATCACTAGAAGTGTCTTAAGACTAAAGAACTCTTAGTGTCTATGAGTGTCCTAGGTCTATGATGAGGAAGCTTAGAGCTCACTCCAAAAGTGAGGTCAACACAAGCCAGTCACTAAAGAGAACTAAATTAAATTAACATGCTTTATAAAGTGGCTTAAGGTAGGGATGAAACAGGCAATTCTCTTTCTTCTCTTTATAACACTTAGTTGCTAAGTGTAGGTCATATGAAACCAAAGAAAACATAAACTAAAACTTTTCAATCAATTAAAGCACTTGAAGTGAAACCACCCTTTAAATTGAATCATTCTACACTTAGAAAATCTTAAGTCTAAAGCTTAGTTAGGACATACCACACAAGCTTTAAAACATACACATTGGATTAAGTCACCACTTCTAGCTTTTTGTTAGGACGGTGCATAGTTTGATGTATATTTTGTTTAGTGGTGTATTATTTTAGACTAGATGTTAGGGTGTATATTTCGTTGACTGGATGATAGGCCATGATTAGCCTAATCATATTTTTTACAAGGGATTGTGCTTAAGGGGTGCTCAAAAATAAATATAAATACTCTATTTGCAGGTAGCTTAAACCCCTAAGCATAATCCATGTTAGGATAAGTGGGCTTGGTTACCCATGTGCAGGGTGCTAAGTCTAAATTATAAATATAACTGCTTAGGTTGTATGTGTGTCTAGTAAAACTTATTTTGCAGGTGTTGTTAGATTACTTTTCATATTCTTAATGTAATTTTGCATTAATAATTAGGATTAATATTATGGGGGGATAAGGATGAGTATTGGCTAGAAGGTTTTGGCCATGTGATGCCTTTGAAGTGGAGAAAACCAAATCAAAGAAGGAGGAAGACACATAAAGACACGAAGACTCTCCCATAGCATTTATTATTTATAAATTATAAGTTATTATTTTATGTACCGGGTTGTATAAGGGTAGAGCTCAGCTACTAATTTTCTCCTTTCGCATTGTATGGTGGTACCCGACTGCACCAGCCTTTTATTCTTTTATGTTAGCTATAAAATGTTTGATGTTATGTTTAGCTTTTGTATTAGAAATTACATACATTTTCATAGTTTCTTTATGATTGATGATTGAATGTGTGGCTTGGATGCAATTAGGCTCTTAGAAAAATATTTTATTTCTACCCAACTAAAACTCATAACTAAAATTTTCTATAACTCATAATCTCACATAAATCCTATGTATTAAATCAAGATAATTAAAAGATTTAGTAACCTCTTAGCTGAATTTTGTATGTTTCATATCATGCTTGCATATTCTTTCACTCTTAAAAATAGGAGATTTCCATCCTTGTACGATAGGGAAATTCTTGACCTGTGAGGGAATCCCTTGTGGTGAAAAACACCCCTTCTTACTGATTTAGCTAATAATCTAATTTCATCATGTATATAGGCATATAAAATCCCAAAGCCTTTGTCAAAATAAAGTGTTAAATAAAATTTTAAAAGATTTGTATTTGTAGATTAAGTCATTACTCATACCACTCATGCTCTAGTCTCTTAAGGAGTGGGTTTAAGGACTTTATTCACTTTCTAAATAAATAACATCCTAACTAATCTTACAATTTCAAATGATAGGACCACATGGATTTAAAGCATATGAGGTGTTAGCTGGCTGCCACTCCAGACAGTTGTAAGTCCAGCAATCGGGTGGTTTACTCTCTCTTATAGAGGTAAATCTTATACCCATCTTCACTTATATTTTGGATGTGCTTTAGCTTTTACTAAAACTAGATTTGGATCTAAGGTAGCTATTTCCTTCAGGCTACTGGCATAAATCCTCACCTCTCAGGTATTTTCAGAACCATGTGTTGTGGGATTATAAGTCCTAGCTTTCTAATAAAATGTCAACTTTAATAAAATCATTCTCTTCAATTTCAAATATATAAAGCCCAATCGTAGGATAGATTGGAATACTCAATAGAATTCTTAGTATCAAGAGCATTACTTACTTATTTCCTTTGGCTTCTAAAATAAGTCTTCTCCTTGAACAATCCCATTTAATTTTCCAAACATAACCAATCCTTTGATAGTCTATCCTTGAAATCTTTGGAGACAATAATTTACTTTAATCAAGAGTATTCTTAAGGAATTCACATTCCTTAGAATGTAATTAACTAGGGAGGCTTTCCTCCATAATGAACTTAATAAACCCAGCTTAAAATAAACCATGCTTTATTTTTCCATATAAAGTACATGAAAGATCTCTGGTATATTCGAAGGCCCATCTTGCATTAGAAGTGCTTATTAGGTGATTAGGTCCATTATAAGGTGATGATTTCTATCTTTTGAGATAGTGCATCATTCCTTAATATCGTACTCGATCACTTTAATAAGTATCCCCTAAGACCTACGTGGTGTCCCACATCTCAAAAATAAACACCATAGATTTTTCTGGCGACTCCACTGGGGATGGTTCCTCTCTCCATCTTTAGTAGAAAATTATTGTCTCCAAGCATCGATAGTGGACTTATATTTTATATAGACCCAAGACTATCTTTCTTTTCATCGGCACTTAGCTTATTTCATCCTTAAATAAAGCTAGCCAACATCCTTTCGGTTTTAGGACCTCATTCCGTGTAGGTCTTAAAATCCCTATTAGGTCCCCCCAATAGGTAAAAATAAACTAAATAAATAAAGGAGATGACAAAATACAAAATTTTGAACCTCTTTACCACTAGCTTGGTGTGGTAAGGTTTATCCCACATATAAGAAAACTCAAACTAAAATAAAGAAAGTCTTTTGCAAAATAATTTCAAAAGAACTTTTCCCAAACAAAATTATTTTTAAATTCACTCCACATGAAGTTTGCAAAAACATAAAGTTTTTCAAATATCTTTAAAATAAAAGAAAATCAAACCTCATTTAACATACCTAAATTCGTTAAATGAGGGTCCTCTTTCAAAAATCAAAATCAAATTTACAATCATCAAAATCTCTTTTAAAGATTTTCAAAAAAACACATTTCTTAAAATAGAATCAATTAACCAACTCCATTTAACGAACCCAAATTTGTTAAATGGAGTTCCATTTTTAAAATCAAAATCAAAATCAAAATCAACATATAATTGAACCTCACTTAACATACCAAAATTTGTTAAGTAAGAGTTCCCATCTTTTCAAAGCTATTCACACACAAAATGAAGATATATATTTTGAATATCATTTGGCATACCCAAATTGCCAAATGGGAGTTCTATTTTCAAAAGCAACCACACACAAATAACTGAACTCCATTTAGTATACCTAAAATTTCTAAGTGGAGTTACCCTTTTTCAAAAACCAAAACAAAATTGGATCCTACTTAGCATACCCACATTTTCTAAGTAGAGTTCCTTATTTCAAAATTATGAAAAATCAATGCACATTTGAATTCCATTTGACACACCCAAACTTGTCAAATAAGAATTCCCCTCTTTTTAAAAATCAAAAAATTAGACTCTGCTTAACATACTCACATTTCCTAAGTAGAGTTCACATTTTCAAATCATAAACAAATTAAACACAATTGAATTCCATTTGACATACCCAAATTTGTCAAATGAGAATTCTCTTTTATAAAATCAAACATCATCATGAAAATCAAATTGAACTCCATTTAACATGCCACATTTGTTAAATGAGAGTTCACCTCTTTCAATATGAAACAAATACCAAGTCACACTTACTTAACATACCACATTTATTAGGTAAGAGTCCCATTTTCAAAATAGAATCAAACACATTTTTGGACCTTACTCAACATACCACATTTGTTAAGTAAGAGCCCTATCTTCAAATCAAAGCAACAAAAACTCTTGAGCCCTACTTAACATAAAAATTTTTGTTAAGTAAGGGTTTCACTTTTCAAATCAAAATAAACATCAAATATTTTGGATCTTACTTAACATACCACATTTGTTAGGTAGGAAACTCACTTCCAAAAATAAAAGACACACTTGAGCCCTACTTAACATACCAAATTTGTTAAGTAAGTGTTTGAATTTTCAAAAGCAAATTAAAATACATCATACACATTGGGCTTCACTTAACATATCTAAATTTGCTAAGTAAAGATCCCATTATCAAATCAAAATAAATCAAATACATGACAAACAATAATCACAAATAATAAAGATATTTTCAAAAATATTTTTAAACATGCACTTACTTCTCTCTTAGCATACCCAAATTTGCTAAGTGAAAGCTCCAAAATCAAAATCTCAAAACAAAGGATTAGAAAAAGAAAATCATCTCCAAAAATCTCTCCAAATTGAGGAACCTCATTCAACATATCCTAATTTATTAGATGAAGGTTCCAAAATCAGCAAACCAATTCTTATAGGAAAGTCTCTCTTTAAAATTCTAAATCTCTCCAAATCAATGAACCCCACTTAGTATACTTAAATTTGTTGAGTGTGGGTTTAAATTTCAAATTCAAATAAAAAATCAGTGATTGAAGGCAAATATGAAGGTCAAAGTCTGATTCAATTATATTTTTACATGCAGAGATATCAAAGCAGTCAGTTTAGTTTAGTCTCCAATCAGTATAGTTGCTATGGCTCCTAGCAAGTTTATTTTCTCTTTCCCCTCCGGTGTAGACTTGGCCTTAAATCAGGCCAATATTACCCAAAGCCACCCGATTTACTTTGGCCATGGCTTGAGGGTTAGGATTAATGAGGGGCAGCCCTCACAACTATCGGGAGAAGGTGAGGTAATCCTCCACTTTGATGTTGAGTCCGACCCTGAGTTTCCCTCTCTAAAGAGGAAGGTTGTGAAGGTCCCTGCCGTAGTGCCATTTCTAATTTAGTCTACTTCTGTTGTTCCTACTATAGCTTTGATGCAAGCTGTTACCTCATCCTAGTCCCCTCAAAAGGGAAGGCTACCTTAGCACCTGAGATAGTCTCCCATACCTTCGAGGTAGGTTCCAGCTCCCGCACCCAACGCCACAACAAAAACATGATGATCAAGTGGAACCACAGGAGAGCGGCCAAGGAGGTAGACGCCGCATCACATATTGCTGAGGAGGTTCTCCTTGAGAGGTCTCCACCTTCTTAGGTGGTCATAGATTCCACCCCTCTCCAGTTTAGATGGAGAGGAGGATGCTAGAAGGATTGATGCATCTCCTCCACCAACAACTTACTATGAGGTACCAGGGAGGAGAATCCCTAT
Organism: Cymbidium sinense; assembly: GCA_021442155.1. Lineage (NCBI taxonomy): Eukaryota > Viridiplantae > Streptophyta > Magnoliopsida > Asparagales > Orchidaceae > Cymbidium > Cymbidium sinense. Next base: position 107,050,762 of record CM038229.1, read on the forward strand.
CGGCCTGAAAGTTCTTTCATTGTGAGCCTAGACACTTAGAGTGGTGCATTATTTGATCAGTCCATGATCCCTGAGCATCGTATTCATAGAGAGCCACTGAGGCCAAGGTTGCAGTCTAGGCGGGCAATAGGGAGAGACGGAGATACACCAATGGTAGCCTCCCTTTATTGATTTCCTCTGACCCACCAATTGCATGATAGTATAGTACTCGGTACCACCATCCATCGGAGGAGCTCAGGGAATGGTGTTACCCCAATCACACTACTCCATTCCCCATCCACCGTCACCTATCCAGGTCCCTCCTTCCACCATTCCTACCAAGGTTTAGAGATCTATATTCGGGGAGAGGAAGCCCCCATTGGTGATCCGATGTGCATGATCCCACTCATCTCGCCATTAGGCGAGGTTAGGTGCTCCCCATTCAACCTTCCACTTCATGGTGAAAGGGAGCAACCCAAAAGTGTCATGGTACCACCACCATAGTAGCCACAATCACTACAACAATAGTAGTGGCGGTGGGAGGTAAACAGTATAGTTCCTTTGGAAGTTGACCCTCCTAGGGAGAGTACACCACCAGTGGGTAGTGTCTGATGCATCACCTCGATTGAACATAGTCTGGCATCTACTAGTCAGTGAGTCTTTGTGCTAGTGAAGGTAGATGACCATTCCTTAGATGATATTCTCGCGGTACTTTGCCGAGAAGAGGGACCTTCTTGGAAGTGATTGCTCTGATGAGGGGGATGCTAAGGTAGACTTTGATCTCGATGAGGATGATTTATTAGATGACTTGGCAGTCATATGGTTGATACCGGGGGTTCTCTCCTTAAAGAGCTGCATAGTCAGGAAGGTATTATGGTCGAGGAGGATAACACAGCTCACTCAACCCAACACCTCCTTCAATAGCTCAGATAGAAGGATGAGCACATCATGAGAATGGAGAAGAGGGTTGAGGATCTGTTAGTGGCAGTCTTAGCATTGCAGAACCAAGCCTCAGTTCCTCAGCCTTTGCCTTTGGAGGGCGATCAACCCAAACTTTTACATACTTTAGATCATCCAAAGAGTACCTCTACTGTGGACCAAGATAGTGACAATTTGCATAGGAAGGGCATAGATAGCACCTCCATGCAAGAAAAAGACATAAAATAAATGGTAGAGCAGCAGGTGAGGGAAGCGTTGGCATAAGCATGAGGTGGCCAATCTATTCCAAAGGGTAGACCCTACCTAGAAGAATTCGATGCAGTCCAATGTCCGAAGGGGTTTGTGCCACCTTCCTTCAAGATCTTTGATGTAAGTGGGATTTTTGAGTGCATAACACATTTTTACATATTGCAATGGTAGTGAGGCTCTCTTCGCCTCTTTGTTAGTAATGATTTGTTTATCTTACTTTTGGAGTGAGCTCTCAACCCCCTCTACTTAGACTTAGGACTCTTCTAGACACTAAGAACTCCTTAGTCATAAGACACTTCTAGTGATTAGGTGAACACTTAACCAAACCCTAGAGACTTAGAAGGGTTAATCATATGATTAGGCCATGCCTTAGGACTTAAAAAAATCACCTATCCTATAGCTTAAACCCACTCCATATACACCTTCTCAAATCAAACCCAGATTCAAATCTCAAAACCTCAAATTCAAATTCATATTCCAAATCTAATTCCAAATTTGACTCCAAATGATTGAAACCCAAAATCAAATTCAAATCCTAAGACCCTTCCTAAGCCATATGAACCACATTCATAAGCTTAACAAAAAAGTCCCTTTAGATCAAATCAAACTCAATTGATCTCTTTATAAATCAATTATTCCTTCATTTGTATTCATAAATATAAATGAAATCCAAATTCAAATAACTATATCAAAATCAAATCTTCTAAGCCCTTTAAGACAATTCTTTGGACTTAGCCAAATTCTATCCAAATAAAGTCAAAACCAATAGATTTTCTATTGAATTAATCATTCATTCAATTATCTACCCAAATATAAATGAAACCTACAATCATCAAATCAAATCAAAGCCAATCCAAGCCAAGCCTAACTTAGCCCTTTTGACTTAAAACTTTAAATTGAGCCAAAACCTATTGGACTCCAAATTGATTATTGTTGAATTTATATTTTAATCTAGGGCTCATATATATGTTCAACTAAACTCAAATCAAACCAAAACCAAACTAATTGACCCACTTAAGTCCACTTGACCCAAAGTGACCTAAAGGACCCATTTGAGCCAACTTCCAATCCAACCCAAATTGGATTGAACAAAGCTCACCAAAATCTTCCACCATAATTGTTGATCACCCTAGGATGATCAATTTCAATCAATTAGGTCAAACCAAATCAACTTAATCATTTGACCAAATCAACCCTTAGCCCAAATGAACCAAAACTAGCCAAAACTCATCCTACACCAAATTAATTAAAACCAATGATTTGAATATTTAAATATGACTTGACCACCAATTGAGCCAAACCAATCCCAATTGGTCATTCGATCCAAGTTGACCCAAATTGGCCTAAAGGACCAAATTGGTCAAATCTCTAACCAAGGTGATTGCAACCAATGGCTGAAGTTCATTCCAATTTGATTATTGAACTTGAGCAAAGCCATAATTGAGTCTAATTTTTGGCCACTATTAAAGGAAAGAAAAATGAGGCTTCATTCCTCTTCCTCCTACCACCATTCAGCCCCCAAGAGCTCCCCAAAGTAAAAAAGAACCCATCCCCCACCTCTTTGAGCCATTTTTGAGATCAAAAACACAATTAGAAGCTTTTTCGCTGAGGCAACGGTGAACATTGGAGAAGATGACAATCCAAAATGAGGCAAAGATTAAAAATTATTCCAAAGCTTCTCACATACCTAAGAGTTTGCTTGGATCTTTCACCGTCGGAAATCATACCCGGCGAGGTAAAATCCACCAAACTTTAGCCGGCCTTAGGATTTCTCGCTTTTTGTGTTAATTTTCTTGCAATTTTAGGAATTTCCCTTAGATTAACCCATATTTTTTATTTTATTTGATCCCAATATGAAGTAGAATTTTTTTGAAGAAAACTGACGTGAAAATAAGCTCAATCGGACCTCATTTCATAATTTTTTGCATTTTTCCCATCTGTTTTTCCTGTCGGTGAGCAACAACCATCCGATACCACGTTCAATGGATCGGATGACTCGGTGTGACACATCCTTCGACACACGAAACACACGATCACTCTCGATCTCTGGATCTCGACCATCTAATCCATGATCGAATGGTCCGGATCGAACTGCATGTCATTTTTCCCATATTTGGCATTTTCCCGCTCATTCACTCACGCACACGTGGCCCAACGTGCGGCGCGTGTGCACACCATCATGTCGCGCTGTGTCCAGTTTCCCATTAGCGATCTTGTGGGTTAAGTGGGAAAATCACCTATTTTTTATTTTAAAAATTATTTATGTTACATGAAACTTTAAAATTGATAAAAAAAATAAAATACTTAGCAAAAAATTTCAAATAAGGGATGGATTGGTTATCTTTTAAATCAAATAACTAAATTCCAAATTCCACTGAATGGTTTGAGCTTAATTTAGGTTTTAGTGAAATAAAATTTTCTAATTACTCTAAAATATAAAGATTAAGTTGATATTTTCAGGTAGAAATAAAGGTATAACACCTACCATAAAATCTCAAGTAAAATAACTTTTTGGGAGAAATTAAATTTTGAAGTTTAGATTGTCTATTTTAATAAAATAAATCAAATAAAAATTATTTACAAAAATCTTCAAAATGGCTTAAATCACTTGAGTTGACATCTAGGACTCTTAAGAAAATAAATTTTCTAATCTAATGAAACAAACACTTAAGATTAAAGTTTAATCAATTAATGAATTAATTAAAATATAATCTAAAATAATTTAAATATCAAATCAAAAGAAATGATGAAATAACACTCAAATGATCATTAATCAAACCTCAAATCAAAAAATATCATCCTCATGAAATTAAATTAAATTAAACTTTAAATTAATAAAACTTAATTAAATAATTAAATCTTAAATTAAACTTAAAATTAAACAAATCTAGAAACTTTAATGGGTCAAACTAGTATAAACTAAAATACTAAGCATGAATCTTAATCATGAAACTCCTTAATGAATATAAATAAACAAACTAATTAATCATTAAATAAACTAAAATCAAATTGATTAATAAACCAATTCAACATAATCATTTGATATTAATCAAATTAAACCAAATAAAGCTAAAGAAAACTTAATTAAGATATGATTAAATCACTTTTAAAAATAATTCCATTTAGAATAAGATGATTAATTAGACATTAATATTAAACCTAACAACTAAATCAAACATGAATGAAATCTAAAAAACATAATAAATGAAAAAATCAAAAACTATGATTATGAATAATCAAGTTTAATTGAAATAAAATAAATAATTAAATCACTTAATCTTATGATAATAACAATGATAACCTTAATCAACAAAATTTAGGTAAATGCATAACTAAAAACTATCAAATCAAACAAGTCATATGTAGGCAAGTAAGTCATTAATTTATAATTAAACAAACCTTTAATTAATCAAATGATTTAAAAATCTATTTACCCTTAATCAAACTTAACTAATTAAACATCTAATTAATGCAAACTTAATGAATTAATCCATCATCTTAATGAATCAAATTAATTTAAATAAATTACATTAAAACTTAATTAAGCTTAAATAAATCTTCTTAATAATTAATCACACCCTCAAGTAAACTAATTAAGTTATCAAATTAATCATATTAAAAGCTTAATCAAACATAAATGCAATTAAATCCCAACCAAATCCTAAATTAAACATAAATCATTAAGTCATTAATTACATCATTAATCTAAATAAATGTAAAACCAAATTAAAAATTAAAATCTTTATTTAATTTAATTAACTTAAACTTCTTAATTAAACTAATTGTTAAGCTAATCCAATTAAATAAACACCTAATTAATGTAAACTTAATGAATTAATCCATCATCTTAATGAATCAAATTAACTTTTTAAATCAAATTCAAATGAAATACTTAATTAATCTAATTAATTTGATCACATCTTAAATAAGCTAATTAAGTCAATCAAATTAATCATATTAAACTTAAAATCAAACAAAATGCAATTAAATACTAATGAAAACCTAAATTAAAACCTAAAGTCATTAATTACATCATTAACCTAAACAAATATAAAGTCAAATTGAAAATTAAACAAATCATTATAATTAACATAAATATACTTCTTAATTATACTAATTACATAATCACATTGAACTTAAGCAAACCCATAAACAAATAAAACTAATCAAATCAAATTAAATTAAATTAAGAAAGACTCTCATCAATTTAATATGTAATCAAATCAAATCTCATTCAACCTACTTAAATAATATGACCTAATTAACTATCCAATGTAGGAAATCAAATTACAAACTAAACTTTGATAAACATGACAAATGGATGAGATTAAAAATAAAATCCTAATTACAAAGAATCAAACTCAATTAAAAACAAAATAAATCTCTAATTAATCAGATCAAAGTACAAATAAATGAACCAAATTCAAATCAAATAAATATAAAGTTAAGTCACATGACCATAATCAAAGAAAAGAATTAGTTATTAATTTAAAAGGATATTGAATTATCAAGATTTAATTAAACAAAAACATCTAATCTTAAATTAATCAATCAAAATCACATGAATTTAAACAAACTTAAACTTCATTAGAGATTAAAGATATTGAATTATCAAGATTTAATTAAACTAAAATAACTAATCTAAAATTAATCAATAAAAAAACACATGGATTTAAACAAACTTAAACTTCATTAGATATTAAGGATATTGAATTATCAAGATATAATCAAACCAAAACATCTAATCCAAAAATCAATCAATAATAAACTCAAATTCTAAATTCTAAATCAAATCAAATAAATCAAATCAAATCAATTGAACAAATTCAAATGGGCTAATTAAAATACTTAAGGAACTTAGTTAGACTTTTGGGATGAATATTCATTTTAGGATGAAGATTTCATTTTAATAGGAGTTGATGTAGAATAGGTGAGCTTCCATAAAATGAAATTCATTATACTCTTCTTGAAAACCTAAACATCACTTTAACCAAATAAAAGTGAAATAAAAATAAAAAATAAATCATTAAATCATTTAAATTGAAATCATTCAAAGGTAAAATTTAAACAAACTCAAACTTCAAATTGAAACTTAAACTAAAGAAGCCAAGTAAAGTCTTACTACACAAGCATTCTTTTCACACACTAGAATACTAGGTCACCACCTAATTAGGAGTTGATGTATTGATTGTATGTATGATGTATGTTTTATTTTGTGATGTAATATTTTAGGATATTAGGTGTATTTATAGGCGGATGGTAGGCGTTATTAGCCTAATCATATTTTTTTGGGGTTGTGCTTAAGGAGCTATAATAAAATATAAATGCATTTGTGTAAATTGCTAAGCATAACTCATGTTAGGATAGTGGGCTTTTTTATGTGGGGTGCTAAGTCCAAATTATTCATATATAACTTGGGTTGTATGTGTGTTTAGCTAACATTTATTTTGTGTTGCTAGATTTATATTTTGATATAATAATTTTTTGCATTAGGAATTAGGATTAGTGTTATGGGGGATCAGGATGAGCAGTGGTCAGAAGGCTTAGTCCCTATGGTGCCCTATGATGCCTTTGGAGCAAATAAAATCAAAAGGAAGAGAAGAAAGAAATAAAGAAAAGAAGACCCCCATAACATGTATTCTTTTTGTAATCCGGGTTGTATAAGGGTAGAGCTCGGCTACCCATTTTCTTTTCTCTTTTTGGGGTGTACGGTGGAACCCAACTGCATGACCTTTTATTCTTTTACAGTAGTATATAAAATTGTTTGATGTTGTCTTTAGATTGTGCACTAGAACAACATGTTTTTCATAGTATCTTTATGATTGATGTTTGAATGTGTGGCCTGGATGCGGTTGGCTCTTAGGATAAACTTTAATTTTTCTACCCCAATTAATAACTTATAATTAAAATTTATAATAACTCATAACCTCACATAAAAGCCTAGGAATTAAATTAAGATAATAAAAAATATTTAGCAACCCCTTAGATGGATAATTGTATGTATAACATCATGCATGTCATATTCTTCCACTCTTGTTAAGAGGGGGCTTCCATCTATGCTAAAGAATAAAGGCTTAACCTGTGAGGGCCTTTGATGGAAGAACACCCTTTTCTCTTTTGATTTGTCCCATTTCCAAGTTCTCATGCATTTAGGCATACAAAATCCCATAGCCTGTGACCTGTGTCAAAATAAAGAGTCCAAAAGAATCAAATAAACTTAATAAAGTTTGCATTAGATTAAGTCATGAATTCATACCACTCATGCTCTAGTTTCTTAGGGAGTGAGTTTAACAACTTAGTCTCCTTTCTAAATAAACAACAGCCTAGCCATCTTGCAAAGCACAGACTTGCTTACATGAATTTAAAGCATATGAGGAGTTAGTTGGCGGCCACTTTAGGTGGTTATAAGTTCAGCAGTCCGGTGGTTTATTCTCTCTTGTGGAGGTAAACCATATACCCATTTTTGCTTTAAATTTAGGTCATGCTTTGGCCCTCAAAGCTCCCTAGATTTAGGATCTTATGTAGCTATTTCTTTCAGGCTACAAGCATAAATCCTCACCTTTTAGGCATTTCCATAATCTGTATTTAAATTATAAGCCTAGCAATCTAATAAAATGTCAACTCAAATAATTAACTCTCTTCAATTTCAAAAATATAAAGACCAATTATAGGGTAGATTGGAATGCTCACTAGGCATCTTAGTATCATCAACATTTCCTACTTTCTTCCTTTGGATTCCAAAAATAAGTCTTCTCCTTGATCTATGCCATTTGATTTTCTAAAATAGCCAATCCTTTGATAGTCTTAACCTTGAAATCTTTTGAGACCCTAATTATCTACTTTATTCGAGAGCATTCTTAAGGAATTTTCATTTCTTAAGATGTTATTAACTAGGGCATGCCTCCATAGGGAACTTAATGAACCCGACTTAAAATAATCCCTACTTTACTTTTCCATGTAAAGTAGGGAAAATATCTAGTATATTCGAAGACCCATCATGCCTTAGGAGTCCTTATTAGGTGATTAGGTCCATTATAGGGTGGTGATTTCTATCTTTTAAGATAGTACATCATTCCTTAATGTCATACCCGATCACTTCAATAAGTACCCCTTAAGATCTGTGGTGTCCCACATCTCAAAAATAAACACCACAAATTTTTTTGGCGACTCCACTGAGGATGGTTCCTCTCTCCATCTTTAGTAGACAATTTTTGTCTCCAAGCATCGATAGTGGACTTATATTTTATATAGGCTGAAACTATCATTCTTTTCATTGGCACTTAGCTTATTTCATCCTTAAGCAAAGCTTGCAACATCCTTTAGGTTTTAAGACCTCACTCCTTGTAGGTCTTAAAATCCCTATTGGGTTCCCCTAATAGGTGAAAATTAAAATTAATCAAACAAAGGAGATGACCAAAATTAAGAACCTCTTCACCATCCTGATGGTGAGGCAAAGTTCATCCAATGAACAATAAGAAAATAAAACTCTTCTACAAAATAACATGCCTTTCCAAAAGTAGTTTTTCAAAATCCACATAATAAAAGATCTTTACACAAAAATTATAAGAAATTTTGAAAAAGACACAAAACACATATAAAAAAACCTTGTTTAATAAATCCTATGATTATTACAAGGAGGTTCCTTTTTAAAATCAAAATCAACCATTTTTAATGTCTTTTTCAAAATCACATTTTCTTTGGAAATAGCTATCCCCATCCCACACACTCAAATTTGTTGGATGGAGTTCTATTTTGAATTAAATCATAATAAAATTGAAACTCCACTTAGCATACTTCACATGTGCTAGACTTGAGGTTTTCCCCTTTTTTGAAAAGTAATAAATCATACACACAAAAGAGAAGTCAAGACATATTTAAACCCCCCACTTGACATACCCAAATTTGTCAAATGGGAGTTCCCCTTCCCTTGGAGAAGGTAAAGCAAATTGAATTCTATTTGACACCATTTGAATTTGTCTGATAGAACTCCTTCTTGCCAAAGTCTTGGACTTCAAGACACATTTGGATCTCATTTGACATGTCCAAGTGCGTCAAATGAGAACCTTTTTTTTTTGAAAATCATAAGAACAAATTGAACTCCATTTAATATACCTAAGTTTATTAAATAAGTTCTTTTCTTTCAAAAATCATAAACACATTTGACTTTCACTTAACATACAAAATTTGTTAAGTGAGAGTTTCATTTTCAAAATCATAAACACATTTGACTTTCACTTAATATACCAAATTTGTTAAGTGAGAGTTTCATTTTCAAAATCATAAACACATTTGACTTTCACTTAACATACCAAATTTGTTAAGTGAGAGTTTCATTTTCAAAATCATAAACACATTTGACTTTAACTTAACATACCAAATTTGTTAAGTGAGAGTTTCATTTTCAAAAATCATAAATACATTTGGCTTTCACTTAACATGCCAAATTTGTTAAGTGAGAGTTTCATTTTCAAAATCATAAACACATTTGACTTTCACTTAACATACCAAATTTGTTAAGTGAGGGTCTCTTTTCAACACACATTTGATCCCTATTTTAACATACCAAAATTGTTAAATAAGGATCCAATTTTTCATGACAAACCACACTTGAGCATTCACTTAACATACCCAATTTGTTAAATGAGAGTCTCATTCTCAAAGAAAAAAAACATATCTCAAACACACTTGGGGCTTTCACTTAACATACTAAATTTGTTAAGTGGGACTCCCATCTTCAAAGAAAAGTAAATATATCTCACAATCACATTTGACTTTCACTTAACATACCAAATTTGTTAAGTGAAAGTATCATCATCAAACACATATCAAACACATATGGCTTCTACTTAACATATCAAATTTGTTAAGTAAGAAGCCCCATTTTCAAATCAAAATATCACATAATCAAATCTTCACAAGCAAAAATATTTCAAATACACAATCACAATAATTTTTTAGCATACCCAAATTTGCTAAGTAGAGGTCTTTCAAACTATCAATATTTTCAAACAAGATGCACAAAACACAAATATCTCCAAGAAAATCTCTCCTCAAATTTTAGAACCCCACCCAACCTACCTAAATCGGTTGAGTATGGGTTCTAAATCCAAATCAAATGGCAAAATCTCTCCAAAATTTCAATGAACCGCACTTAACATCCTTAAGATTGTTCAGTGTGGGTTCAAATTTCAAATCAAATCTTGAGATAATGATTGAAGGTGAATATCAAGGCAAGTGTCTGACTTAGCTATATTTCAACAATGCATATTTCAGTGCTGTTAATTCTTTCAGCCCTCAATTAGTACAACATCCATGGCTCCCAACAAGTTCATGTTTTTCTTCCCCACTGGTCTAAACTTTGTTGGGGTCTCTCTACACTAGCTCCTAAGGTCATCTACTTTGGCCATGATTTTGAGGTGAGAATTTCTTCTGAGGGCGACCCTCTCTGATTAGCAGGAGGAGGTGGCGGGGAAAATGCCCCTTATCTGATTTGATATGCCATCTGATTCTGAGTTTCATCCACTAAAGAGGAAGGGCACTATTGTTCATGTTACCCCGCCAGTGTCAGTTTTTGTGCTAGTTATTCTAGCTTAATTTTAGTCAGTTACTCCTGCTACAGCTCTAACAAGGGCTACTACCCCTCTTTGGACACCCCAAAGGGGAAGACTGTCTTGGCTTTTGAGATAGTCTCCTCCAAGTTCAAGGTGGGTGCTAGCTCTCATACCTACACGTACACAACATTGCAACAAGAACCGCAAGGTCAAGCGACATCATAAGAGGGATGAGAGAGAGAGATGGATGTCTCTTCCCATGTGGCTGAGGAGGGATCTCCCTATGAGACCTCTCCACATTTAAGTGGTGGTAGGTTCCACCCCCTCTCATCCTCAAATGGAGTGGAGGACTATAGGAGGATTCTTTGCACCTCCACCACCGCATATTTTCATACATGGCTGATCATATAAGAAGCCCTCATTGGCTTAGGACAGTCTTGCACCAAGTTGGTTGAGCCTATGGATGCTTAGAGTTTGGCACAATTTTTGACATGAGGACATTATTCCTAGGAGAGTCAGAAGTCAAATCTAGAGGGAGAGAGCCTTGGAGGTTCATGCATCAGCTCAAACAAGTAGGAGGGAGTGACAGAGGTATGCTAAGCAGTCGATGACCTCCACTTTGATGGATTTTCTTGATTGTTACCCTACTAGGCCCGATAATTCAGACAACATCATCCTTCTTGCGGTGTTCATAATGGGAGGAGTAGGCCTTGAGGGGTGTGCTACCTCACCCACTCATCGCCCACCATCGCCTATCCAGCTCACGACATCTCCCATTCAACCAAGATCCAGAAGTCTCCATCCAGGGAAAGACCAACCCCATTAGTGATCTATGGCCCAAGGATCCTATTCCATCTACTCCACTCATTGAGGTGAGGTCAAGCTCTCCTATTTGACCTCCCGCCTCAGCTACGAAGAGGAAGGAATGGTAACCCAAGGCCATCATGGTCGAGTCACCACCACAGTCATAACAGTTACATTTACAACAGCTCTTGCAGTATCCACCTACAGCATCATCAGTGGCAGAAGGGGTAGAGGATATAGATGTAGTGTCCATGGAAATGGATCCTCCACAGTCAGTGTTCTGCCAGTGGTTAGTGATCAACATATACCTATTAGTGCATAGTCCTTCTAGAGACAGTAGTATAATAATAAGTAAAGCTCAATGTATTTACGTTGGTAGCATAGCCTCCTCGGTGAAGTGAGTGTCATGATTAGACTACTATTTAGATGAGATCCTGCTTCACTTCACTAAGAAGAGGGAACTCTGGGAGATCACTCGATGAAGAGGATGCTAGGTCTTTGATCAGATGAGGATGATCTCTTGAAGGACCTAGTGGAAGTCCATATGGTCGACACTAGGGGTTCCCTCCTTAAGGATCAGCATAGCGAGGAGGGTGTTGTAGTTGAGAAAGAAGACACAACTCATTCAACCCAACACCTTAGTCAGCAACTAAGGTAGAGAGGAGAAAAGAGTTGAAGAGTTGTTAACAGTAGTCTTAGCACTTCAAGGCCAGGCTCCATCAGTACAACCTACTCCCTTAGAGGCCAACCACCATGGGTTGTTTCATATTCTAGATTAGCCCAAGAGTACATCTCCTGTGAGCCAGGATAGTGGAAGTCTACATATGAAGGTCATAGATAGTACCTCCATGCCTAAATAAGATATAAAGTATATGGTGGAATAAAAAGTGAAGGAAGTGTTGGCACAAGCCCAAGGTGGCTCATCTGTTCCAAAGAGTAGACCCTACCCAGAGGAATTTGATGTTGTCAATATCCCAAGGGTTTATGCCACCATCTTTCAAGATCTTTGATGGCAGTGAAAACCCTCAACAGCATATAACACACTTTAGAGCTGGCTATTACAATGCTAGAGGTAGTGATACACTTCTCTTCTGACTCTTCATTAGTAGTCTGTTAGGGATTACATTTGATTGGTATGTTGAACTGCCCAACAGTTAAGTGAAGACTTTTATTGAGTTGGAGCACCTCTTCATCAAGAGGTTTGCTGGAGCCCAACAAAGGGTAACTGTCGGTGACCTCATTGTGGTATAATAAAATCCTAATGAGTCCCTTATTGATTATATTCTCGGTGGTGAAACCTGAGTATGAAATGCAAACCACAGTTGTCGAACATCATGCTATAGAAATTCTTCTCAAGAATATCCATGATCGGTTGCTTTCATGATCAAGGGATTTACAATCAAAACCTTTGAGAAATTAATCAACAAGGAAGCTAGCCTTCAAGGGGAAGCCAAATAGTTACCTTTTCAAGACCAATCATTCAAGCCCAAGCGTAAAGCATTGAGAAAAGCGGGGAGTGATGTCGAGACAAAACCACCAAAACTCGGTTGAGAGACCTCGTGCAAGCATCCTCCATTCTGCCACCTCTACCACCACTTACCAGCATACAAACCGCCCACCATATGCCATTCACTCTACACAACATACTCGGCGGTGATACTCATATCCACTTGGTAGCTATTACCCACCTACTATTTCTGATAGATTGAATAAGCCATATTCATTCAAGAGGGAGGTAGTTAGGAAGATCTTTAAGAATCTCTTAAGGAAACTTGACTTTCAATTACCTGAGCCTAAGAGGCTGGAGGATGTGGGCAAGAGTAATGATCCTAACTATTGCTCCTACCACTGCATGGTTAGTCATGTCTTGGAGGATTATGTCACTTTTAAGGACTAGCTTGAGTGCAGCTACAAGTCAGGAGCTATGGTTATCCCCAAGAAATACTTGTTAGAACAACCCTTCAGTTCCATCAGAGTAATTCTAGGGGATAGGTTGGGATATTACCTTATCTTGAACCTCTAAATATGTGGTCTCAAAGATCAAGAAGCTTTCTTTACAGGTGATGCTCAAACCTCCATCACGAAGGAAGGTTTGCAAGTTTCCAAAGATAACTTGAAGAGGTGTCACCCCAGTGTAGCTAATTTACTTGGAGATAGCATAGTAACCACTTCCAGTCTAGCACTCCATCCGTTACCACTACTTCTCCCTCTACTAGGTCCTCTTCTGCCAGTAGGAGTATTGTATTAGCGAACAAGGGCACTATACCCTTTACCCCATTTACTTTATTAGATTTCTATCATGTACCTCCATCTAAGAAGAAATCAATGAAGAAAGCTTTCACATCTTGTCACTTACTACTAGATTTTATTAGATCATTTCTCTTCTAATTTAGAAATGGATTTTCCATTCTTGAATCATTCGGGTTCGCCCATTGAGATTGATTTAGAGTCGTCTAACTCTAATGATCCCATAGGAGAAGCTATAGGTGAACCTGATGAGCAGGTAAAACTTTCCACTAAATCATCTCATGGAGTAACTGAAGTCAACCTCCATAGTGATAAAGTTCTACCTCCTAGGGTGGCACCTCAGGATAAGGGTAAGAAAATTATTGGATCTAAAGAATAGAAAGCCTCTCCACAGGATGCTCCACCCATGGATATACTTGTGGAGGATCAAGTCAGGGTTGACTACAACACCCTAGAACATCTTAGAAAGCTGTCAGCTAAGTTAAGAATATATGACGCCCTTATCCTATCCAAAGAGATGGGGAATCCCTAATTAAGGCTCTTCTTGATCCGGAGATATGCTTAGCCCAACTGATCGCTATTGAGGAGGAGGCTCGTAGTTTAGAGGACACTCAAGGAGTTACATTCAACAATGGAGATCAACTTCTAAGAACGACCAAGCATCACCCTCTTTACATTATAATGGATATTGGAAGATACAGGATATCCAGAGTTCTTATTGACTAGGTGCTTCAGTGAACATTATGAGTCTAAAAACCCTTGCCTACTTGAGGATTGGCATCTCCAAACTTTTAAAAGAGAGGATGATGTTGAGAGGATTCAATGAACAAGGCGAGAGAGCTTTAGGCTCTGTAGTGTTGCCTTCAGAAGTAGATGATTGGAAGACTACTGCTAAGTTTCATATTATAGACTCAGATACATCTTTCAATGATTTGCTTGGGAGACTGTGGATACATGAGAACAATGTGGTTCCATCCCCTCTACATCAGTGTATGACATTCATGAGGGGTAGGATTGAATACTGCATTAAAGGAGATCTTAAGCCATTCATAGTTCTTGAGATCAGAATATATAAGGATGTGGCGTACTATCTCCCTCAAAATCAACAAGTCTATTCTCATGAACTTGAAAAAAGTTCAAAAATAAAAGAAAAAGAAAAGGAAAAAGAAAAATAAAAAGAAAAAGAAAAAGAAAAAGAAAATAAAAAAGAAAAAAAGGAAATGAGAAAGAAAATAAAAGGGAGCGAGAAATAGACTTAGAGGAGAAAGTAGAGCCTGACATTAGATTCCACCCAGTTGTTACTCCATTCAAACATATGTGGGATGACTCCTCTCCACAGAGGAAGAGGAAAATCGAGACATGCCAGGATGGAAGACCTCCTTATTGGCCACCCAATAGAGTTATGTCCTACAGTCACCTACTATCTATAGACTTAGAATCTAGTTGAGGATGAGTCATTAGATTCCATGATATAGTATGCAAGCTAGCACTTCGAGTAGATCCCCATGCAAGTGATAGTTGAGCGGACAATGATGAAGATCGCTCCAAGCAAAGCATGTGTATCCAAGTCTATATGTGAAATGAGGCATGGGAACTTTAGCTCTAACCCCACTTTCTCACAAAAGTTGAGGGTTTTGAAGTTCCTAAGTCTTCACAAATGTAGCAAAAACTTCTTTCTTGGAGCATCATCCTCAAGTTAAGAAGCTGATGTAAAACTTGAGAATGATTCATACAAAGATTCTAATAGAATTACCTTTTGATTAGTACTCACCTTGTGTTCTTAATTTAGCAAAGAAAGGATTAATTTCACATGCTTGGTCTAAACACAGGTCAGACTACTTTGAAAGGTAATGGGATAACAAATGTAGACATTCATAATCAAGATCGAGACTAGGATTTGGTATAGTGGTCTAATTGATGATGATAAATACTACTTAGTCATCACCAATCATTTGGAATCTGATAGGTTCTTTTCAAATCATGCTAACTTATATGAGGAGGTGTGCTTAGAAACTTCAAATAATCTAAATGACTTTGAAGTTAGGGATGCACAAAGTTTGAAGAGGAGATCAGATCAACTATTGATGAGCTCAAAGAAATCAACCTAGGAACTGAAGAAGATCCACGCCCAACATACATTAGTTCTCTATTGAATTAAAAAGAAACCAATGATTTAGTGAAGCTATTGATTGAGTTTAAGGATTTCTTTACATGGAGTTATGAAGAGATGCGGTCTATCTCCCCATAGCGTCCATAACTAGCAATAGAACAATGCTAACCCTCTCAAGGCTCCTATGCATTACACGATTAAATATGCATGTCACTTAAAATCAACAAGCGATCGATGCTAGCTTTATTAAAGAAGAAAAATATCCTACCTAGTTGGCCAGTGTCGTCCAAGTTAAGAAAAAGATTGGCCAAATTCGCATATGCGTCAATTTTAGGGATCTAAATAAGGCATGTCCAAATGATGAATTTCCACTTTCTATACCAGAATTAATGGTGGATATCATCTCATCTCATGAAGTATTCTCCTTTATGGATGGATCATCTGGATACAACCAAATTAAGATGTCCTTATAGGATGAAAGAAACATTGCCTTTCAGACCCCGATCAGAATTTATTATTATAAGGTCATGCCTTTCAGACTCAAAAATGCCGTCTACATACCAGCAGGCCATGACTCGAATCTTTGATGAACTCATTCATCATGAAGTTGAATGATACATTGATGATCTCATTGTTAAAAACAAAGAAAAAGGAAGACCATCTCTTTGACTTGAGAGTAGTTTTTGAACGGTTAAGATAATACAACCTCAAAATGAACCCCCTGAAGTGTGCATTTGAGTAACTTCAAAAAAATTCCTTGGGTTTATTGTCGACACCGGGGAATTGAAATTGATCTGGAAAAGATCAAAGCGATATTAGAAATGCCACCTCTAAAAGCCTAACACAGCTCAGGTCATTCCAAGGGTGGTTGGCATATCTAGGAAGCTTTATTTCCAACTTATCAGAAAGATGCCAACCATTTTTGGCACTTGTTAAAAAGTATACCAAGGTCAAGTGGGATGACAAGTGCCAACATACCCTTGAAGACATTAAGCAATATCTGATGATGCCACCAATTCTTGTAGCCCCTATCCCGGGCAAGCTGCTCATATTATATGCTGCATTAGATGACTCCTTGGTGCTTTGTTAGCTCAAACCAATGACGAAGGAAACGAAAATGCTCTTTATTATCTCAATCATTGTCTAATCCCTACCGAGGTAAACTATCCACCTATTGAAAAGCACTGTCTAGCTTAAATCTTTGCATCCTAAAAGCTATGACATTACATGATTTTTCATAAGGTGAACTTGATCTCTAGAGTCAATCCACTGCAATATCTCATGACATGGCCAACCTTATCCGGACAGTTGGCGCATTGGTCCATAATTTTATCTCATTTTGACATAACATTTGTACCTCCATGTAAAGGATAAGCACTTTGATTTCTTACCATCATCTCCCTGATTCTCCGCTTAATGATGATCTACTCAATGAATAAATCATAAACTTAGGGAGTACTAATGCTCTCCACTGGGAGATGTACTTTGATGGTGCAACTTCCTCTCAAAGAGAAGAAGAACCATAATTTACTATCCCAGGGAAGGCAGGTGTAGGAATGGTTCTCCTAACTCTGGATCGCAATGTGATGAGATTCTCATATCATCTGTCTAATCCATGTACTAACAATGAAGCTGAATATGATGCTCCGATTTCCGATCTGGAGTTAGTCATTACACTATGCGTCCAGAGTATCAACATCTTTGGGAATTCTCAGTTAGTCATCAACCAAATCGTTGGGTCTTATAAGGTTCTAAAGCCTAAGCACCATCATTACCACAAGTATACCATGGAATTATTTGCCCAAATCCCAGAGGTTACCATCTACAAGATTCCTCGAGGAGAGAATGCATTAGCCAAGCTTGCCAAAGAGTTGGCATGTACGGAAGATGAGTCCATTCCAATAAGGGTCCAAAATAGACAAGTCTTATCCCTTATTGATGTTGAACTCATTGAGAGATTCTCTCTTGAAGGGGAGGTTGCCATTATCAAAAAAGATGAGGAGTTAGATTGGAGGCAATCATTCATAGATTATTTAAATATAGGTAAACTACCTTAAGAGAAATCACTAGCACCCTAGGTGAAGTAGAGAGCCCTTTCCTATGCTCTTATAGGCATCACCTTATGCCAGTAGTCCTTCGATCATATGTGGTTACGTTGTTAACAAACATGAAACCCGTAAGATCATGATTGAGGTACCCTTAGGTTTATGCCAAGTGCATCAATTCGGTCTGATGATGAAAGCCAAAATTGAGAGACTATGATACTACTGGACTACGATGATTATCGATTGCATGGATGTAGCCAAGTGTTGTCACCAATGTCAGGTACACGGTGTGGTTCTACATTAACCACCTAACATTCTACATCCTACATTGGCCTCATGGCCATTTAAGTGTTGGGGCACTGACATAGTGGGTCTAATCGATCCTCCTTCTTCTAAGGGTCACCGATTCATTCTAGCTACTACTGACTACTTTTCCAAGTGGGCAGAGGCAACCCCACTTAGAGAGGTCATAGCTCAACATGTGCTCCAATTTTTCAGGAATCATATTATATATAGGTTTGGGGTGCCTCGATGAATTATATCCGATATTGGCACTGCATTCAAGAGCACTAAAATCAATAGCTTTGCTCAGAGACACGATGTAGATTAGAGATATTATACCATCTACTACCCAATGGCAAATGGCTTAACAGAAGCCTTCAAAAAAACTCTCATCCGAATATTAAAGAAGATACTAGATGACAACAAATAATGATGGCATGAATAGTTTGTTGAAGCCTTGTGGGTGTACCACACCACCTATAGAACTCCAACACAGTCCACCCCTTTCTCCTTAGTGTATGGGTCTGAAGCCATTCTACCATTAGAAGTCCAACTCCCATCACTAAGGATAGTTATGGGTAGTAAAATCACAACGGAGTAGAATGCCAAGTTGCGTTAAAAGAGTTCAAAGTTTTGGAGGAAAGATTCCTATGGGCATGCTAGAACCTCGAGTTATACAAAGCCAAGATGATTCAAGCTCATAATAAGTTAGTCCATCCTAGAGCTTTTCAAGTAGGAGAGCTTGTTTTAGTTCTAAGGAGACCAATTGTTGCCCATCAAAAGATGGGAGGCGAGTTTAAACTCACTTGGGAGGGCCCTTACGCCATAGAGAAGACCTACCAAAGAGGATCTTACCAACTCTTAAATTATAAAGGAGAGCGCCCGATGCTTCCAATCAATGGGCTCTACTTATTGAAATACTATTCATAAATCTTATTTGAAAATAATAATCAATAAAACTTTCTTTCATCTGAAATTCTATCTCTTTCATGTTGAGGAATATCTTTACTTATGAATCCACCATGATGTGTTTAGGGTAGGTATAAGAAAACCCAAGAGGCATCCTATCCATTTACAACACAAACACAAACTACAAATGATCCTCTAGTGCTATTAGGATAGGTGTAAGAGAACTCAATAGGCATCATATTTTGATTAGTACAACTAAGTTGGGTGTAAGAGAACCCAAGCAGCATCCTTTCTTGGTAGAGTCACAATTACCCCTGTGGCACCATTTTATCCATTCTTCTACATGTTTAGGGTAGGTGTAAGAGAACCCAAGTGGCATCCTATTCTCTCTTCCACAACACAAATAAATAAATATTTTTTGTTTCAGGCTATTTTGATGTGGGAGCAAGCCTGTGGCACTCATTGCTTCGTTCGGTTGACGTATTGCTTGCTTTACGCTTTAAGTGTGTCACCTCAATGGTCACTTAATACATGAATGGTCCCCAGCTTTCTTCTTGACTTGACCATTACAAATCGATGAGCACCTTGTTAGTTTGGTAGGCCTCACTGCGTAGTCAGTAAGCTACCTCATGTTGACTTTGTTGAAGAGGATGTAAGCCTACATGCTTTCTTCTTGAACTAACCATCATGCACTAACTAAGTCGAGTATATTTGAGGTTTAGGATAAGTCCCCCAGTGGCTCCTTTCCTCCGAGTACTTTAAGCTTGGGTCTAGTCCTTACACAGGACTCCTCGCAATTAAGCCCTAGATTGGATAGCCTATCGAGAAAAGGACTATCGATGTCAGTTCTACTTTAGGGAGATGTAAGCCTACATGCCTTCTTTCTAGACTGATTATCATAAAATGATGGGCACCATAGGTTGGTTGGTTATCACCATGCTGACGATGATCCACCCGGTGAATACACTACTCTTGGCAGATGTGAGTCCCCGTGCTTTCTCCTTGAATCAGCCATCGAATACTTACAGGCTTTCTTTTACAGGGTCCTTGATAAATCCCTTAGTGGCACCTCCCTTATGGGCACTCTATTTGGATCATGTCCTTAGTGACCCCATTTAGACACTACCCCAATTATTTTTGGATTGGAAAGTCCCCCTTTCCTAGTAACCACCCCTATGGTTGGAGAATTTGTTTAGTAGATGCACATTCTCCCTTGGTCCAGTAAATCTGAGATAGGACTAGGCTGATATGAGCTTCTTCTCAGTGTAGTCCCTCGCAAACCAACAGAGTCCACACAAATATAAAATAAATAAAATATATCTTCTCTTGTGGATTAGGAATTCAAGCCCCCATTGGCCCCTTTCCGAAGAAGATATCCTATCTTCAGGGCAGTGTTAGCAAAACTACCTATAGGAATTGCCTAACTACTTTGAGTTAAGATAAGTCCCCGGGTTAGCACTCTCTTAGTAATCACCGGTAGTTCGGGTTCATCTTGTTGTGCCACCAAGGAGTTACCCCGGTGGTCATCTTTGCTTTGAAAGATATAAGTCTATTATGCATTCATTTTATACGATCGTGCAAGCGGCAGGCGACCCAGGTCGCTCGATTTATTATGCAAAATTTGTTGGCTTAATCGCCTCATGTTCAATTCGATTAATTTTGATGATAACAAACAAATGCTTGGATGTTCTAATGAATATTTTTATGTGTTTCAAATATATCAATTGCTAATTACATATCTAATACATTAGAGAAAATTGCAAGAGTAGAAGAATGAAAAGAATAATGTGAAGCTCAAGATGCAATATTTTAGGTTATATATGACTATTCATATGAGTTCATTGGCATGAATCAATTTGCTCACAACTTAACATATTATTTTAATGAGGGTAATTTATATAAATCTTTATTTAATTAACATTCAATTATATGTTTCATACATAGCATTAAAATTGTCAAAGTAATAAATGATAAAACTATTAAGTATAATTATTTTATTTACTTAATATAATTAAGTATTTTAATTTAATTTTTTTTGGTTATGATAACTAACATATTTATGATTATATTTAAATTATATCATAATTTTTAAATGTCACATGTCAAAATTAATAAAATATATAAAATTTTGTATTTTAGCCAAAGTCATTTTCTAATCAAAGAATTCATATCTAATTTCATCTCCAATGGATTCCTTGGATTTTTTTTCCTTTAATTGAAGAGGTTACATGACCCACTTTTGATTAAAATTGAATTTATTATGATTTTCTAAACATTAGCGATTTTATAATGAATGCATGCTACATGCTTTGAATATATTAAGAGTCATATTTGATTACTTTTGACTTACCCATGTGAATAGCCAAATTTTGGCTTCTAAATTTAATATTTATTTAATATAAATTATATTTTTATTGAATATTAAATTATTAGATGATAACATGAGGTTTGCATGATATATTTTTAAAATATGATCTTGCCTATAAATAGCCCTCATTCTCTTCATGAAAGCATTCCTCATTCAAAATTCAAAATCCCTAGCAAATCTAAGAGAAAATTTCTTAGATTTTCCTTCCAAGTGTTCTCCAAATATTGCAAGATCAAATCCTTGGTTTGGAAGCTTCAACATCTTCAACTAAGCAAGCTTTCTCAAATTACTTGAGTTTGTTTTCTTGATCTTAATCCTTTTAGTTGTTCATGCTATTTTCACCATCTATTTATTCTTTCCAATTTATACTTTTGGTGGATTAGTCTTTGGACATTATTTTTCACATCAAAGTTTCTCAATCATTTTTTTTATAAACTCTTGTGAGTTTGTAGGATCTATTTCAACTTGCTAAAATTTTAACTTCCTACAAATTTAATTTGGTTTCTTGAAATATTTCTACATTAGTCTTATTTTGAAAGATCATTTATTCTTAGATCTATTTTAGAAGTATATTTTAAGCATTTAAAATAAATTATTGTCTGAAATTATTTTTATATTTGCTAGATCTCTCTTTTTAATTAAAAGCTTACTAGCATACTTAGATCTATCATATATTCATTTTATTTAAGTACTTTGTGATCATTAGCATTAATTGAAAGAATCTTTTGGTAAAATAAAATAAATTATTCCTTGTGAAATTTATTTTATTGTGTAAAAGAATATTGTGAAATTATTTTGAAATCAATATTAAACATCTTAGTAAGATCACTTTAAGATATTTATTTTAATATTAAGTGAGCATATTATCTTGCCAAAATTTTTAAGTTTTAAGTGATCATTTTTAAGTTGTGAGATCATTTTTTTGAATTAGATAGCTTGGTATATTTGTGAGAAATTTATTTTATCAAAATTTATTATTTTGTATTTTTCTTTTTGTGCTGTAAAATTTATATTGGGGTTGTACTGCCTTTGTAGGAGTACATATATTATTGTAGGGGTTGTACTGCCCGTTATAGGAGAGTACTATTTGTAAGCTATTTTGTATTTAGTGGATTCCTAGCCAGGGGTGGCTAGGCATGGACATAGGCCAATTTTGGGGTTTGGCCGAACCACATAAAAATCATGTGCCTATTGTATCTCTTTACTTTACTAAACTTTTATTTTGCTGCATTAAGAATTGTATCCTATCATTATAAAATCAAAAATTAATTTGCTACAAAAAAATTAAAATCTAAGATTTAAAATTTTAATATCACCCAATTCACCCCCTCTTGGGTGCTATAGTGACTCACTGGTGGTATGAGCCTAGGCTCTTTTAATAACATCCAAGAGTAGATCTTTTCACTATGGCACAAGGTTTCCAGGGTTCACTACGAGGGACAATCCACTCATAGACCTCCACTTTTAGATAGTGTACCATTTGACTATTGGAAAAATAGAATTAGTACATTTTAAGAGGTCAAGATGCATATGTGGTATATGTTGACACATCAATATCATACACCCAGTGAAGTAAATGGAATTAAAGTAGAAAAACCTTTTGAGGAATGGCGGGGAAGAGAACTTGATGAATTAAATACTAGGGCTTGTAATACTTTATATTGTGCTTTAATTCTGATGATTACATGAAAATTTCTATAAGTACAACAAAATAAATATGGATAAACTCATTATAACTTATGAAGGAACTATGAAGTTAAAGATGCTCACATAAATAAACTTGTTCATGAATATGAGTTATTTCTATGTCTCCTTCTCTATTTTGATATGTATACTAGATTCATGAAAATAATTAACACATTATTCTCTTGGAAAACATATAGAATCAAGACTTAGTCTATAAGATTCTTAGATGTCTTCCAAAAGAATGGGAAGCTAAAGTAGCTATTAGTGAAGCTAAGGATTTATCTACTTATCCACTTGATCATTTTGGGTTCTTTGATAGCACATGAATAGGTTATTGCTCAAAGGGATAAGATGGATAACTCAACAAAAAAGGGAGAAGGAGAAAGGAAAAGCATTGCATTACAAGTTGATGATAATGATGAGCATAACACCTCAAGCTTGGATGGTGATAGTGATGAGGTGGTCATGATATCCAAAAGGTTTGGGAACTTGCTAAGGAAGAAGAATCAAAGGTATAAAAATCTAAAAAAACTATAAATTTCAAACTAAAAATTTCTATGTGAAGGGATCATTTGCTACCATTGAAAAAAAGCCGGACACATAAGAGGTGATTATCCAAAATTTGCTGAATCAAAGAAGAAGAAAGAGACATTGATGTGAAAAGAAGAAAAATATGAAGGAGAAAAGTACCATAAAAAGAAGAAGGTGGCTTTATGGGTCAATCCAGATTCAAATGAATCAAGTACTTGCTCATCCGATGAAGAGGTCAACATATGACAAATGGAGAATCTGACTTAGATTCTCAAGAGGTATGTAATGATATATCTTATGATGAATTAGATGATGCTTTTAATGATTTAGTTATTGAATATAAAAAATTAAAAAGAAAATACAAAACTTTAGAAAAAGAACATACAAATTTAGATATTCATTTCTGTGATTTAAAAAATGAATGTGAAAATTTAAAAGTAAAAATACTTTATTAAATTGTTCCTTACTTGTATGTAAACTTGAAAGATAGAATATCTTGTTAAAATCAAGATTAGAATTATGTTTGAAATCACAAGTTCATTATAATACTCATCAAGTAAAACATTTAATAAAATTATTTGCATCATACACATCCCACTCATATACCTTATAATTATCATACTAAGTCATATGCAAACACTAATGTTTGGTGCAACTATTGTGATAGAAGGGCATATTTCATTTGATTGCTATGTAAATTACAAAACACTAAGCAATCATCTTATATATGGGTACCAAAAGGTATAAGCACTACACAAACCAGATGCTAGATATCTTGCTTCAAATGTAATGTGGACCAAACATGTTTGGGTTCCAAAAGTTAACATGTGATTTCTTTTGTAGGAATGCCTTCAAAGCAAAATCAAAGAAGGCATGTGGTACTTGGATAGTGGATGTTCAAGACATATGATGGGAGATAAAGATAAATTCAACTTTAGAATCAAGTGATGGAGGATTTGTTACATATGGAGATAATGCAAATGGAAAGATCATTGGCATTGGTTCTATTTGTAGAATTCTATCACTTTAGATAAAGTTTTTCTAGTAGATGAAAACATAATTTAATTTCTATTAGTCAATTATGTGATAAAGGTTTGAATGTAGTATTCCATGCATCATTGCATTATAAAAATAATTAAAATGTTTTTAGTAGGACAAAGATATAAAAATATTTATGTCATTGATTTAGATAGCTTTCAAGATGTGAATTTGAATTTACTTTGTTTAAAAGCACTCATGATGATATATGGTTACATAGGAGACTATGTCATATTAACATGCACACACTTAATAAAATTGCCAAACTTGATTTAGTAGTTGGATTGCCTAAATTAAATTTTCATTCAAACTATGTTTGTGATGCATGTATTCATGGTAAGCATTCTAGAACATTTAAAAGTAAAAAATATTGTTTCTACTTCTAGACCTCTAGAATTATTGCACATGGATTTATTTGGTCCATTAGCACACTAAATTAGGTGGAAAAATTATGGTTTCATGATTGTTGATGATTTCTAGATATTTTGTTTTATTTGTAACTTACAAGGATGATGTTTTTTGGTGAGTTTAGAAAGTTTTCTAAATATATTCAAAGAGAACAGGCCTTTTGATTAATAGGGTTCAAACGATCATGAAAATTTGAAAATAAATTATTTGAGATTATTGTGATGAACATGGATTAGATAATTTTTCTCACCTAGAACTCCCAACAAAATGGAGTAGAGAGAAAAAAAATATTAATTGAATTAAGTAAATCTATGCTTGATGAGTATAAATTACCAAAATATTTTGAGTAAAGAAATATGCATGTTATGTAATGAATAGGATCTATTTTAGACCAATTTTGAAGAAGACACCTATGAATTGTTTTTTGGAAAGAAGCCTAAGATTGAACACTTTCATGTATTTGGATGTAAATGCTTTATTTTGAATAATGGAAAAGATCATTTAGGTAAGTTTGATTGCAAATGATTAGGATACTTTTCTAGTAGAGCTTATAGAGTTATAATAAAAGAAAATGATTGTAGAAGAATCAATACATATTATTTTGATGAAAATTTAATTGATCCTATTAGAAATGAAGTGATTGATGAAGTGATTGATAATTTTAAGAAAATATCTTTAGAAGATAATATGGATGATTCATTGCCTAAAGAATGGAAATATAATAAAAATCATCCAAAGGAACTAATTATAGGAGATCCTTCAAAGGAGTTATGACTAGAAGACATAGTAGAGAAGTTGTAGATCATTCAACATTTTATCTGAGGTTGAACCTAAAAATTTAGAAGAAGCATTAAATGATAATTTTGGATTATTGCTATGGAAGAGGAGTTGAATCAATTTGTAAGAAATGATGTTTGGGAATTAGTCCTAAGACCCCAAGATCAAAATGTCATTGGAACAAAATGGATCTTTAGAAATAACCTAGATGAATCAGGTTGTATTGTTAGAAATAAAGCTAGGTTAGTTGCACAAGGGTACACACAAGTTGAAGGTATAGATTTTGAAGAATCTTTTTAGAAGACTAGAAGCTATCAAGTTACTCCTTGCTTATGCTTGTTTTTAAATTTTAAACTTTTCAAATGGATGCCAAATGCATTTTGAATGGATTTATTGACCAAAATGTATTTGTAGAGCAACCACCCAGATTTGAGAGCCTTAATTGTCCAAATCATGTGTATAAATTAAAGAAAGCCTTATATGGTTTAAAAGGCTATGTTTGGTATGATAGAAGTAACTTTTGATAGATCATGGATTTAGAAAGATTACCTTATCCTTAAGAGCATAGATGATGATTTGATTGGGTACAAGTGTATGATGATATTATTTGGAAGTACAAATGAATCTTTATGCCATGAGTTCTCATTGATGTCTAAAGAGTTTGAAATGAGTATGATGGGAGAACTTAATTTTTTCTTAGGTCTTCAAGTGAAGCAACAAGAAAATGGCACATTCATCTATCAAAACCAAGTACACAAATGAATTTCTTGAGAGGTTTGACATGAAAAGATTTAAATCTAGTAAAACTCTATGAGCCCATCTATAAAATTGGATTTAGATGAATTAGGAAAATTTGTTGATCAAAACTTTATAGTATGATGGTTCACTTTATACCACGCTAGTATCTGATATTATGTTTGTGTTTTGTGTGCTCATTGTGCCAACCCAAAGAATCTCATTTAATAGCAATGCGTATCTTATATTTGATAGGCACTACTAGGTTAGTTTATGGTATCAAAAAATTCTTTATCATGTGATTTGGTTGCTTATTTGATGCTTGATTTTGTAGATGCAAAGTAGAGGAAAAGACATCGCACATGTCATTTTTTAGATCATCACATGTCTTGGTCATCTAGAAACAAAATTAGCTTTATCCAGGAGAGTTGTGTTTCGTGTCCAAAGCAACAATTAGAAGATTTTGGTAGTAAGCAAAGATCACATTCTAGTTCTGACAATACTAGTTTATTAGTTTGATTTAAAAATCTATCTAGCACTCACTAAACCAAGCATATAGAAATTAGACATCATTTTATTAGGATCATGTTTTGAAAGGTCATGTTAATATTAATTTTATTAGAATGATATACAAATTGCATATATTTTACAAAACCCTACTAAGAATGTTTTATTTTAAGACACATTTAAATGTTAGTCTAATATTTAAAATTGTATCCATACTTTTGATTTTTTCAAGAAAGAGTAAAATGTTAGAGTATTAAGTCTATTTTATGCATACATTTAGGGGAGCAACATTATTCATATCATGAATAAAATTTTTTTAAGAGAATTTTTCAAAACTAATGAAAGGTCAATACCTTCATCAAAATCAATAAACATTAGTTTGTCATCATCAAAAGAGATTGTTGGCTTAATTAGCCTCATGTTCAATTCGATTAATTTTGATGATAACAAACAAATGCTTGAAGTTTTAAATTTTATGTGTTTGATATATCAATTGCTAATTACATATCTAATACATTGAGTAAATTGCAAGAGTAAGAACAAAAAAGGATAATGTGAAGCTCAAGATACAATATTTTGGGTTATATGACTATTCATATGAGTTCATTGGCATGAATCAATTTTCACAACTTAACATATATTTTTTAATGAGGTTAATTTATATAAATTTTTATTTAATTAACATTCAATTATATGTTTCATACATAACATTAATATTGTCAAAGTAATAAATGATAAAAACTATTAAGTATAATTCTTTTATTTACTTAATATAATTAAGTATTTTAATTTAATTTGTGGTTATAAGATAACTAATATATTTGATTATATATAAATTATATCATAATTTTAAATGTCACATGTCAAAATTAACAAAATATTTTTGTTTTTATCCAAAGTCATTTTCTAATCAATAATTCATATCGATTTCATCTCCAACGATTCCTTGGATTTTTCCTTTAATTTAAGTGGTTACATGTACTTTTGATTAAAATTGAATTTATTATGATTTTCAAACATTAGCTAATTTTATAGTATGCTACATGCTTTGAATATATTAAGAGTCATATTTGATTACTTTTTTGCCCATGAATAGCCAATTTTAAATTTAATATTTAGTTAATAGAAATTATATTTTTATTGAATATTAAATTATTAGATGATAACATGAGGTTTCATGATATATTTTAAAAGATGATCTTCTTGCTAAATATCTCATTCTCTTCATGAAAGCATTTCATTCAAAATTAAAATCCTCTAAATCTAGAAAATTTTATTTTCCTTCCATGTTTCTCAAATATTGCAAGATCAAATCCTTGGTTTAAACTTCAACATCTTCAACTAAGCAAGCTTTCAAATTACTTGAGTTTGTTTTCTTGATCTTAATCCTTTTAGTTGTTCATGCTATTTTCACCATCTATTTATTCTTTTCGATTTATACTTTTGGTGGATTAGTCTTTGGACATTATTTTCACATCAAAGTTTCAATCATTTTTTGATAAACTCTTATGATAGTTTAGGATCTATTTCAACTGAAAACTTCCTACAAATTATTTTTAGTTTCTTGAAATATTTTTCATTAGTCTAATTTTGACATTTATTCTTATATCTATTTTAGAAGTATATTTTTGCATTTAAGAATAAATTATTTGAAATTATTTTTATATTTGCTAGATCTCTTTTTAATTAAAAGCTTACTAAAGATAATTAGATCTATCATATTCATTTTATTTAAGTACTTTATGATCATTAGCATTAATTAGAATCTTTTTGGTAAAAATAAATATTCCTTTTTGAAATTTATTTTATTGTAAAAGAATATTGAAATTTTTTAAATTATTTTAAACATCTTAGTAAGATCACTTTAAGATATTTATTTCAATAAGTGAGCATATTATCTTGCCAAAATTTTAAGTAAGTGATCATTTAAGTTGTGAGATCATTTTTTTTGAATTGGATAGTTTGGTATATTTGTGAGAAATTTATTTTATCAAATTATTTTTTGTATTTTTCTTTTGTTATAAAATTTATATGGGGTTGTACTGTTGTAGGAGAGATACATATTTAGGGTTATATTTTATAGGAGAGTATATAAGCTATTTTTGTATTTAGTGATTCCTAGCCATGGGTGGCTAGGTGTGATTCATTTTGTGGTTTGGCGAACCATAAAATCGTGTGCCTATTTTCTCTTTACTTTTATCACTTTTATTTTTCTAAGAATTGTATCTGTCATTATAAAATCAAAATTAATTTTCTACAAAAAATTAAAATCTAAGATTTAAGTTTTAAAATATTTAATATCACCCAATGGTGTTATAGACTCACACAAGAAATAATTCCTTGTTAGGAATATGCGAGTCCCCGTGCTTTTTCCCTAACTTGACCATTACAAACAGAAAGGAATCACTTAGGTTAGTTAGTTTTACCTATTGGCTACTAGACTATCCCTTTGGATTTATAAACCTAAGATAGGTTTAGGCTGATATTAGCTCCTTTTTAGTAGATCCATTTATCATTGTGGTCCATCTAAAATTAAATTAATTCTAACTATTCTTGAGGATATGAGTCCAAAGGGCATTCTCAAATAGTCACCTTAGTCAATTGATCTATTGCATCATCGAATCATAACGGATGATCCCTACTTTGGAAGATGTAAGTATGCCATGCTTTCTTAAGCACAACCAAATGATAGTCCTATCTATGAGACTACTTTCTTGGACTTATAAATCTCATTCCAAGGGGCTCCTTTTGATTGGGTCCATCGCACAAAGGGTTACAACAACATAACAAAACCAATTAAATTAAAATTCAAATAAAATTAGTATAAATTAAATTAATCATTACCTTAGTAAGACCCAATGAATTAGTAGCTGTGTTGTCCATCCAAATCACCCTGCTTTTCCCTCCTTTGAAAGAGATGTAAGTCTATATGCTTTCTTAAATTATTGCACGAAAGGCAACCCCTTAGGTTGGATAGTCCAACCTTATGGTAGGTAAACTACCCCTTTGGACTTATAGATCTAAGACATGCCAAGGCCCCTGTGGCTCCTTCTTAATGTAGTCCATCGCACACCAACAGGGTCCATAACAAAATAAATTCAAAACCAACCTCCCAGAGGAGTCAAATTAAACATATAAAACAAACCAAATTTCTCCCCAGTGAGGCGCAAATCAAATTAGCCTCCCTAGTGGAAACTAGATCTAAATAAAAAAATTAATCGAGTGTACATCCCCAGTGGATATGCCCTCAATCTAGAACCCTTCTCCCCAATAGAACCATAACAAATTAAACCAACCTCCCTAGTGGAGTCTAATCAAACAAATCAAAATCTTAAGATATGCCTCACATCAATAAAATAAAACAAATTAAAATCAAATCCATAATTATAATTCTTATCCTGGAAACACACCCAAACTAATCAAATTAATCAAACTAAATTTTATCCATAGTGATAGCTTGAACCTATTTGGAAGGTTCATGTACTAATGCATTCTTTTTCATGTTTTCAGATGCTACTAAGCTCATGATTCTCTACCTCGGTATAGTTTAGATCATTTTGTAGTGTTTACAATCTTCTTGATGTTGTTGATCATTCAACGCCAACACGCCTTGTATAACACACATATCTTTTGACCTCACTTTTGAGTGAGCTCTAACCTCCTCTTCTTAGACTTAGGACTCTTCTAGACACTAAGAACTATTTAGTCATAAGACACTTTTAGTTTAGGTGAACACTTAACCTAAGCCTAGAGACTTCAAGGTTAATCATAAGATTAGGCCAAAGATTTAAGGAAATCACCATCCTATAGCCTAAACCACTATATATATACACTTTCTCAAATCAAACCCATTCAAATTCTCAAACCAAATTCAAATTCAAATTCAAATTCTATTAAATTTCAAATGATTGAAACCCAAAATCAAAATCCTAAGACCCTTCCTAAGTCATGAACCACATTCATAAGCTTAGCCAAAACCCCTTTAGATAAATCAAACTCAATTGATCTCTTTATAAATCATTGTTCCTTCATTTATATTCAAAATATAAATGAAATCTAAATTAAAAATGACCAAAACTATATCAAAAATAAAATCCAAACTCATTCTAAGCCCTTTAAGCCAATTCTTTGGACTTAGCCAAATTTTATCTAAATTAAGTGAAAACCAATTGATTTTCTCATGAATTAATCATCTTTCAATTATATACCCAAATATAAATGAAACCTATAATTATCAAGTCTAATCAAAGCCAATCTAAGCCAAACCTAACTTAGCCCTTTTGACTTAAAACTTTCAATTGAGCCAAAATTGATTGGACTCTAAATTGATTGCCATTGAATTTATATTTCAATCCAAGGCTCATATATATGTTCAACTAAACTCAAATCAAACCAAAACCAAACCAAATGACCCACTTAGGTCCACTTGACCCAAAGTGACCTAAAGGACCCATTTGAGCCAACTTCCAACCCAACCCAAATTGGATAGAACCAAGCTCACCAAAACCTTCCACCATGATTGAAGATGATCAATTGTAATCAAGTCAACCAAGTCAACTTAGTCATTTAACCGAACCAAAATGAACCAAAACTCATCCACACTAAATTGATTGAAACCAATGATTTGAATCAAAGTCAATATTTAAATATGACTTGACCACCAATTTAAAACCAAGCCCAATTGGCCATTTGATCCAAGTTGACCCAAATTGGCCTAAAGGACCAAATCATGATCAAATCAAAGTTCCAAGTTCAATTAACCAATGAAACCAATGGCTCAAGTTCATTCCAATTAAATTATTGAACTTGACCAAAGCCATAATTGAGTCTAATTTAACCAATTGGTCAACTTGACCCAACCTAGCCCAAATAGGCCTAAAGGGTCAATTTGGCCTAAATCCAAATTAAATCTAAATTGATTCAAATCAAAGACCACATTCATCTTTAATTAGCCAATTGAACATGACCATATTATTTGGCCAATTCAAATTAATCAACTGACTCATTTGACCATTTGATTCCAAATGAGCCAAAATCATTAAGCCAAATTAAATCTTTAATCATACCAAAACTCTTCAAATTATCATTTAAACTTAACTAAGCCTTGATTTGACCCATTGATAATTGGTCAACTGAACCCAATAGGCCCATGTGACCCAAATTGAGCTAAATCCCTTGAAACCAAGCCATGATCCATTGGGGGCTGATCAAACTTGACCCAAAATCATTTAGGATTAGCCCAAAATCAACCCAACCCAATTAAATCTCATGGATCCTCCCCCACATAGGATTCCACCCAACCTCATTTAATTCTCCCCATCACATGCATTAACTCCTCCCAACATTTGATTCAATGGAGCCATATAAGCAAGAGAAAACTTTAGAAAAAAAAAGTTCTCAATCAATCCATCATACCAAACCACCCCAAAATGATAATACTTAGCCAAAAAAAAAAAAAGAATGGATTTTGCCACTAGGAGGGGGAAATGAGGTTCCTCTTCTCCTACCACCATCAGCCCCCAAAGCTCCCAAAGTAAAAAAAAGGAACCCATCCCCACCTTTTGAGCCATTTTGAGCTCAAAACATAAATAAAGCTTTTCTAGAGCTGAGAACATTAGAGAAGACATTCCAAAGGGAGGCAAAGGTTAAAAGATAATTCCAAAGCTTCCTAACATACCTAGAGTTCACTGATCTTCATCGCTAAAACTATCCCCGAGGTATTAAACTTTAGCCCTCAGATTTTGACTTTTGTTAATTCTTTTCAATTATAAATTTTAGATAAATGACATTTTTTTATTTTATTTGATCCCAATAGAAGATTTTTTTGAAAACACATGAAAATGAGCTCTGGACCTTATTTCACATTTTTTGCATTTTTCTCTTGTTTCTCCCCATGCACTTTGATCCACATTCGTGGATCACTTTAGATCGTGGTCACCCCATGTCCTCGACCCTAAACACATGATCGCTTCGTTCCAAATCGATGACCGGCCCGATCCGACGATCTGACGAATCCACATCATTTTCTAGATCCACATTTTCCTTCTCGCGCGATCAACGCTACACAAAGCAATCGACGGTGATTCGTGGCACCACACGTAATCGCATGGTGCCATGAATGATTTCCGCCACCGCATGTGATGTTAAGTGGGAAAATCCCCTATTTTCAGATTTTAAAGATTATTTAAATGTCCTAAAATTTTGAAAATTCATAAAAACTAAAATG
This sequence comes from Cymbidium sinense, assembly GCA_021442155.1. Lineage (NCBI taxonomy): Eukaryota > Viridiplantae > Streptophyta > Magnoliopsida > Asparagales > Orchidaceae > Cymbidium > Cymbidium sinense. The sequence goes on from CM038229.1 coordinate 107,084,153, forward strand.
CTTAGCAAAAAATTACAAATAAGGGCTCGTTGGATTTATCTTTCCGGGAGGAATGCAAAGAATCAAAAATGTCCAAATTTTCCTAAATGGTTTGAGCTTAATTTAAGTGAAAATAAATTAATTAAAAATATAAGTCAGATTTAATTGAAATTTTAGGGATTGAATTAAAGTTATAGCACACCTACCATAAAAATCTCAAGTGAAAAGGACATCTGGATTGGGAGAATATAAATTTTGAAGTTTAGATTATTCATTTTAATTAAATAAATCAAATAAAAAAAATTTAGAAATATATAAAAATCTTTAAAATGGCTTAAATCACTTTAATTGACATCTAGGAATCTAAAGGAAATAATGTGATTTTATGAGTCCTAATGAACCCCAAACAGACACTTAAGATTAAAGTTTAATAAATTAATGAATTAATTTAAATATAATTTTAAAAAAATTAAATATTAAATCAAAATTAAAAATGAAATAGCACATAAGAAATCAGTAATCAAACCTCAAATTAGAAAAATATCATCCTTATAAGAAATTAAATTAAATATGATTAAACATAATTAAATGAATAAAACTCAATTAGATAATTAAATCTTAAATTAAACTTAAAATTAAACAAATCTAAGAAACTTTAATATGGGTCAAACTAGTATAAACTAAACCTACACTAAGCATGAAATCTTAATCATATGAAACTCCTTAATGAATATAAATAAACTGAAACTAATTAATCATTAAATAAACTAAAAATCAAATTGATTAATAAACCAATTCAACATAATCATTTAATATTAATCAAATTAAACCAAATAAAGCTAAAGTAAACTTAATTAAGATATGATTAAATCACATTTAAAATCAATCCATTTGGAATAAGATGATTAATTAACCATTAAATATTTCATAAACTTAACAACTAAATCAAACATATTGAAATCAATAAAACATAATAAATGAAAAAATCAAACCTAACTATGATTATGAATAATCAAGTTTAATTGAAATAAAAATAATAATTAAATTACTTAATCTAATCAAAATGATAATAACAATGATAACCCCTTAATCAACAAAATTTAAGTAAATGCTTAACCAAATCATATATGTAGGAAATTAAGTCATTAATTCTAATTAAACAAACCTTTAACTAATCAAATGATTTAAAATCTATTACCCTTAATCAAACTTAATAATTAAACATCTAATTAATGCAAACTTAATGAATTAATCCATCATCTTAATGAATCAAATTAATTTAAATAAATTACATTAAAGCTAACTCTTAAATTAAGCTTAAATCAAACCCTTAATTAAATTTAATAATTAATCACACCCCTCAAGTAAACTAATTAATTTAATCAAATTAATGATATTAAACCTATGCTTAGTCAAACATAAATGTAATTAAATAACAATCAAATCCTAAATTAAACATAAATCATTAAGTCATTAATTACATCATTAATCTAAATAAATATAAAACAAATTAAAAATTAAATAAATCTTATTTAATTTAATAATTAACTTAAATACACTTCTTAATTAAACTAATTACCCCTTAAGCTAATCCAATTGAATAAACACCTAATTAATAAACTTAATGAATTAATCCATCATCTTAATGAACCAAATTAACTTTAAATCAAATTCAAATACTTATTAATCTACCAATTAATTTGATCACATCCAAATAAGCTAATTTAGTTAATCAAATTAATCATATTAAACTTAAACTTAATCAAACATAAATGCAATTAAATACTAATCAAAACCTAAATTAAACGTAAATTATTAAGTCATTAATTACATCATTAACCTAAATAAATATGAAGTCAAATTGAAAATCAAACAAATAATTATAATTAACATAAATACAATTCTTAATTATACTAATTACATAATCACATTGAACTTAAGAAAACCCATAGACTAATAAAGCTAATCAAATCAAATTAAATTAAGAAACACTCTCATCAATTTAATATGTAATCAAATCAAATCTCATTCAACCTACTTAAATAATATGAACTAATTAACTATCCAATGTTGGAAATCAAATTACAAACTAAACTTTGATAAACATGACAAATGGATGAGGTTAAAAATAAAATCTGAATTACAAAGAATCAAACTCAATTAAATCAAAATAAAATCTCAATTAATCTAATATGATCAATGTATAAATAAATGAATCATATTCAAATCAAATAAATATAATGTTAAGTCACATGACCAAAATCAAAGAAAAGAATTAGATATTAATTTAAAAGGATATTGAATTATCAAGATTTAATTAAACCAAAACATCTAATCTAAAATTAATCGATCAAAAACACATGAATTTAAACAAACTTAAACTTCATTAGAGATTAAATATATTGAATTATCAAGATTTAATTAAATTAAAACATCTAATTTAAAATTAAGCAATAAAAAATACATGAATTTAAACAAACTTAAAAATCATTAGATATTAAGGATATTGAATTATCAAGATATAATTAAACCAAAACATCTAATCCTAGCTCAATCAATCAAATACTTAAATAAACTCAAATTCTAAATTCTAAATCAAATCAAATAAATCAAAAATCAAAACAATTAAAATACTTAAGAAACTTAGTTAGACATTTTGTGATGAATCTTCATTTTAGGATGAAGATTTCATTTTAATAGGAGTTAGGATGTAGAATAGGGTGAGTTCCATCTACAAATGGAATTCATTCTATTCTTCATTATCAAAAAACTAAACATCACTTTAGCCAAATCAAAGTGAAATAAAAAATGAAAAATAAATCATTAAATCATTTAAATTGAAATCATCCAAAGGTAAAATTTAAACAAATTCAAACTTCAAATTGAAACTTAAACTAAAGAAGCTTAGTAAAGTCTTTCTACAGAAGCCTTCTTCTTACACACTGGTATATTAGGCTAGCGACCCTAGAATTAGGTTAGGTCGATGTATTGATTGTATGTATGATGTTATATTTTGTTTTGTAATGTAATGTTTTAGACTAGAAAGGGTGTATTTCTGTAGACTGGATGGTAGTCGTTATTATTTCTATAGTGGTTGTGCTTAAGCATAATAAAAATATAAATGCATATGCGTTTAACCCCTAAGCATAACTCACATTAGGACAAGTGGGCTTGGTTACCCATGTGTGGGGTGCTAAGTCCACATTGTTCATATAACTGCTTGGGTTATATGGTGTGTTTAGCTAACATTTATTTTGCAGGTGTAGCTAGATTTACTTCACTTATTTTTGATGTAATTTTACATTAGGAATTAGGATTAGTGTTATCTGAGATCAGGATGAGCATTGGTTATAAGGCTTAGTCCCTAGGGCGCCCTGTGATACCTTTAGAGCAAATCAAATCAAAAGGAAGAGAAGGAAGAAATGAATAAAAGAAGACCCCCATAGCATGTATTCTTTTTATAATCCAGGTTGTATAAGGGTAGAGCTCGGCTACCCATTTTATTTTCTCTTTTTGGGGTGTACAATAGAACCCGACTGCACATCCTTTTATTCTTTTATGGTAGTCTATAAAATTGTTTGATGTTGTGTTTAGATTGCTCACTAGATCAACATGTTTTTCATAATTTCTTTATGATTGATGTTTGAATGTGTGGCCTAGATATGGTAGGCTCTTAGATAAAATTAAATTTTCTACCCCAATTAATAACTTGTAATTAAAATTTAAAACAACTTATAACCTCACATAAAAGCCTAGGAATTAAATTAAGATAATAAAAATATTTAGCAACCCCTTAGCTGGATGATTGTATGTATAACATCATGCATGTCATATTCTTCCACTCCTATTAAGAGGGGGCTTCCATCTGTGCAAGAGAATAAAGGCTTAACCTGTGAGAGCCTTTGATGGAAGAACACCCCCTTTCTCTTTTGATTTGGCCCATAGCCAAGTTCTCATGCATTTAGGCATACAAAATCCCATAGCCTCTGTAAAAAAAAAGAGTCCAAAAGAATCAAATAAATTTGATAAAATTTGCATTATATTAAGTCATGAATTCATACCACTCATGCTCTAATCTCTTAGGGAGTGAGTTTAAGGACTTAGTCTCATTTCTAAAAAAATAACAGCCTAGCCATCTTGTAAAGCATAAGACTTGCCTACATGGATTTAAAGCATTGGAGGAGTTAGCTGGCTACCACACTAGGCAGTTATAAGTTCAACTGTCAGGTGGTTTATTCTCTTTAGTGGTGGTAAACCATAAGCGCATTTTCACCTTTGATTTAGGTCAGGCTTTGGCCCTCCCCAAAGCCCCCTAGATTTAGGATATGAGGTAGCTGTTTCCTTTAGGCTACAAGTATAAATCATCACCTCTTAGGCATTTTCACAATATTATGTTGTGGAGTTATAATATCTAGCAATCTAATAAAATGTCAACCCAAATAATTAACTCTCCTCAATTTCAAAAATATAAAGCCCAATTATGGGGTATATTGGAATGCTCAATGGGCTTCCTAGTGACATGAGCATTTCCTACTTTCTCCCTTTGGATTCCAAAAATAAGTCTTCTCCTTAATCTATCCCATTTGATTTTCTAAAATAGCCAATCCTTTGATAGTCTTAACTTTGAAATCGTTGGAGACCCTAATTGTCTACTTTAATCGAGAGTATTATTAAGGAATTCCCATTTCTTAAGGTGTAATTAACTATGGGGCTTGCCACCATAGGGAACTTATCGAACCCAGCTTAAAAAAAACCTTACTTTACTTTTCCATGTAAAGTAGAGAAAAGATCTCTGGTATATTCGAATACCCATCATGCCTTAGGAGTCCTTATTAGGTGATTCGGTCCATTATAGGGTGGTGATTTCTATCTTTTGAGATAGTACATCATTCCTTAATGGCATACTAGATCACTTCAATAAGTACCCCTAAGATTTCATGGTGTCCCACATCTCAAAATAAACACCACATAGGCATTGCATTTGATTGGTACACTGAACTGCCCATTGGTTTAGTGAAGACTTTTGCTGAGTTGGAGCACCTCTTCATCAAGAGGTTTGTTAGAGCATAACAAAGGGTAACTGTAGGCAACCTTGTCATGGCAAAAAAAATCCCAACAAGTCCCTTTTTGATTATATTCTTAGGTGGCGTAACCTGGGTATGAAATGTGAACCACAACTATCTGAACAAAACACCATAGAAATTCTTCTCAAGAATATTCATGGCTCGGTCGATTTCATGCTCAAGGGCTTTACAATTAAGACCTTTGAGAAGTTAATCAATAAGGTGGCTAGCTTACAAAAAGGAAGCCAAACTAGTTACCCTTTGAGATAAGTCATTCTAGTACATGCCACAAAAAGCATATGAGAAGAAGCCAGGGGAAGTAGTGTCAGCTGATAAGGGGAAGCAACCAACCAGAGTTCAGTTTGAGAGACATCTCAACAGCCTCCACTTCCACCTTCTCTACCACCGCCTTGGCCATCATATTGATCACCATAACAGCCTCCATGGCCATTATCGCCACCTTCTCAACCATATACTCAGCAGATGTACTCGTATTCACTACTAGGTAGCTATTACCAACCTACTCTTATTGATAAACTCAAGAAGCCATATTCATTTAAGAAAGAGATAGTTAAAAAAATCTTTAAAATCTCTTAAAGAAGCATGAGTTTTAGTTACTTGAGCCTAAGAGGCTAAAGGAAGTGGGCAAGAATGATGATCCTAACTTCTGCCCCTACCATCGCATGTTAGGCCATGTCTTGGAGGATTTCATCTCCTTTAAGGACTGGCTTGAGCGTAGCTACAAGTTAGACACTATTATCATCCCTAAGGAATACTTGTTAGAACAACCATCTAGTTCTATTAGAGTAATTCTTGGGGATACATGTGATCCTCTTAAGACCAAAGAAGATTGGGATATCATTTTATCCCAAACTTCTAAAAGAATTATTTCTAAGATCAAGACAATTTTCTTATATATGCTTGAGGCAGCTCGAACCTCCAACATCAAAGAAGTTTTACAAGTTGCCAAAGATAACTTGACGAAAGTGGGAGCTCAATAATAACAACAGTTCTCACTTTCTTGGGATAGCCAAGTAGTGCAACCACTGACTGAGTCAAGCATTCCATCCATCGTTGTAGCTACCACTTGATACAGTGCTTCTTTGTGGTGGTTATTTTTGATTTATGTATATGGGGGACTCCACGCAAATCTGAGTGTATACATATTGAAGTGATCGGGTGTGATATTAAGGAATAGTGCACTATCTCGAAAGATAGAAATCACTACCCTATAATGGACCTAATCACCTAATAAGGACTCCTAAGGCATGATGGGTATTTGAATATATTAGAGATTTTTCCCCTACTTGACATGGATGAATAAAGTAGGGTTTATTTAAACCGGGTTCTAAAGTTCCCTATGGGGGTAAGACCCCATAGTTAATTACATCCTAAGGAAGATGAATTCCTTAAGAATACTCTCGATTAAAGTAGGCAATTATTATCTCCAAAGATTTTAATGATAAGACTATCAATAAATTGGCTATGTTAGAAAATCAAATGGGATAGATCAAAAAGGAGAGACTTATTATTGAAGCTGAAATGAGATGAGTAGGAGATGCTTATGATACTAGGAAATCTAGTGAGCATTCCAATCTATCCTATGGTTAGGCTTTATATGTTTGAAATTAAAGAGAATTATATATTTGAGTTGAAATTTTATTAGAAATCTAGGACTTATAATCCCATAATATAAGGTTATGAAAATTCATAAGAGGTAAGGATTTATGCTTATAGTCCGAAGAAAATAGCAAACTCAGATCCTAAGTTTATGGAGCTTTAGCAAGGCCAAAGAACATCCTAAATCTAACCGAAGATGGGTATATGGTTTATCTCCACAAGAGAGGGTAAACCACCCAATTGAAGGACTTATAACCTCCCAGAGTGGTAGCTAGCTAACTCCCCTTACACTTTAAAATCATGTTGTCAAGTCATATGATTTTATAAGATGATTAGGTTATTTTTATTTAGAAAGAGACTAAAGTCCTTAAACTCACTAAGAGATTAGAGCATGAGTGGTATGAACAATGACTTAATCTAATGCAAATCTTTTCAATTTTTATTTAATTTTTGAATCTCTATTTTGAGAAAGGCTATAGGATTTTTATATGTCTAAATGCTTGATGAAATAAAGTTATTGGCTAAATCTAAAAGAAAGAGGTTTGTTCCACCACAGAGGAGACCATCAAAGGTCAAGTCTTCCCCTATCGTACATGGATGGAAACCCTCTATTAGCAAAAATGAAACAAGATGACATGCATGATATTAAGCATAAAACATCCAGCTAAGGGGTTACTAAATCTTTTAATTGTCTTTATTTAATGCTTAGGCTTTATGTGAGGTTATGAGTTATTTAGAAAATTTTAGTTATGAGTTGTAATTAGGGTAGAAAATTTATTTTTTTCTAAGAGTCTAGCTAGATCCAGGCCACACATTAAATCAAAATATATGAAGAAACTAGGATAAGACATGCCATTTCTATTATGCAATTATAAATAAAATATCAAATAATTTATAAACCCAACATAAAAGAATAATAAGCCAGTGTGGTCGATCGCCATACAAACCGAGAAGAGAAATGGGTAGCCGATCTCTACCCTTATACAACCCGATATATGAAAGAAAAATTACAATTACAAATAAATAAATGCTATAAGGGTCTTCATTCTTCATTCTACATGTTTCTCTTCTTTCCTTCTTTGTTTGGGTTTCCTTGCTTCAAAGGCATCACGGGGGCCTCCCATGACAAAACCTTCTAGCCACCACTCATCCTAATCCCCCATAACACTAATCCTAATTTCTAATGTAAGATTACATCAAAATAAGAAAAATAGATCTAACTACACCTACAAAATAAGTGTCAGCTAAACATACCATACAACCCAAACAGTTATATGTATAATTTGGACTTAGCATGCTTAAAAGTCACCAGTCTTAATTTAGATTATTCTTTGGGGTTAAGCAACCTACAAAAGAGAGTATTTATATTTATTTTTAAGCACCCCTTTAAGCACAATCTCCTGCAGAAAACATAATTAAGCTAATCACGACCTAACATTTAGTCTATGAAATATACATCTAGTCTACAATAATACATCATAAAACCAAACATGCATCAACCCATGCACTGCCCTAACATAATGCTAAAAATGGTGACTTAGTCTAAGGTTTGTGTACTATAGCTTGTGTGATATGCCTTAACTAGGCTTTATTATAATTTCTTAACAAAGGATTTAATTTGAAGGATGGTTTCACTTTAAGTGGCTTAATTGATTTATGAGTTTCACTTAATATTTTCTTTTATTTCACTTGATTTACACTTAACAACTAAGTGTTATAAAGAGAAGAAAAGAGATGATCACTCTCATTTATCCCTATCTTTAGTCACACTAAAGCAAGTTAATTATATGAATTCTCTTTAGTTAATGGCTTATTACATATTTTAAATTAACCCTAAGTTTAGGTTCATTCTAAATAGACTTATTCAATAATAAAGGCATCTTAAGGTTAATTGGAGTTAATTACTATCACACAACACATGTTTATTCATTTCTTCTCATCATATATAACATGCATATGATTAAGTCTTAAACATACTTATACATGCAACATGTTTTTGACACACTAAAATGCAAGATGCATAAATGAGTTTTATAGAAAAAGAGGATTCTCATTCATTAGTTAAGTACACATTCAAATGTATGAAAGTCTAAGCAAGTACTTCACTATTATTTAATGTGGAGAATGAGGTAGAACCTCCTTGGGGCTTAAATTCGTGCATCCTGTGTCCAGACTAGTTATACTCGCTATTCTTAAATACATATGGATGTATAAACAACTATAAGAATAGAAAATCATGCAAAAAAAATCTATTTTTGTTTCAGATTATGCATATGGAATAAGGTGAGGTTTTCATTCATTAGCTAGATGCACACATGAGTGTATAAAAGTCATAAGCAAGTACTTCACCATTGTTTGATCAGGAGAATGAGATAGGAACCTCCTTGGGGCAACTTAATACCGTGCATCCTCGAGTGTCTCAAAGTAGTTATACCCTATTCTTAAATAGCCACGAGTATACAAACAACTATAAGAATGAAAAACATACAAGAATTGTATTTTAATTTATTTATACATGTGAACTAAAGTTCTATCTAAGTTCTAACATGGATATACATAAGAATAACCCAAGAAAGTGTTATGTCCTTTTCAAATGAACTATAGACTTGTTAATATTCATATCCTTATGTAAATTCATGAAGATTAAGGAAAAGAGAACTTCATACCACATGTTCTAAGTTGTAAGCACATATAAGCTTATAAATACTTAAAATTATCATTACTTCATGTGTTATAGTTGATTTATATACTTTGCTGATGACATTCTTCTTGTTTATAAGACTAGAAAAGGAGCCCAAGAGAAACTTGAATTATGGTGGTCAACTTTAGAGTCTAAAGGTTTTCATTTAAGTAGATCTAAAACTGAATATATGGAGTGTAATTTTAGTTGTAGAAGTTCTAGTGGTAGTGTTGTGACATTAGAACAAGTCATTAATAAGAGAGTGATTTAGATATTTAGGCTCTATTGTTCAAAATGATGGTGAAATAGATGGAGATGTTATTAGTAAATTAAAGTTGGATGGTTGAAGTGGAGGTATGCATCCGTTTATTGTGATAGAAAAGTTCCACTTAAACTTAAGGAAAATTTTATAAGATGGTGGTAAGACCCGAATGACTTATGGTGTAGAATGTTGGCCAATAAAAGAGAGCATAAGACTAATTTAAGTGTTACAGATGAGGATGCTTAGGTGCATGAGTGGCTTTACTCTTAGAGATAAATGCAAAATAAGTATGGGAAAAGTTGGAGTAGCTCCAATAATAAGATTTGAGAGAGTCTCCTTAGATGGTTTGGCCCCATACGTCATCATGACCCAAGGAGAGTAGATGCATTAGATTTGCCTTATGTTAAGAAAGGTAGAGGAAGACCTAAAAAGACTTGGTTAAGATGTATAAAAAATGACCTTAGTATACTTGAATTAAATGAGAATTTGATACATAATAGGATGCAATGGAGATGAATGATTCATGTAACCGACCCCACTTAGTGGGATTAAGGCTTGCTGTTGTTGTTGTAGTTGTTGTAATGATAATAGTCACACATATTTTTAATTAATTCAACAAATGCAAATTTGACATAACAGAAATCATTTATTTTTAATTAATTTTTAAAAGAAATAAATGCATGAATTAAGTGGCATGCAACATTTTAATATGATTGGAAAGAAATAAAAGAACACAAGCATGTAATTTCATTCAATCCAACTAATTTCTAAAGACAATCACATTAAATAAGCTTATTTAAGACAAACCAAAGTTTCTTAAAGTCATTTTTGATTTTATGTTTAACTTGATTTAAGAGAGATATGAGAAAAAGGTGTTTGCTAATCTTGATCCCATTCCTATGTGTAAATTAATTTGATTTCATAAGAAGCAATTAAATGATTTTTATGGATTGATTAAGTTGAGCATGGATTAAATCAATTAATTAACCCTTACCTAAACTACCTTAAAGTAATGATTAAATAATTATAAGCTAATATAATATGCAAATGAATTGAAAAGTAAATAGCAATGCTCCTATGAAATGAAAGGGGCCTAATGCAATTAGTTCATAATCATTTAATAATTAAGCTTAAGGAGCCATTTTAATTACTTTCATGATTTCTCACACATATGAGCTAATCATAATTTCATTAAGCTCTTTAAATTCTTGAACACCTAAAGCTATACCCAAGATGGATTAAGGAAAAATCAGATTTAATTAGATTTTTTAAATCAATTAAACCAATAATCCATTAATTCACCTCTCCTAATGGACTAACCAAAGTTAATAATTATCTTCAAGTGAGATGGGCTTAAGAAAAAGGTAAGGAAAGAGATCCCCACCTATTTACATAAGCCATCCACTCGATTGTGCATGATTTAATATGATTTGAAGTCCAATTTAGCCAATTAAGTTTCTAATTAGTTAATTAATTAATAATTAGGATTTTAGTTGAAAAGAGATGGAAAATTAGAGAAAGGATTAGGAGGGAGGCTCCAATCCACTTTCCTAGGTCTCCTTACTATTCAATAGTGATGGGAATCCAAATAATTAATTAATCACTATTCATATCCTTAATTATCACTTAATTAAGTTAAGAAGGTAATTTGGGTTTAATAAATCAATTTCTCTAATTAAGCAACCAATAAATTCCAAAAAAAAATAGGGGAGGTAGTCATCCCCATAAATATCCTTAGAAAGTTTGAAATTGATTGAATGATTAATTAAAGAGTAATTAAGCTAATTAAGTTTTCAAATAAATATTAATTAATCCAAAATTACTGTTCAAAATTAATTAAGGATAATTTAAATGGATTTCTCTATGAAGTACCTTTAAAACGAGCCCTCATTTGCATTTTTTTGGATTTTTCTATAATTAGTTATGAATTTTAGAATTTTAGCATTAAAAATGGATTAATTAAGCCTAATTAAAGCCCTAGTCCCATCAGTGCCACATGGCATGCTGACGCGGCGTGCTTTCCACATGGTGTGACGGGATTGGGTATTAAAGTTATCACATCACATGGCTCAGTCAGCCGGCGGGGGACGTGCTTTCTCGTGAACTATCCAATATAAGATCGGATCACCATGATTAATCCCACAGTTTAGAAGGAATAATTAGAGGATTTAAGCATGATTTAATCATGGATGTCTGCTTTGATCATGCCAAATGGATGACATGTGATCTTTCTCCTTCGCGAGCGATGAAAGACGGATGCCATACATCTTTCTCCGTCTGATCTGAGCTTACCAAAGCTTGAATTGATTCCAAAATGATCTCACACTATCAAGGGAAGGAGAGAAACAAATCCAATGGCTAATATTGCATGATATACACATTTATTTCACAAAAGATCAACCTGAAAATCACCTAGGCTACAGTTTTGAAGAATTACCTCATCGGAGCTCAAGACCGGCAGTGAGATCGATGAATGTAGCTTCTTCTAGTAGAGACAAAGCCCTGTTGAGAAGCTTCAACCTTGATTGATCCCTTAGTCGACCAATCCACCCACCTTAGAGCTTCAATCTTGATCGAACTCAAGCTTTTGATGTCTTTGGAGCTTGGGAAGTGATTTGGATGGCTTCGATATCGTGCGTGGAAAGTGTGTGCAAAAGGAATTGAAGTTTGGTGGTGAAATGAGAAAGCTTGAATCAAAATCAACCTCCCCTATTTTGGTTTGACATAAAATTGAGAAGGGAGAAGCATGGGCTTAGGAGCTTGGGAATGGCCGTGGAAGACTCTCCTTCACTCTCTCTAGCTCAAACAAAGATGAATGATGCAATTCCCATTTTAATTGAGGGGGTATACCCCCTCAATTGTTGAGGTGGACGGATGGGATTCAATTTTTTCTTGCCGGCCAGCCACCGTCAGACCCTTGGAATTGTCTCCATCAGGTCCATGTGGCTCGCCAGGAGTGGGGCAAGGCTTCGGAGGTGTCTCAAGGTTTAATATGGGGAGATTTTCTTTCCTTTGTCTATGGGGTGCTCGGTTTGCATGAGAGGTGAGTTAACTCACCTCCCCTTAGTTCATGACAAGTCTTATTATGCTTAGAGTGGGCTAGGAAGGTTAGGCATGCTTCATTTGGTAATTGGATGGCTACCCAAGTGATGGGAGAGTGGACTTTGCCAAATAGGGGAAGGAATCCACTGCAAAGAGGTTTGTCCAATGGCTAATCCCTTTAGATGGGTTCCACTTGGCTTATGAGTAGACTTTTGGCTAACTTAGGGGTCAATTTAGGTTGGGTTTAGTCAGCCATCAAAGTCCCATGGGTTGATTTTGAGTGCTTAGGCTTCATTTAGTCAAATAGGTTCATATGGGTTCATGTTGGGTTGGGTTGATCAATTGATCAAGCTGCCTTGGACATGTTTAAATGATGATTTAAAGAGTTTTGGTTCAAATGATTTGGGTTGGTTTGGCTTAGGTTTGATTTTGGCTCATTTGAAATCAAATGGGTCAAATGGGCCAAGTTGATGAATTTGACCAATTTGACCAAATTGGGTTGGGTTAGGTGTTGGATCATGTTCAAATGGTTAATTAAAAATTATTATAGGCTTTTGTTTGATTTGATTTCGATTTAATTTAAATTTTGGCTAAATTGACCCTTTAGTTTAATTTGAGCTAGGTGGGTGAAGTTGACCAATTGGTCAAATTGGGCTTAATTATGGCTTTGGTTGAGTTCAGTAATCAATTTGGAATGAACTTGAGCAATTGGATGCAATCAATTTGGGTTAGATTAAGATTTGACCCATTTTGGCTTTTTAGGCCAATTTGGGTCAACTTGGGTTAAATGGTCAATTGGACTTGATTTGGCTTACTTGAGGGGTTGGTCATGTTCAATCATTGATTATGAGTTGGTTTGGATCAATGGTTTCAATTATTTGATATATGGTGGGTTTTGGCTAGTTTAATTTTTATTTGGGCTAAATGTTGACTTGGTCAAAGGACCAAGTTAGCTTGGTTTGACCCAATTGAGATGATTTATCATCCTAGGGTGATTGTTGATCATGATTTGAGGTTTGGATGGACTTGGTTCAATCCAATCTGGGTAAAGTGGACCTAAATAGGTTAATTGGCTTAGTTTTGGTTTGATTCAAGCTTAGTTGAACTCATATATGAGCCTAGGATTGAAATATAAATCTAACTACAATCAATTTAGAGTCTAATGAATTTTGGCACATTTGAAAAATTCAAGTCAAAAAGGCTAACTTGGGCTTGACTTGAGTTGACTTGAGTTTGATTTGATAGTTATAGTTTATGTTTATATTTGGCTAAATGATTGAAGGAATGATTGATTTATGAGAAAATCCATTAGTTTTGGGTTGATTTGGATAGGATTTGGCCAAGTCCAAGAAGTTGGCTAAAAAGGCTTAAATTAGGTTTTGGTTTAATTATGGATTTGATTTTGGCTATTTGGATTTATATTTCATTTATAATGGGTATATAGATGAAGATATAAATGATTCATGAGAAAATCACTTGAGTTTAGAGTGATTTGGAAGCAAATTTGACCAAGCTCATGGATGTAGGTCAAAATGGCATAAGGAGGAGATTAATTTAGTTTGATTCATTTTTGGTCATTAGAATGTGGGGTCCATTTATATTTGTGAATATAAATGGAGTAATTGATTTATGAAGAAACTAATTGATTTTGGGTTGATTTGTATAATATTTGATTAAGCATATGGAGATGGGTCCATAGGGCTTAAGGGGGCATTTAGCTTGGTTTGATTTAGTTTGATTTGGTTTTGGTCATTTGGGTATGGATTTCATTTATATTTGTGAATATAAATAAAGGATTAATTGAATTATAAAGAAATCAATCTAGTTTGGAATAATTTAGGTGGAGATTTGGCTAGGCTTATGAGAGTGGGTCATAGGGCTTAAGAAGGAAGTTTGATTTCAGATTTGATCTTAGGATTAAATTATTTGGTTTGAAATTTGGAATTAGATTTGGTAAATGATTGAGGGATTGAATTGTTCTCTGAGAAAATCAAATGAATTAGGATTAATTTGAATTTGGTTAAGGCTAAGTCCATAAGATGAAATCAAAGAGCTTAGGAAGAATTTTGAATTTAATCATTGGGTTTTATTGAGAAATCTTGAGCTTGAATTTAATCATGGGATTGATTATGAATCTTGGAAATTTGGTCTGAGTTTGGTATGAATTTGAGGTTTGGTTTGAGAAGGAAAGCATGGATTTAGTTTAGGCTCTAGGCAAGTTTTCCTAAGTCCCTATGGCATAGCCTATTCTGATGGCTAACTCTTCTAAATCTCTTGACTTAAGTTAAGTGTGCACCTAATCAATATAAGTGTCTTAAGACTAAGGAGCTCTTAGTGTCTACAAGAGTCTTAGA
This sequence comes from Cymbidium sinense, assembly GCA_021442155.1. Classification (NCBI taxonomy): domain Eukaryota; kingdom Viridiplantae; phylum Streptophyta; class Magnoliopsida; order Asparagales; family Orchidaceae; genus Cymbidium; species Cymbidium sinense. The sequence continues at coordinate 107,099,153 of CM038229.1, forward strand.
TCATTGATGAGGAAGTTGAGAACTCACTCCAAAAGTGAGGTCAACAAAAGGACCCCCAATATGTGTGGTATAATTGACAAGGCACATTATACGTGTTGCCGTTGATCGAGATGATCAAAGATGTCCAAAGGGTCGCAAACACTAATAGAAATGATCTGCCCCTAAACTCAAGATGTAGACAGAATCAAGATCTTAATGCAATGCAACTTAACACATGCTAAGGGCATAAGAGAGGAAGAAAGGATCCACTGAGGGATCAAATATGTGAACCTTCCACTAGGGAAGTAGGTTCAGATTATCCATAAGGAGGATAAGGATTTGAGTTTGATCATAAACATGATTTAGGGGAAAAAAAGATCCACGGGAATTAGGATTTATATCCCATCGGGGATGAGTGCATGAACCATCCACTAAAGAAGTAGGTTTAGATTATCTACCAGGGATGATAATTTGATATGGTTTGATATTTTGGGGATCCATTGGGGAGAGATATGATTCACACCTCGCTGGGGAGAAATTTGATTTGATTTTGAGGGCACATTCATTGAAGATAAGAACTCAGATCTGCTGGGTATAAGGTGGATTTAATTTATGGTTTTCTTCGATTTATTTCATGAAATCAATCACTGGGGATAAGAGTGGATCATTTTAATTTGGACTCCACTGAGGAAGGATGGTGAATTTAGTAAAATTGACCCAATCGGTGTGCAATGGATCCATTAAGAAGGGGCTATATCAGCCTAAGCCTATCTCCAATTTATAAATCCAAAGGGATAGTCTACCGACCATCAGGTAGACTATCCAACCTAAGGGTTTCCTTTTGGTGTGCAATAGCCAAGTTAAAAAGAAAGCTTGTAGACTTACATCTTCCTAAATAAGGAACCACTGGGGTGATCTGTTGATAGCACAACATATCAAAGTAGACCTAAGATGACTATTAAGAGAATGCCGCTGTGGACTCATATCGACTCAAAAATAGTCAAAATTAATTTTATTTTAGATGGACCCTATCGGTGTGCAATGGATCCACTAAGAAGGGGCTAAGATCAGCCTAGTCCTATCTTAGATTTACAAATCCAAAGGGATAGTCTACCAGCCATGGAGTAGAGCTAACCAACCTAAGGGGTGCTTTTTGGTGTGCAGTGGTCAAGTCAGGAAGAAAGCTTGTAGACTTACATCTTTCTAAACAAAGAACCACTAGGGTGACCTGTTAATAGAACAACAAATCAAACCTCGCCTAAGGTGACTATTGAGCAAATGCCACTGTGGACTCATATTGACTAAAAAATAGTCAAAATTAATTTTATTTTAGATGAATCCTGTCGGTGTGCGATGGAACCATTAAGAAGGGGCTAATATCAACCTTGTCATATCTTAGATTTACAAATCCAAAGGGATAGTCTATCGATCATGGGGTAGAGCTAACCAACCTAATGGGTGCCTTTCAGTGTGTAATGGTTAAGTCAACAAGAAAGCTTGTAGACTTACACCTTCCTAAATAAAGAACCATTGGGGTTATCGGTTGATAACACAACAAATTAAACCTGACCTAAGGCCGCTTTGCAATCGGTTTGAAGAAGAATGCATAGACTTATATCTCCCAAAGAAAGGATGACCGTTGGGGTGACCTAGTGGTTGCACCACAAGTTGAACTTGACCCAAGGGTGACTTCTGAGAGAGTGCTGATCCATGGACTTATCTCAACTCAAAAGTAGTTGGGCGATTCCTATAAGGAGATTTGTTGACACAACCCTAAAGATAGAATGTTTGCTTTGGAAAAGGTACTGCTGGGAGTTTCCTCCCAATCCACAAATGAAAAAAATATATATTTTGTTTATATGTTTGTGTGGCCCCTATTAGTGTGCGAGGGACCACACTAAGAAGGTGTTTATATCAACCTAGTGACCAAGAGAGAATCTAGATATCCATAAGATAAATTCTCCACGGGGTGGCTACTAGGAAAGGGGGACTGTCCAATCTAAGACTAACCCGGGTAGTGTCTAAATGGGGTCGCTAAGGATGTGATCCAAATAAAATGCCCATAGGGGAGGTGCAGCTAGGGGATTTATTAAAAACCCTGTAAAATAAAACCTGTAGGTATACGGTGGCCAACTCTAGGAGAAATCTTGTTGACTTACATCTGTCATGAGTGGTGTATCCATTAGGTGAGTCACCATCAGCATGGCAATAACCAACCAACTTAAGGTGCCTGTTGATTTATGATGATCAATCTAAGAAGAAGGCTTATAGACTTACATCTTCATAGATGAAAATGATCATCAGGATAACCTATCATTGGTGGGGTAGATGCTTTCCGACCTAGGACAACTACTAAGTGGAGAGTCCGTGTAAGGACTAGACCCAGACTTGAAAGTGAGAAGGAAAGGAGCCACTAGGGGACTTATCCTAAACCTCAAATATACTTGACCCAGTTAGTGCATGATGGATAGTTCAAGAAGAAAGCATGTAGGCTTACATAACTCTTAAATAAAGTCAACATGAGGTAGCTTATCAGCTACGTGGTAAGGCCTACCAAACTAACAAGGTGCTCATCGATTTACAATGGTAAAGTTAAGAAGAAGGCTTGTAGACTTACATCCTCTAAATAAGAACCACTGGGGTGACACACTAGCAAGGTAGCATGTCAGCTTGACTTAGAGCAACTAATGAGTGAGTGCCATATGAGGCTTTATCCTACATCAAGATAGCGAGACAAAAGATATGTGTTTTTTTATGTGATTATGTGTAGTTTGTGTTGGTGATGTGTTACTAAAGGATAGGATGCCGCTTGGGTTCCTTACACCTACCCTAAACACATCATGGCAGATTCACAAGCAAAAATGTTTCTCACCAATATGAAGAGATGGAATTTAAGATGAATGAAATTTTTTTGATAATTGTTTTGAAATAAGATTTATGGGTAATATTTCTTTTAGGTAGAGCCCATTGATTGGAAGCATTTGGAACTCTCCCTTACAATTTATAATCTGATAAGATCTTGCATGGTAGGCCTTTTCTATGGCAAAAGGGCCTTCCCAAGTGAGTTCAAACTTGCCTCCCATCTTTCAATGGACAATAATTGGTCTCCTTAAAATAAAAACACGCTCTCCTACTTGAAAAGCTATAGGATAGACCAACTTTCTATGAGCTTGCATCATTTTGGCTTTGTATAACTCGAGGTTCTGGCATGCCCGGAGGTGTCTCTCCTCCAAAATTTCAAGCTCTTCTAATCGCAACTTGGCATTCTGCTCCATTATGATTTTATTACCAACAACTATTCTTAATGATGGGAGTTGGACTTCTAATGGTAGAATTGCTTCAGACCCATACACTAAGGAGAATGGGTTAGATTGAGTTGGAGGTTTGTATGTGGTACGGTAAGCCCACAAGGCTTCTACTAACTTCTCACACCATTATCGCTTATTATCATCAAGTGTCTTCTTTAATATCCAGATGAGAGTTTTGTTGAAAGCTTCTGCTAAACCATTTGCCTTCGGGTAGTAGATGGCAAAATATCTCCAATCTATGATGTGTCTCCGAGAAAAGCTATTGATTTTGGCATTCTTGAATGCAGTATTATTATCTGATATAATTTGTCAAGGTACCCCAAACTTGTATATGATATGGTTCCTAAAAAACTGGAGCACATGCTGAGTTGTGAACTCTTTGAGTAGGAGTGCTTTCGCCCACTTGGAAAAGTAGTCGGTGGCAGCTAGAATGAACTGATGACCCTTGGAAGAAGGAGGGTCAATCGAACCCACTATGTGGGTACCCCAACACTCAAATGGCCATGAGGCCAATGTAGGATGTAGAATGTTGGGTGGTTGGTGTAAGACCACACCGTGTACCTGACATTGGTGGCATCTCCTAGCTACATCCATGCGGTTGTAATCATCGAAGGTCGATAGTATCTAGTCTCTTAATCTTGGCTTTCATCTTTGGATTAGATTGATGTGCTCTGTATAAACTTGAGTGTACCCATGATACTACGAGCTTCATGTTTGTCCAAAAAATTAACCACATATGATCAAAGGACCGTCAGTACAAGGTGCCATCTACGAGCGTAGGAAGAACTCTACTTCACCTAATGTACTAGTGATTCTCTTTAAGTAGTTTGCATATATTTAGATAATCCATGAATGGTTGCCTCCAATCCAACTCCTCATCCTTTTTGGAAATGATAACCTCCTCTTCAAGAGAGTCTCTTAAAGAGTTTAGCATTAACAAGGGATAAGACTTATCTATTTTGGACCTTTATTATTATGGACTCATCGTTCAGACATGCCAACTCTTTGGAAAGCTTGGCTAATGCATCTGCTACCACCATGTTCTCTCTAGAGGAATATTATAGATGGTAACCTCTAGGTTTTGAGGCCAACAACTCCATGATGTACTTGTGGTAGTGATGGAGCTTAGGCTTCAGAACTTTGTAAGACCCAACGAGTTGGATAAAAACTAATTGAGAATTCCTGAAGATGTTGATACTCTAGATGTATATTGTAATGGCTAACTTCAGATTGATAATTAGAGCCTCATATTCGGCTTTGTTATTGGTGGATGGATTGGACAAATGATATGAGAATCTCATCATATCACGGTCCGGAGTTAGGATAACTATTCCTACCTCGACCTTCCCTGGATTAGTAGATTGTGGTTCTTCTCCTTTTTGAAAGGAAGCACCATCAAAATACATCTCCCAATGGCTAATGCTAGTGTCCCCTAAGTTCATGATTTGTTCATCGGGGAGGTCATCACTAAGTGGAGAATTAGCAAGAAGTGGGTGTGCTGCTAAGAAATCCGCTAGTGCTTGTCCTTTCACCGCATGGAGGGTACAAAAGTGATGTCAAACAGTGACAAAATCATAGATCAATGCGCCAACTGCCCAGATAACATCAGCCATGTCATGAGATATTGTAGTGGATTGATCCTAGAGATCAGGTTCACCTTATGAGAAAGCATGTAGTCGTAGCTTTTAGATGCAAAGATTAAAGCTAGGCAGTGCTTTTTAATAGGTGGATAGTTTGCCTCAACAAGAATTAGATGATGATTAGATAGTAGAGTGCATTCTCTTTCCCTTCATCATTGGTTTGAGCCAACAAAGTGCCGAAGGAGTCATCTAATGCAATAGTATAGAGTACCAATGGCTTGCCTGGGATAGGGGCTGCTAGAACTGGCGGGATCATCAGGTAGTACTTGATGTCTTTGAAGGCATGTTGGCAATTATCATCCCACTTGAACTTGGCATCTTTTTTGACAAGTGCTTAAAATGGTTGGCATCTTCCTGATAGGTTAGAAATGAATGGTCTTAGATACGCCAACTACCCTTGAAATGATCTGAGTTGAGTTAGATTTTTAGGGGTGGCATTTCTAATACTACCTTGATCTTCTCTAGATCGATCTCTATTCCACAATGTCGAACAACCAACCCAAGGAATTTCCTTGAAGCTACTTCAAATGCACACTTCAGGGGATTCATTTTAAGGTTAAATTATCTTAACCAAAAACTACTCTCAAGCCAAAGAGATGGTCTTCCTATTCTTTACTTTTGACTACAATATCATCGATGTAACATTCAACTTGATGATGAATGAGTTCATTGAAGATCGAGTCATGGCGCTAGTATGTAGCACCATCATTTTTAAGTTGAAAGGCATGACCCAATTGCAGATTCTGATCGAGGGTTCAAAATGTAGTTTTCTTTCATATTCAGGTGCCTTCTTTATTTGGTTATAACCATATGAGCCATCCATGAAAGAGAAGAATGCATGAGATGAGGCAATGTCCACCATCAATTCTGGTATTGGTAGTGGAAATTCATCTTTTAGACATGTCTTATTTAGATCTCCAAAATCGATGATTCATCCATTCTTTTAGCTTAGGATGACACTGGCCAACCAGGTAGGATATTTTCTTCGATAAAACTAACATCGATCAACTTCTTGACTTCAGAAATGACTTGCTGTTCAATGTGTAATCCCATGCACCTAGGAGCTTACTTGATAGGGTTAGCACTAAGCTCTATTGCTAGTTTGTGGACTACTACGTCAGGAGATAAACCAGGCATCTCTTCATAACTCCATGCAAAGTAGTCCTTAAACTCAGTCAATAGCCTAACTAAGTCATCAATTTTAGTATCATTCAACAACGAACTGATGTATGTTGGACATGGATTGTCTTCAGTTCCAAAGTTGATTTCTTTGAGCTTGTCGATGGTTAATCTAATATCCTCTTCAAACTCTGGCAATGCATCCTTGGCTTCAAAGTCATTGGGATCATTTGAAGTTTCTAAGCACACCTCCTCATATGAGTTAGCATGATTTGAAAAGAACTTATCAAATTCTAAATGATTGGTGATGACTAGGAAATGATTATCATTATCGACTGGACTCATTATACTGAATCCTAGTCGATCTTGATTGAGGATGTCTACTTTGGTTTTCCCATAACCTCTCAAAGTAGTCTAACTTGTGTTTAGACCAAGTATGTGGGATTAATCCCTTCTTTGTTAAATTAAAAACACAAGACAAGTACCAATCAAAAGGATAATTGTATTAAATCTTTATAAGAATCATCTTCATGACTTGAGGATGAGGCTCCTAAAAATAACCTCTGAATTTTCCCATTCATGGATGACTTAGGGGCTTCCTTAACTACCAAACCCTTAACTTTCTAGAAGAAAGTAGGGTTAGAGCTAAGGTTCCCAACTGACTCCTGACTGTATCATATGTAGACTTTATGCTTTTCTTTAGAGCCTGGTATTCATCACTATCATGCTCCACCATCACCTCAAAAGGGATCTACTATTGAGAAGAGCTGGCTAGTGTGCTAACCACCTAAGACTTATCCTCTGAACTAGATTCTAAGTCTATGTGGTTAGCATTTATACTCTTGGTGGCTGGGATATACCTCTTATTGTGTGGCCAATAGGGAGGCTTTCCACCTCAAGGGTTTCTGCCCCTCTGCCTCTAGGTGGAGGTCGTCATCCATATGTTTGAATGGAGTAATGAACTATGGGTGGAATCTAATATCATGCTCTATATCTTCCCCTGAGTTCACATCTCACTCTCTTTTATTTTCTTTTTCTTTCTCTTTTTTCTTTTCATTTTCAAATTATTTTTCTTTTCTTTTCTTTTTTTTCCCTCTTGGTGATTCTAACTAGATTCACGTGAATGGACATGTTGGTTTTGGGGAAGAAAATAGGTTGCATTTTCATATATCCGACCTCATGAACTATGAAGGACTTGAGATCTCCTTTGATGCAGTACTCAATTCCACCCCTCATAAACTTCATGCACTAATGTAGAGAGGATGAGACTATTTTGTTCTCATGTATCCATGGTCTCCTAAGAAAAGCATTGAAAGATGTATCCGAGTATATGATATAAAACTTGGCTTCAATTTTCCAATCATCTATCTAATGGAAACACTATGGAGCCTAAGGCCCTCTCATCTTGTTCATTGAATTCTCTCAACATCATCCTTTCCATTTGGAGTTTAGAGATATCGATCCTCAAGTAAGCAAGGGTTCTTAAACTCATAATGTTGACTGATGCACCCTTGTCAACTATAACTCTTGATAACCTGTATCTGCCAATGTCCACTATAATATAAAGAGGGCCTTTGTGCTTGGTCTTTCCTGGAAGCAAACCTTCATCACTAAATGTAACTCCTAAGATGTCCTTTGAGCTATGTGCCTCCTCTTCAATAGAAGTCAGCTGAGCTAAGCATATCTCTTGATCAAGGAGAGCCTTGATTAGAGATTCCCTTCTATCTCTAAATAAGATAAAGGTGTCATATATGCTTAATTTAGCTGACAACTTTCTAAGATGTGTTAGGACGTAATCAACTCTGACTTGGTCCTCCATAAGCATATCCATGGGTGGAGCATCTTGTGGAGGGATTATTTGCTCATTGTGACCAATGACTTATTTACCTTTATCATAAGGTGCTACCCTAGGAGGTAGAACTTTTCCACTACGTAGGTTTACTTCAGTGACTCTTGAAATGATGAACTTGTGGAAAGTTTTACCTTCTCATCAGGTATACCTAGCTTCTCTATCGGATCCTCAGAGTTAGTTGAATCTAAGTCAATCTCAAAGGTGAACCCATTGATTAAAAGAAAAGTCTAATCAGAGAGGAGATTGGAATGACTAGAGCTATTATTTTATAAACTTGGAGAGTTTTCAAGGGGATTAAAATCTAGAGTATCTATTGACCTTACTTTTGGAGTGAGCTCTCAACTTCTTATCATAGATCTAGGACTCTTATAGACACTAAGAGGTCCTTAATCTTAAGACACTTCTAGTGATTAGGTGAACACTTAGCCTAACCCTAAGACTTAGAAGACTTAGCCATAGAGATAGATTATCTTAGAGATTTAGGAGAACATGCCTACCCTATAGCCCAAACCAAATCCTTTCTTCCTTCTTCCAAATCAAATCTCAAATTCAAATCCAAATTCCAAAATCAAATTCAACTATCAAATGATTGAAACCCATGATTAAATTCAAACTCCAAATTCCTTCTTAAGCCCTTTGATTTTATATCATGGACTTAGCCTTAACCAAATTCAAATCAACCTCAATCCATTGATTTTTTCAATTATCAAATTCAATCTCAAATCAAATTACAAATCATAAATCAATTTCAAATCCAAATGATTGAGACCCAAATCAAATCAAATTCTTGATTTTAGCCCTTTTAGCCAAATTTTAAACTTGGCTAAATGATACCCAAATCAATTATTCAATCACTCCTTCAATCATTGTTCAAATATAAACATAAACTGCAATTATCAAACCAAATCCAAGTCAACTCAAGTCAAACCCAACCTAGCCATTTGACTTAAAATATTCAATTGAGCTAAAACTCATTTGAACCTAAACCAATTGTATTGATTTTATATGTCAATCTCAAATCCATATATAAACTCAAAATCAAGCAAAACCCAATTAGCTCACTTGACCCAAAGTGGCCAATTTGACATATATGAAACAAAATCTAATTCAATTCAAATTAAAGTGAATTTATCCAATCCAAACTTTATGTCATGATTGTTGATCATCCTAGGTTAATCAATTATCATGAATTGGGTCAAACCAAGTCAACAGCCATTGACCAAGTCAACCTTTAACCCATATTAACCCAAACTAGCAAAATTACAACCTAAACTAATTGATTGCAACTTATGGCTCAAGTTACTCCTGATTATTAACCCATAGCCAATTTGACCTTAAGGGTCAAATCAACCTAAAACTAATCAAAATCTTAACAAAGCCTATAATATATTTCAAATGATCAAACCAAAACCAACCATGATTCAAGCCAATTTGTTGGTCAATTAAATTGGTCAACTTAACAAATTGACCTAAAGGATCAAATTGGCCAAAATCAAATTAAATCCAAATTAAACCAAATTGATTGAAACCAATTGAACCAATATACTCCAAATGATCATTTAAGCTTGATCTAACCCTTGGTTTGACCAATTTGAATTGGTCAACCTAACATTTTGATCCATTTTGACCCAATTTGACCCAAATGGTCAAATTGACCCAAATTAAATCAAATGAACTCCAAATGACATGAAATTTGTCCAAACTCACTTTTGACTCATTTTAAATCAGCTCAAGTCAAATCAATATCAATTGATCACTTTTCCCTTGGGTCAAGGGCATCCCATGAGAAAAGATACTTGCACAAGTGATCATTTCTCTTCCTTGGCCACTTGGCACTCATCAATTGGTCCACATAGATAGAAAGAACATTGATTATTTGACCCAAGAGGTGGTTGGGGTAGCCATGAATCATAAGGAGGTTAATTCACCTCACCTCCCCCATTGGAACACTTAGCATGAAGGACTCCCACCTCCCCTTGCTAGGACACCCATTTTTCCTTCATGGTAGCCACTTTCCATGCCTTAGCCAACCAAAATGAGCCACCTAGGATGATTACCTTCCATTCCCAACCACCCCAAGCAAATGGAAATATTTTGGAGCAAAAAATCAAACAAAAAGAAAGATTTTGGGTCAAAATCAAACACAAGGTATTAGAGGCTGAAGAACTCCTTCCACTCTCATTTCCATCCATAGAGCTCCCAAACCACCCAACAATCATTCCCACTTCATTTTGGGGTGAAAAACACCAAAAATAAATGGATTTCTATGAAGTGGCAGCGATTAGAGAACACATCGTTCCGAAGGAAGGCAAGAGCTAAAGTCCATTTCAGAGCTTATACTCACATTCGGGAGCATGCTCAGATCATCACCACCTCTGAAAATCATCCCTGGTGAGGTAATCTTCAAAAAATAGCCGGCCTTAGGATTTATTATTTTGTGATAATTGTTTTGTGATTTTATGAGTTTCCTTTAGATAAACTTTGCATATTTTCATTTTATTTGATCCCAATACAAAATAGAAGTTTTTGATTAAGATCGAAGTGAAATTGAGCCTAATAGAACCTCATTTCACATTTCTTGTATTTTCCTATCGGTTTTGAGAGCGGCACCATCGATCCACATTTAGGATGGATTGCTCGGATCATGTGACCCTCTTTTTGAGCATCGATTCTCCATGGATCATGGATAGACCATCATCGATCCGCATCGGATGACCCAATCTAATCCACGCATCGTGGTCACTATTCTTGGTGTTTACCTGCTCGCGTGCTAACGCGACACGTGCCAACCAATCACACGGCATCGCATTGCCACATCAGCGCCATGCATGATGTTGACTGGGTTAAGTGGGAAAATCTAAAATTTCTAATTTTAAAATTTATTTAAATCACCTGAAACTTCAAAAATTGATAGAAAATAAAATACTTAATAAAATTATAGAAATAAGGGCTCGTTGGATTCATCTTTGAGGGAAATTCAATAAATTCAAAATAACCAAATTTTATTGGAAAGTTTGAGCTTAAATTAATATTTTGTAAAAATTAAATTTCATTAATTAAACTAAAAATACACTTCAAATTAAGTAAAATTTTTGGAGATTGAAATTGAAGCTGAAATCTACCTACCATAAAAATTTCAAATCAAAATCACTTCTGGATTGAAAGATATTGAATTTTGAAGTTCAAATGATTTATTTTAATAAAATAAATTAACAAACATCATAAAAATTATCTTAGTCAACTGAAACTTTGAAAAATCATAACTAATTGTAAACAAATTCAAAAAATGTAAATAAATACTCATTTTAAAGGTATTTCAAAGTTGATTAACTTAAAATTAAATCTAATAATTTGGAATAGTAATTATGGATTAATTTGGGTTTAAGTATATACTTTATTATCTTAATTACTCCATAATTACCCAAGTAATTAAATTCAAACTTTTTGAGGTTGATTAATGGAATGAGGTCTGCCTCCCATAATTTTCTTGGGATTTATTTTTTTGTTAATTAGGGAAATTGGTTATCTTAGCCTTAATTACTTTCTTAATTAATTAGGTGATTAATTAACATGCTAAATAGTAAGAAACTTATTAATTAAGTTTATTAATCATTATGGAGCTGTGAATGGGCATGTGGAATGAGATTGGGACCTCTTTCCCACTCTTTTCCTAAGTTTATTTCAGTTGACTTAAAATCAATTAATTTGGATTAATTAATGGTTTAATTAATTAATTAAATGGACTAATTAATTAAATTAAAATATAATACCTCCAAAACTTGTCTAATTAATTTCTTGGGTAGCTCTTTGGGTGTTGAATAACCTAAAGAGAGAGCTAATGCAATTATGGTTAGCTCACATGTGTGAGAAAACCATAAGAATAATTAAGTAAGCTCCTTAAGTTTAATTAACTAAAAATTATGAGCTAATTACATTAGACCCCTTTCATTTCATAGGAGCATTGCTATTTACTTTTTATATGGTTGCATATCATATTAGCTCATACTTGTTTAATTAATTACCTTAAGGTGATATAGGTAAGAGTTAATTAATTTATTTAATCAATGCTTAATTTAATTAAATTATAAAATCAACTTAATTACTTCTTCATTAAACCAAATTAACTCACACATGGGGAATGAGATTAGGATTAGCAAACCTCTTTCATTTTCTAAATCAAATCAAACTCAAAACTAAAAATGTCATTTAAGAACTTTGGTTTATTTTTAAGTTGCCTTATTTGGTATGATTGTCCTTAGAAATTAATTGGAATGAATAAGATCATGTGCTCATATTCTTATATTTCTTTCCAGTCACATTAAATGTTCTTGCCATTGTAATCATGCATTCATTCCTTTTAAAAATAACTAATTGAAATGATTTCTTTTATGTCAAATTTCATGTATTGATTTAAATTAAAAATAGGTATGACTATTATTACTATTAAATCAAAAGTTATTTTCAAAGCCTATACATCAATTATAATACATGGGATGATGTTAATTACAAATATCTATAAGTTTGCATGTGTTGATAATATAAGATATGCAATATTAAGCTCTCTTTCCTTGACTTATATGGATTTGCATGGGATTTACAAATGTATAGTTCATTTGAAAAGAACACAACATTTGTCTAAATTTACTCCTATACATCTCCATGCTAAGACTTAGGAAGAATTTCATATCACATATGTAAATATATAATCAAATCAAATATGACTTATTGCATGTGTTGATAATATAAGATATGCAATATGAAGCTCTCTTTTCTTGCCTTTTATGGATTTGCATGGAATTTACAAATGTATAGTTCATTTGAAAAGAACACAACATTTATCAAAATTTACTCCTATACATCTCCATGCCAAGACTTAGGAAGAATTTCATATCACATATGTAAATCATATAATCAAATCAAATATGACTTCTCATTCTTTTGGTTCTTTTTGTACATTCACATGTATCTGAGAAAAGTGGTATATTAGTTTGGACACCCCGAGGCTGCGAAGCTTGAAGTAGCCTAAGTAGGTCATGTATCTTACGCCCCTTGTGTAGAACAATGGCATCGTACTCACTTAAAAACTTTTATACATATGTATGTATGATGTGACCAATGAATAAGAATCATAATCAAATAAATCAAATACAACTTTTGCATGAGTTTTTCCTATCATTGTAGTTGTTTATACATCTATATGTATCTAAGAAAAGTGATATATTAGTCTAGACACCCTCGAGCTGCGAGGCTTTAAGTAGTCCTAAGTATGTCTCATACCTTATGCCCATGGTGCAGAACAATGGCATCGTACTCACTTAAAGCTTTTATACATGTGAATGTGTACTTAGCTAATGGATGAAAAATCCCTCTTTTCTATTAAAAAGACATGCATTCTTAATTTAATCAAATGAAGTATTTAAATTTTGAACACACTTCTTTACATTCATCATTTAAGTGTGCTATGACATACATTGTATGTATAGGTATGCTTAGGGTTTAATCATATGCATGATATACATGATGGATAGAAATGAATAAACATGTATTATGTGATAGTAATTTATTCTAATTAATCTTAATATGTCTTTTGTATTGAATAAGGTTATTTAGAGTGAACCTAAACTTAGGATTGCTTAAAACATATAACAAGCCATTCACTAAAAGAAATTGATTGATTAACTTACTTTAGAAATGACTTAAGGTAGGGATTAAAGAAAGATTCCCTCTCTTTCTTCTCTTTATAATACTTATTTGTTAAGTGTAGACCATATGAAATAAAAGAAAACACTAAGTAAAATCTTCAAATCAATTAAATTACTTAAAGAGAAATCAACCCTTTATAAATTAAATCCTCACACTTAGCAAATTACAATGCTAAAGCCTAGTTAGGACATACCACACAAGCTTTAATTCACTTACATTAGACTAAGTCACCATTTCTAGCTTTATGTTAGGGAGGTGTATGGTTTGATGTATGCTTGTTTTGTGATGTATTATTGTAGACTAGATGTTAGGGTGTATATGCGTAGTCTGGATGTTAGGCCGATATTAGCCTAATCTTGCTTTCTACAAGGGTTGTGCTTAAGGGGATGCTAAATAAAATAATATAAATGCTTTTGCTGCATAGGTTTATTAGCCTCTAAGCATAATCTAAGTTAGGATAGGTGGGCTTGGTTACCCATGTGTGGGTGCTAAGTCCAAATTATTCATATAACTTTTTGGGTTGTATGGTATGTTTAACTAACATTTATTTTTGAGGTGTAGCTTGATTTTCTTTCCTTCTTTTAATGTAATCTTGCATTAGGATTAGGATGAGTGTTATGGGAGGTTAGGATGAGCAATGGTTATAAGACCAAGTCTTATGTATCATGTGATGCCTTTGGAGCAAGCACATTCAAATCAAGCCAAAAGGAAGAAAGAAATAGAAAATCAAATGGAGAAATGGAAGATGAAGAAATGAAGAAGGAAGAATGAAGAATGAAGACCCCCCCATAACATTCATCATTTGTAATTGTAATTATTTTCTTGTAATCGGGTTGTATAAGGGTAGAGCTTCTACTTCTTTCTTTTGGGTTATAATTGGTACCCCCTTTTCTTTATTTTTTAAGATAGCTTTATAAAATTATTTGAATGTTATGTTTAGCTTGCGCATTAGAATTTCATAGTTTCTTTATGAATGGTGTTTTTTGTATGACCTGGATGCGATTAGGCTCCTAGGATAAAAATCAATTTTTTTACCCAAACTAATAACTCATAACTAAACCTCTAAAATAACTCATAACCTCATATAAAATCCCAATCATTAAATCAAGATAATAAAATATTAGGAACCCCTTAGCTGGATGTTGTATGTTTAATATCATGCATAATCATCTTATTTCACTCTTATTAAGGTAGTGCTTCCATATTTGCCAGATAGTAAGGGCTTAACCTTTGAGAGCCTATGATGGAAGAACACCTCTTTCTCTTTAGATTTGGCCCATAACCAACTCTCATGCATTTAGGCATACAAAATCCTATAGCCTTTGTCAAAAGAAAGAGTCCCAAATTAAATGAAAATTGATAAAAATTTGCATTAGATTAAGTCATTATTCTTACCCCATCATGCTCTAGTCTCTTAGGGAGTGGGTTTAAGGACTTAGTTTCATTTCTAAATAATGACAATCTAGCCATCTTGCAAAACATATGACTTGCCTACATAGATTTAAAGTGTAGGAGTTAGGCGCCACTCCAAGTGGTAATAAGTCCAATTGGGTGGTTTACTCTCTCTTCTAGAGGTAAACCATATACCCACTTTTGTTTTAGATTTAGGACATGCTTTGGCTCTCACCAAAGCTCCCTAGATTTTGGATCTGAGGTTGAGCATTCCCTTTGCAGGCTATAAGCATAAATCCTCACCTCTTAAGCATTTCCATAATCTTGTATTATAGAATTATAAGTCTTATATCTCTATTAAAATTTCAAATTAAATAAATAAATCTCTCAATTTCAAATATATAAAGCCCAACCATAAGATAGATTGGAGTGCTCACTAGGTATCCTAGTATCATGAGCACTCCTACTCATCTCCCATGATTTTGATAATAACTCTTTCCTTTTGATCCATCCCACTTGATCTTCTAAAACATAACCAATTTATTGATAGTACTATCTTTGAATTCTTTGGAGACAATAATCATCTACTTTAATTGAGAGTATTCTTAAGGGATTTATTTTTTCTTAAGATGTAATTAACTATGAGGGCTTGCCCTCATAAGAAATTTTAGAACTCGGTCTGAAAAAATCCTAATTTTATCATCCATGTAAAGTAGGGGAAAAATCTCTAGTATATTCGAAGACCTATCATGCCTTTGGAGTTCTTATTAGGTGATTAGGTCCATTATATGGTAGTGACTTCTATCTTTCGAGATAGTATACTATTCATAAATGTCATACCCGACCAGATCACCTCAATAAGTACACCCTTAGTGGTGTCCCTCCCCAACCAAATAAATTGAAAATAAACACCATAGTATCAGAAGTGGACAACATGTAAGTGAAATCTTTCTTCATTTATTTCTTTTTAGATGGAGGTACATGATAGGAATCTAACAAAGTAAGTGGGTAAGGGATTTAATGCCCTTGTCTGCTGATATAATGCTCCTGCTAGCAGAAGAAGAGCTAGTGGAGGAAGAAGTAGTAGTTACAATTATGGATGGAGTGTTAGACTCGGACGGTGGTTGCACTACGGAACTATCCTGGGCAAGTAAGGTGGACTGCTGATGCTATTGCTGGGCTGTCACCTTCTTCATGTTGTCTTTGGCAACTTGCTAACCTTCCTTGGTGTTGGAGGTTTGAGATGCCTCAAGCACCTATAAAGAGAGTTTCTTAATTTTAGGAACTACCTTTTTTAGAGGATCGGGATAAGGCAATATCCCAACCTTCTTTTGTCTTGAGAGGATTGCAAGTTTCCCCAAAATTTACCCTAAAGGACTGAAAGGTTGTTCTAATAAGTATGCCTTGGGGATAACTATGGCGCCTAACTTGTAGATATGCTCAAGCCATTCCTTAAAAGCAATTCAATCCTCTAAGACATGACTAACTATGCAGTAGTAAGGGGAATAGTTAGGATCATTACTCTTGCCCACTTCCTCCGGCCTCTTGGCTTTGGTAACTGAAAGTTAGGTTTCTTTAATAGATTCTAAATATTTTACTAACTACCTCCCTCTTGAATGAATATGGCTTATTCAATCTATCAATAAGAGTAGGTGGGTAATAGCTAAATGGCGGGGGATAGGAATACCGCTATTGGGTAAGCTACGGATGTAGCGGGAATGGCTATTATGGTGGTTATGGAAACTTCTATGATGTCCAAGATGGTGGCAGAGGAGGTGGCAAAGGGGCTCGAGGTCTCTCATCTTGGACTCATTTTGCTTCCCATTCACCGACACAATTGGCTTCTTTTGAACACCTTCTACAACTTGGGCCGAGATGATTAGTCAGGAAAGAGCAACTATTTAGCTTTCTCTTGCAGGCCAGCCACCTTGTTGATTAGTTTCTTAAAGATCCAAATGATAAAGACCTTAAGCATGAAGACGATTGGGCCATGAATATTCTTGAGGAGAATCTTAATGGCATCTTATTGATATTATTCATGTTACCACAGTTACAGAATCTAATAAGGGACTCATTGGAAACTTGTGTCACTACAATGAAGTTGAATATAATCACTCTTTAATGAGCTCCAACAAACCTCTTGATGAAGAGGTACTCAGACTCAACAAAAGTCCCTATCGAATCATTTGGCAGTTCGACATACCAATCAAATGCAACTCCTACTAGGCTGTTGATAAAAAGTATGAAAAAAAGTGTGTCACTACCACTGGTGTTGCAACAGCCAGCTCTGAAATGTGTAATATGCTGACGTGAGTTCCCACTGCCATCAAAGATTTTGAAGGAAGGTAGCACAAAACCTTTGGGGTTTTGAACTGCATGAAATTCCTCCAAGTATGGTCTACCATTTGGAATAGATAAGCTCCCCTGGGATTGTGCCATTGCTTCCCTCACCTACTACTCTACCATATTTTTAATATCCTTTTCATGCATGGAGGTGCCATCGATAACCTTCCTATACAAGCTACCAGCATCATCCTGAGTGCACCTAGGATGCTCTAAGGTATGCACCAACTCTGGAGGGTCAGCTATCATGGGAGAAGGCTGTGAAACTAGGGCTGAGTTCTGCAATGCTGAAACCACTGCCATCAACTCCACAATTTTTTTCCTCATCTTGTCAAATGATCATCTCTCTGTTTGAGTTGGTGTAGGAGGTGCTGAGTCGTGTGAGAAGTGTTAGCTTCCTTGAGCATGACACTTTTCTGGCTAGGCTGATCTCACTGTAAGGATCCCTGTGTATTAACCATGTGGACTTCAGCTGTGTCATCTAACATGTCATCCTCATCAGGATCGAAGTTGACTCTATCCTCCTCCTAATATGAGTGGTCACTCCTAAGAATTCATCTTTTCTTAATAAAGTAGTTTGCTAATATGTCATCTATTGATCGGTCTACTATGTCTGGCTGGACTGGCATGAATGATCGCTGACTGCTAGTCGTAGGACTGTGCTCCTCTACCTCTATACAATGGACACTGCCTACTATCAAGACTTCCTCACCGGAGGATCAACTATCATGGGGACTATGTCTATGTCCACTCCCCTCTCCCCCTCTGTCTTGCATGGTGGTGATGCAATGATGACACTCTTGGGTCGCCACTCCTTCCTAACCATAACTGAGGTAGAGGGTCAAGCAGGGGAGCTCGATCTCACCTCAATAGGTGGAATGGATGTAGTAGATCATTGGGTTGTAGCTAGATCACTAGTGGGGATGGTATCTCCCCAGATGGGGGCTTCCGAAGCTTGGCGGGAGTGGTGGATGTTGAAAGCTGAACGGGTGATGGCGGAAGACGAGGGGAGCGGTGTGATGGCAACAATGACTACCTCTCAACTAGAGATCTCCTCCTACGGTGGACTGTGCTACTAAGAACAATGCTATCTGAATGATTGTCCCTTATGGTGAGGATGAATGAAAATAAAAATACATATATGACTTTCTGGGACACTATGTAAATCCACAGATGTTCTTATTAGGGTGATCGAGTGTGACATTAAGGAGAGGTGTACTATCTTGAAAGATAGAATTCACCACCCTATAATAGACCTAATCACTTGAAGGATTCTTACAGACTTTGGGTCTTCGTATGTATCAGAGATTTTTCCCTACTTTACATGAAAAAGTAAAGCAGAGTTATTTTAAGCTGAGTTTGTTAAGTTACCTACAGGGGCAAGCCCCCATAGTGAATTACATCCTAAGGAATGAGATTCCTTAAGAATACTCTTGATTAAGGTAAATAATCATTGTATCCAAAGATTTTGAAGGTAGGACTATCAATCGATTGGTTTATTTTTAGAAAGATCAAGTGGGGTCGATTAAGAGGAGGAAGTTCTTATAGAAGCCAAATGAAGATGAGTAGGGGATGCTTAGGATACTAGGAATCCTAGCAAACATCCCAAACTATCATATGGTTGGGCTTTATATTTTTGAAGTTAAAGTGATTTATTTGTTTAACTTGAATTTTTATTACAAATCTAGGACTTATCATTCCATGATACAAGATCATGGAAGTGCCTAAAAAGTGAGGATTTATGCTTGTAGCCCACAAGGGAGAAGCAACCTCAGAACCTAAATCTAAAGAGCTTTGGCAAGGGCCAAAGCACAACCTAAATCTAAAGAGAAAATGGGTATTTGGTTTACCTCCATAAGAGATGGCAAAACCACATTTGGACTTTTGGTGGTAGCATCTAACTCCTATTTTAAATACATGTAGGCAAGTCATATGCTCTTGCAAGGTGGCTAAGCTTTTGTTTATTTAGAAAGAGACTAATTCCATAAACACACTCCCTAAGAGACTATATCATGTAGGGCATGTTTAATTACTTAAATCTAATGCAAATTTTTGTTATGTTTATTTCCATTTTGGACAATCAATTTGACACAGACTTTTAGGATTCATATGCCTAATACATGAGAAATTAGATTTTGGGCCAAAATCAGCAAGAAAGGAGGTGTGTTTCCACTATGGCTCTCAAAGGTAGATCCAAGTTCTATAGCAAAGGTGGAAGCCCTTTAGATCAAGAGTGTAACAATAAGCTTTTAATGCATGATGCAAAAAAATAAAGTACAACATCCAGCTAAGAGGTTGCAAATTCTTTTATCTTGTTTATAACCTAAGCTTTAGGTGAGGTTATGAGTTATTTATTTTTAGTCTGAATTGATTAATTGGATAGAAAATTTATATTTCCTAAGATCCTAATTATCATCCAGGACATACATCAAAATAAAGAAGAAACAAAGAAAAGACGTCATCTTAATGCACAAGCTAAACAAACATCAAATAATTTATAAAGCTAACGCAAAAGAATAAGATGTCATTTGTGGTTGGGCTCCACCATATAAACTCAAAAACAAATTGGGTAGCTGAGCTCTACCCATATACAACCTGGATTACAAATGAATAAATTACAATCAAGAAGGAATTATTATTATGGGGGGTCTTCATTCTTCATTCTTCATTTATTCTTTCTTCTTTCTTCTTTCTCCTTTCTTCTTTGTTCTTTTGGTTGGTTGGAATGTGGTTACTCCAAAGGCTTTACATGGTACATAAGATATAGTCTTATAACTAATATTCATCCTAATCCCCCATAACAATCATTCCAAATCCTAATTATAAAATTAGATGAAAATGGGAAAAAGAAAATCTAATTAAACTTGCAAACTAGAGATTAGCTAAACAAACCACACAATCCCAAGCATGTATATGAATAAATTAGACTTAGCACCCCACACATGGGTAACCAAGTCCACCTGGCCTATTTTCGATTATGCTTAGGGGTATAAGCAACCTATACAGTAAAAGTATTTTTTATATTTTTATTACAGCACCCCTTAAGCTCAATCCCCTACAAAAGATAATGGTTAGACCAAGATCTCCCTACCATTTAGTCTACACCATTAACATCACTAAACATTACATCAGAAAATAAAAGCAAGCATCAAAACCATGCACCGCCCTAACCTAAAGCTAGAAGTGGTGACTTAGCCTAATGTGTGTGATATTTAAGGTTTGTGTGGAATGCTTAGCTAGGCTTTAAGGTTAAAGTTTTCTAAGTATGAAAATGTTCAACTTAGAGGGTGATTTCATTTATGTGATTTAGTTGATTTGGTTAATTTTATTTTGTAATTTGATTAGGTTTGAATGAACCTACAATTAATTACTAAGTGTTGCAAAGAGAGGAAAATATAAGAGAACTTTTCTTTCCTCCCTACCTTAAGTAATTCCTAAGGTAGATTCATTTAAAATTTTTATTTAATGTATGTCTTATTATGTGTTTTAATTATCCCTAAGTTTAGATTTTTCCCTAAACAAACCTATTCAAAAGGAAAAGCATTTTAAGATTAAGTAAAGTGAATTACTATCACAAAATACACAACACTTTATTTCTTTCCCAATATGTGTAGCATGCATATGGATGGGCCCTAAGCATATCTATACATGCAAATGGAAATGTTTAGCACACCTTAATGATGAATACAAAAGGATGTTACTTAAGAAAATTTATATGCTTCATGATGCATGATTTCATTAAGTAGAAAAAGAGAGATTCTCTTATCCATTTTCATATGTACATTTACAACTATGAAAGACATAAGTGAGTACGACATCATTGTTTACACCAGGGGTGTAATGTACAAGACCTACTTGGGGTTACTTAAAGCCTTGCAACCCCAGGGTGTCCAGACTAATATACCACTTTTCTTAAATACATGTGCATGTACAAAAAGAAATGCATGGAAGGAGAATCATGCAAAAAGTTTATGTTTGTTTGATTTTGGTTTGATTGTTTAGTTTACATGTGTGATGTGGAGTTCCTTCTTAAGTCATGACATAGGAGTTCATAGGAAAGGATTTAAGGAAGTGTTATGTCCTTTTTAAATTGATTATACACTTGGAAAATCCTATACAAACCTATGTTAAGAAAGAGAAAGAAATCACATAACATATTTCATATTATTCACATGCAAGTTTATAAGTACTTATAAATAGCATACCTTTCATTTATAATGTTTGACTTGTAAACTTTGAAAATAATTTTTGATTTAGTAGTGATAATAGTCATTCATATTCTTACTTTAGCCAAAACATGCAATTTGACACAAAGGAAATATTTCATTTTAATTTGATTTTTTGAAAGACATGAATGCATGATTTTCATATGACATACACATTTAACATGCTAGGAAAGAAATAAAGTGATGAAAGCATATAAATTCATTCACCCTAATTAATTCCTAAAGATAATCCTATGGACTAAGATTATTTAAAGTGAATCAAAGTTGGTTTAAGGAAATTGTGATTTTATTTTGAGTTTGATTTGAATTTTAGGTAATGTGAGAAGGTTTACTGGTCCTAACCCATCTCCCAGATGTGTATGTTATTTTAGTTTAATTTTTAGAACCCATAAGTGAATTTTATGTTTTACTTAGGTTAAGGTGTTCATTAAGTTTATTAATTACCCATTACCTACACCACTTTAACATATTTAACTAAATAATTATGAGCCAATGTATGACATAAAACCACAAGGAATTTAAATAATGCACCTAAGAAATAAAGGGGCCTAATGCATTTCTCTTACAATTAATTTAAGTACTTTCATAACCCTTCCCACACATATGGGTTATATATGATTTCCTTAAGCTAATTAGGTTATTGAACACATAAACATCTACCCAAGAAGGAAATGATTGAGTTCTGGAATGATTTAAAAATTTTATCAAGTTAATTAAGTAGGTCATTAGTGGATTAGCCCTTAATTAAATCTAGATTAAGGAAGGAAAGGGGTTTAGGGAATGACTTGGGAAAAATACCCCAAACCCATTCCATAAACCTCATCTTCACTTAAGCAAAGTTTAATTAAATTAATCAAGAGATTAAACCACTATTCACATGCTAAATTAAGCTTAATTACATTGAGAGAATGATTAAGGATTCATTAATTGATTTTCCTAATTAACTCATAAATCAATTTCAAGAAAATTAGAGGAGGCAGAGGTCATCCCACTAAATGCATCTGAGAAACTTGAAATCAATTAATGAAGTAATTAAGGAGTAATTAGGGTTAATAAGTTTTTAATAGAACCTTAATTATGAAACATTCATTGTTCAAAATTAATTGGAAACAATTTTAATGAATTCCCCTCTGAATTATCTTCAAAATGCATTTTATTTTATATATTTTTTATTTTTCTACATCTAGTTATGTAATTTTGATGTTTCTATCATTAAAGATTAATTAACACGCTAATTATATAACTAATCCTGTCAGTGCCACATCCACGCTTTTAATGTGATGCGATAGGATTGGTTATTTAAGTTATCACATCCAATGTCATGTAAGCCGGTGGCGCTACGCGCTTTCTCCTCGACCATCCGATCAAAGATCAGATAGTCAAGATTAAGCCCATGGTTCTTAAGGGATAAATTGAAGGATCCTACAGATTAATCAGGACCATCCATCCAAAATGTTCGGATGGATGGTCCATGATCCATCCATGAGCTCGCCTGTGAGAGAGGGCAACCATCCACCCTTTAGGGCTTGATCCGAGCTCGATTGAGCTCAGATCGAGCTCAAACCTAACCCACTCCATCATCATGCAAGGAGCAAGACATCCAACAGTCAAAATGCATTGGGGTGAAAGTTTCTTTCACAAAGGACTAGGAACTCCTACACTTAAGCTCAATTTTGATCCATACCTCACCGAAGGCTATCACCGATACTCCCAACCGTCGAGGTAGCTTTGTCTAGTAGAGATAAAGCTCTATTGAAGATTTGAGGGCTTAAGGTTGAGTGGATCTTCCAATTGACCAAAGTAGGCTTCAATTGCTTGCGGCCTTGATCAAACTCCCCTCTCACATGCCTTGAGAACTTGGATGAAGACTTGGGTGAGCTTGATTGGTTTTCGTCAAGGTGCTTGAAGGAGGAATTAAGCTCTAGTCGAGAATTGAATGAGATAGAAATTGCCTTGAGCTCCACTATTTTTGGCTTAAGGAAACCAAGAATGGAGAAATCCAAATGGCTCTAGGAAGCTTAGAGGAGCATGGTAATGCTTGCTCTGACTTCCTATCACTTAATCAAATGCAAGAGAAGGAAAATGAAATGAAATTAGGGGGAGTATATCTCCCCCTAGAAGGATCAGATGGCTGAGCATGGCTTTATCATTTTGATCAAATTGATCCTATGGGTTGAGTTGGTTAGGCCATTTTGGACACCATGTAGTTTGGTTTGGCCAGAGGGAGGTAGTGGAGAAGTTTCCATGTGCTAAATGAGGTGGAGGAGTGATTCACAAGTGCTCATTTTGAGTGGGGTGGTCAGTTTTGGCCTTGGATTGGGTTTGGCTGACCCAAACTCATTGGGTCATATGCACCACACCCACTAGTGTCCACTTGGTCCACTAAGAGGGTGCCAAGTGGCCATGAAAAGGATATTACCAAATTCCATGTGGAATTGACCATGGATTACCCCTTGACTTAGGGGGTAAAATTGTCATTTAGCTTTAATTTTACTTTGGGAAGATTTAGAATAGTTTAAAACTAGGTTGGTCCAAATTTTAAAGATTTTGGAGTTGATTTGATGACATTTGGCTCATGTTGACCCATTTAAGTCAAAATGGGTCAACTTGGGTCAAGTTGACCAATTGGTCAAATTGGGTCAAACTAAGGGTTGGGTCAAGCTCATGTGACCATTTGAAATGTGTTGGCATCATTGGTTTGGTTCAATTGATTTGTATTTGGTTTTGATTCATTTGATTTCATTTGGGTCAAATGGGTCAAGTTGACCAATTTGACTCATTTGACCTATTCGGGCTAGGTCATGGGTTGTTTTAGGTTTGGTTGGTTATTTGAAATATACTGTAAGCTTTGGTTTCAATCAATTTTGGTTTGATTTGATTTTGGCTCAATTTGACCTTTTAGGTCAAGTTGGGTTCATGGTCAATTGGACTAGGTTGGGTCTAGTTGGCCAATTGAGCCTTTGGTCAAGTTCAACAAGTGGTTTAGAATGAATTTGACCCATTGGTTGTAATCAATTTGGCTTAAATCAAGTTTTGAATATTTTGACTTTTTTGGTCAAGCTGGGTCAACTTGGGTCAAGTGGCCAATTGGGCTAGGTTAGGCTCAAATTATGACTTGGTCAAGTTCAAACATTGATCATGAATTAATTTTGATCAATGGTTTTAATCAATTTTGGCCTATGATGGATTTTGGATAGTTTAGATTTCATTTTGGCTAAGTGTTGACTTGGTCAACCCTTAAGTTTGACTTGGTTTGACCTAATTTGAGTGATTGATCATCTCATAATGATTGTTGCTCACCATGTGAGGCTTAGGTGGGCTTAGTTCAATCCAATTTGGGGAGGATTAAAATTTGTCTCAAAAGAGGTACTTAGTTCACTTTGGGTCAAGTGAGCCTAAGTAGGTCAATTGACTTGATTAAGGCATGAATCGAGTTTGATTGAACTCATATATGGACTTATGATTGAAATATAAATCCATTTGCAAGTGATTTGGAGTCAAATTGGTTTTGATTCATTTGACAATTTGAAGTACAGAGGGTGAACATGACTTTGACTTGAGTTTGATTTTTGAATTTAGTTTTAGTTTGATGGTTGAGGTTTATGTTTATATTTAATTTCATGATTGAAGGACTGATTGAATCATGAAGAAAAATCAAGGGTTCGGCTTGATTTGAGTTTCATTTGGCTAAGTTCAAAAAATTGACTTGAAGAAGCATAGGTTGGATTTTGATTGAATTTGGATTGAGTTTTTGAATTTAGTTTTAGTTTGATGATTGAAGTTTATGTTTATATTTGCATTCATGATTGAAGGATTGATTAAATCATGAAGAAAAATCAAGGGTTTGGCTTGATTTGAGTTTGATTTAGCTAAGTTCAAGAATTTGACTTGAAGAAGCCTGGTTGGATTTTGATTAGATTCATATTTGAGTTTTGATTTTTATTTTGGTTTGATGACTGAAGTTTATGTTTATATTTGGATTCATGATTGAAGGATTGATAGAATCATGAAGAAAAATCAAGGGTTTGGCTTGATTTGAGTTTGATTTGGCTAAGTTCAAGAATTTGAATTAAAGAAGCATATGTTGGATTTTGATTAGATTTCGATTTGAGTTTTGATTTTGGTTTTGGATATTTGAATTTATATTTCATTTATATTTATGAATATAAATGAGAATATAAATTGATTTGGATTTGATTTGAGCTAAGTCCATGAGATGGAGTCAAAGTGACTTAGGAAAGATTTTAGATTTAGATTTCAATCATGGGCTTCAATCATTTGGAATTGATTCAATGTTTAAGAAAATCCATTGGAAATGATTTAAGGTTTGGTTTGGAATTGATTTGAGTTTAAGGTTGATTTGAATTTGGAGTTTGACTTGAAAGGAGGAAGTGAGGATTTGGTTCAAGCTATAGGATAAGCAAATTTTTCTAACACCCCTAAGGCATAACATATTCCTATGGCTAACTCTTCTTAGTCTCTAGGGTTTGGTTGAGTGTTCACCTAATCATTATAAGTGTCTTAAGACTAAGAAAACTCTTAGTTTCTAAGAGAAGTCCTATGTCTAAGATAGAGGGGTTGAGAGCTCGTTTTAAAAAATGAGGTCAACAACCCTGATTGGGCGACAATCAGGAAAATCCATCAGTGTAGAGGCTATCGACTACTGGCATACCCCTGTAGCTCTTTCCTGTCTACTTGGCCATATACTCGAGCCTCCCCAGTTCTCTCTCTCTATGGATCTGACCTCTAACACTCCTAAGGATCATGGATCTCAAGTCAAATAAGGTACTAGACTCTAAGCATCCGTAAGCTCTGCCGACCTAGCGTAGAATAGTCTAAGTCCAACATAGGGCCTCCTATGATCGCTAGCTAGTATTTTATAGTATTAGTGGTGGAGGTGATGTAGTGATCCTTTGGTAGTCTTCCTCTTCATCTGAGGCTAAGAGGGGGTGGAAGCTACTGCCACTTAAAAGTGGAGAGGTCTCACGGGGAGAACCCTCCTCAGCTATATAGGAAGCAGTGTCAAGCATTCTGGCTGTTCACTCATGACCTCACTTAATCTTTCAATTTTTGTTGTAGTGTTGGGTGTGGGTGAGCAAAGTAGAGCAAGAGCTGGAACCTACCTCAAAGGTAGGGGAGACTATCTCAAAGGCTAAGATAGCCTCTCCTTTTGGGGTAACCAAAGAAGACGTAATAGCTCTCATTGGAGCTATGGCAGGGGTGACTTATTGAACCTGTGTGGAAGCAGTTGGTACTGACACTGACACTAAATGGGGTGTGGGAACCACTATGACCTTCTTCTTCATTGAGGGAAACTTAGAATCAGATGAGATATCCAAGCAGATGAGTGGCATCTATCTCGCCACCTCCTCCCTCACAAGTAATCCAGACCCCCTTAAAGCCTTGGCCAAAGTAGATCACTTGTGTGGCATCAGTCGTGGTGAGATTGGCCTAATCCAAGGTCAAATCTACACCAAAGGGAAAAGAGAAAATGAACTTGCTAGGAGCCATGATCACTGTACTGACTGGAGGCTGGAAAGACTGATTGTATTGAAATAACTACATTTGTTGAAACATAATTGAGTAAAACCCTTGCCTTGATGTTTGCCTTCAATCATTGACTTCTATACTTAATTTGGAATTTGAACCCACACTTAACAAATTTAGGTATGCTAAGTGTGGTTCATTAAATTTTGGAGAGATTTTTGATATTTCGAGGAGAGACTTTGCCATATGATTTTGATTTAGAACCCATACTCAACCAATTTAAGTAGGTTGGGCGGGGTTCAAATATTGGGAGAGACCTTTGAAGATATTTGTATTGTATGTCTTGTTTGAAATTTTTGATTTAGAAAACCATTACTTAGCAAATTTAAGTATGGTAAAAAGAGGTTTTGATTATATGTTTGAAAATTTTGTGAAAGTATCTTTGCTTGTGATGGATGTTTATGTGTGTGATATATGCTGATTTGATTTGAAAGTGGGACTTCTTACTTAAAAATTTTGGTATGTTAAGTAGAGGCCAAATGTGTTTGATATGTGTTCGAAAATGAGATCCTCACTTAACAAATTTGGTATGTTAGGTGAGAGCCAAATGTGATTATGATTTGTGAATGAGATTTTTACTTAGGAAATTTGGTATGTTAAGACGGAATCAAATGTGATATGATTTTTGAAAATTAGACTCTTACTTAATAAATTTGGTATATTAAGTAGGAGTCAAGTGTATTTATGATTTTAAAATGAGAATCTTACTTAACAAATTTGGTATGTCAAGTAGGAGTTGAGTGTATTATGATTTGAAAATGAGATTCTTACTTAACAAATTTGGTATGTTAAGTATGAATCAAATGTGATTATGATTTGTGTTTTGAAAATGAGACTCTCACTTAACAAATTTGGTATGTTAAGTAGGAGTCAAGTGTATTGTGATTTGAAAATGAGGCTCTTACTTAACAAATTTGGTATGTTAAGTAGGAGGCCAAATGTGGTTATGATTTTTTGAAAATGAGACTCTTACTTAACAAATTTGGTATGTTAAGCATAAATCAAATGTGATATGATTTTTGAAAATGAGACTCTTACTTAACAAATTTGGAATGTTAAGTAGGAGTCAAGTGTATTTTGATTTTTTTTTTGAAAGAGGAGAAATCTATTTAACAAATTTGGGTATGTTAAATAAAGTTCAATTTGTTTTTGTGACTTTTGAAAATGGGAATCTCATTTGACAAATTTGGGTATGTCAAATGGAGTCCAAAATATATCTTGATTTCATGTGTGTGATTTCTTGCTTTTAAAAAGAGGGAAACTTCAACTCTATCATATGTAAAATATGTTAAGTGGAGCTTTAATTTTATGCTATGATTTTATTTAAAATGTAATCTTCATTCAAGAAAATTTGAGCATGTTGAATGAAGGTGGTCATTTTCAAAAGTGTGCTTTGAAAAGGGAAACTCCAACTCTAGTATATGTGAAATATGTTAAGTAGAGTTTCAATTTTATGCTAGATTTTATTTGAAAATAATTTTCATTCAACAAATTTGAGCATGTTGAATGAAGGTGGTCATTTTCAAAAGTGTGCTTTTGGAAAAGAGGGAAACTCCAACTCTACCATATTTGAAATATGCTAGGTGGAGTTTCAATTTTATGCTATGATTTTATTTGAAAATAAAATTTTTGTTGAACAAATTTGAGCATGTTGAATGAAGGTGGTCATTTTCAAATGTGTGCTTTTCAAAAAGAAGGAAACTCCAACTCTAGCATATGTGAAATATTTTAAGTGGAGTTTCAATTTTATGCTATGATTTTATTTGAAAATAGAATCTCCATTCAACAAATATGAACTTGTTGAATGAAGGTGGTCATTTTCAAAAGTGTGCTTTTGAAAAAGTGGAAACTCCAACTCTAACATATGAAATATGTTAAGTGGAGTTTCAATTTTATGCTATGATTTTATTTGAAAATAGAATCTTCATTCAACAAATTTAAGCATGTTGAATGAAGGTGGTCATTTTCAAAAGAGTGCTTTTGAAAAATAAGGAAACTCCATCTCTAGGATATGTGACATATGTTAAGTGGAGTTTAAATTTTATGCTATGATTTTATTTGAAAATAAAATCTGCATTCAATAAATTTGGGTATATTGAATGGGGATAACTATTTTCAAAAAGATGCTTTTGAAAGATGATTTTGATATTAATTTTGAAAAGAACCTCCTTGTAACAATCATGGGGATTGTTAGATTAGGTTGGGTCATATGAATTTTGTGCTTTTTGAAAGTTTCTTATGAATTTTATGCAAGATCTTTTATTATGTGAATTTTGAAAAAGTGCTTTTGGAAAGTAACATTTTTGCAAAGGAGTTTATTTTCTTAAATATAAGATGAACCTTGCCTCACCAAGCTAGTGGTGAGGAGGTTCTAATTTTTTTCATCTCCTTTCATTAGTTAATTTTATCTTTCACATAATGGGAGACCCAATAGTGATTTCAAAACCTACAAGGAGTGAGGTCCTAAAACCTAGAGGATGTAGGCTAGCTTTGTTAAGAATGAAATAAGATAAGTACCAATGGGAGGAAAGATAGTCTTGGACTCATATGAAATACAAATCTACTATTGATGCTTGGAGACAACAATTATCTACTAGAGATGGAGAGAGGAACTATCCCCAGCCGAGTCGCTAGAAAAATATGTGGTGTTTATTTTCAATTTATGTGTATGGGGGACACCATGCAGATTTGGGGGTGTACTTATTGAAATGATCAGGTGCAACATCAATGAATAGTGAACATTTTCGAAAGATAAAAATCTCTATTCTACAATGGACCTAATCGCCTAATAAGGACTCCTAAGGCATTATGGGTCTTTGCATATACCAGAGGTTTTTTCCCTACTTGATATGGATGAATAAAGCAGGATTTATTTAAACCAGGTTCTAAAGTTTCCTATGGGAGTAAGACCTCATAGTTAATTACATCCTAAAGAAGATAAATTCCTTTAGAATACTCTCAATTAAAGTTGACAATTATTGTCTCCAAAGATTTCAACGATAAGACTATCAATAAATTGGCTATATTAGAAAATCAAATGGGATAAATAAAAAAGGAGAGACTTTTTACTGAAGCTAAAAGGAGATGAGTAGGGGATGCTCATGATACTAGAAAATCTAGTGAGCATTCCAATCAATCATATGGTTGGGTTTTATATGTTTGAAATTGAAGATAATTATAAAATTGAGTTGAAATTTTATTAGAAAACTAGGACTTATAATCACATAATACAAAGTTGTGGAAATGCCTAAGAGGTAAGGATTTATGCTTGTAGCATGAAGGAAAGAGTAACCTCATATCCTAAGTCTAGGAAGCTTTAGCGAGGGCCAAAGCATGTCCTAAATATAAGCGAAGATGGGTACCTCTATAAGAGAGGGTAAATCACCCGACTACTGGACTTATAATTGCTTCGAGTGGTAGCCAGCTAACTCCTCCTATGCTTTAAAACCATATGATCAAGTCATATGATTTTCAATATGGTTAGGTTGTTTTTATTTAGAAAGAGACTAAAGTCCTTAAACCCACTCATTAAGAGACTAGATCATGAGTGGTATGAGCAATGACTTAATCTAATGCAAATCTTTTCAATTTTTTTTTATTTTTGACTCTATATTTTGATAAAGGCTATAGAATTTTTATATGTCTAAATAAATGATGAAATAAGGTTATTGTTTAAATCAGAAAGAAAGAGGTGTTTTCCACCACAAAGGAGACCCTCAAAGGTTAAGTCTTCCCCTATCGTGCAAGGATGGAAACCCTCTCTTAGCAAAGTAAAACAAGATGACATGCTTGATATTAAGCATAAAACTTCTAGCTAAGGGGTAAATCTTTTAATTATCTTGATTTAATGCCTAGGCTTCATGTGAGGCTATAAGTTATTTAGAAAATTTAGTTATGAGTTGTAATTGGGGTAAAAATTTATTTTTCCTAAGACTCTAACTAGATCTAGGCCACACATTAAATCACCATATATGAATAAACTAGGAAAATACATGACATTTTTATTACACAATTGTAAACAAAATATCAAACAATTTATAAACCCAACATAAAAGAATAATCGGTCTGTAACCAGAAAAGAAATAGGTAGTGAGCTCTACCCTTATACAACCTAGTAAATGAAAGAATAATTATAATTACAAATAAATAGCTGCTATGGGGGTCTTTATTTTTTATTCTTCATGTCTCCTCTTCTTTCCTCCTTTGTTTGGATTTGCTTGCTTCAAAGGCATCATGGGGGCCTCCCAAGACAAAGCCTTCTAGCCACCACTCATCGTAATCCCCCATAACACTAATCCTAATTCTTGATGCAAGATTACATCAATAATAAGAAAAATAGATCTACTACACCTACAAAATAGGTGTTAGCTAAACACACCATACAACCCAAGCAGTTTTATGCATAATTTAGACTTAGCACCCTGCACATGGGTCACCAAGTCCACTTGTCCTAATTTAGAATATACTTAGGGGATAAGCAACCTGCAAAAGAGAGCATTATATTTATTTTTAACTTCCCTTTTAAGCACAATCTCCTGCAGAAAGTATAATTAGGCTAATCATGGCCTAACATTCAGTCTATAAAGTATACACCCTAACATCCAGTTTATAATAATACATCATAAAACCAAACATACATCAAACCATGCACCGCCCTAACATAAGGCTAAAAGTGGTGACTTAAGGTGTGTGTATTAAGGCTTGTGTGCTTTGTTATAATTTTCTAAGTAATAAAGGATTTAATTTGAAGATGGTTTCACTTTAAGTGGCTTAATTGATTTGTGAGTTTTACTTAATATTTTTTTTCGCTTGATTTACACTTAACAATTAAGTGTTATAAAGAGAATAAAAGAGAGGATCACTCTCTTTTATCCCTATCTTAAGTCACACCCAAAGCAAGTTAATTATATGAATTCTCTTTAGTGAATGATTTATTACATATTTTAAATTAATCCTATGTTTATGTTCATTTTAAATAGACTTATTCAATAAGAAAGGCATCTTAAGGTTATTTGGAGTTAAATAAGAAAGGAATCTTAAGGTTAATTGGAGTTAATTACTATCACACAACCCATGTTTATTCATTTCTTCCCATCATATATAACATGTATATGATTAAGTATTAAACATATATATATACAGGAAACATGTTTTTGACACAATTAAATGAATTATGTATAAATGAGTTTTATAGAAAAAGATGGTTAATATACACATTCAAATATATGAAAGTTTAAGCAAGTACTTGCCATTGTTTGACTAGTAGAATGAGGTAGGAACCTCCTTGGGGCTACTTATAGTCATGGGTCCCTGTGTGTCCACACTAGTTATACTCATTATTCTTAAATACATATGAATGTATAAATAACTAATAGAAAAGAAAATCATGCAAAAAATGTACTTTTATTTTGAATTATGCACATGGAATAAGGTGAGGTTTTCATTCATTAGCCAAATGTACACACGCGTGTATAAAAGTTATAAGCAAGTACTTCACCATTGTTTGATCAGGAGAACATGGTAGGAACCTCTTTTGGGCTGCTTAAAGCTGTGCGTCCCTGGGTGTCCAGACTAGTTATATCCATTATTCTTAAATACCCATGAGTGTACAAACAATTATAAGAATGAAAATCATACAAGAATTATATTTTGATTTTTTTATACATGTGAACTAAAGTTCTATCTAAATTCTAAGGAAGAAATAAAGAAACACAAGCATGTAATTCCATTCAATCTAACTAATTCCTAAGAACAATCAAATTAAATAAGCTTATTTAAGACAAATCAAAATTTCTTAAAGTCATTTTTGATTTTATGTTTAACATGATTTAAGAGAGATATGAGAAAGAGGTGTTTGGTAATCCTAATCCCATTCCGCATATGTGTAAATTAATTTGATTTAATAAGAAGCAATTAAATGATTTTTATGGATTGATTAAGTTAATCATGGATTAAATTAACTAATTAACCTTACCTATGCTACCTTAAAGTAATTGATTAAATAATTATGAGCTAATATAATATACAAATGAATTGAAATGTAAATAACAATGCTCTTATGAAATGAAAGGGGCCTAATGCAATTAGCTCATAATAATCTAATAATTAAGTTTAATGAACAATTTAATTACTTTGATGATTTTCTCACACATATGAGCTAATCATAATTTCATTAAGCTCTTTAGATTCTTGAACACCTAAAGCTCTACCCAAGATGGAAGGAAAAATTAGATTTAATTAGATTTTTGAAATCAATTAAACCAGTAATCCATTAATTCACCTCTCCTAAAAAGGGGCTAACCAAAGTTAATAATTATCTTGAAATGAGATGGGCTTAAGGGAAAAAGTAAGGAAAGAGGTCCCCACCTAATTTCATAAGTCATCCAATGGATTGAGCATGATTGAATATGATTTGAATTCCAATTTAACTCATTAAGTTTCTAATTAGTTAATTAATTAATAATTAGGACTTTCGTTGGAAAGAGAGAAAAAACTAGAGAAAGGATTAGGAGTGAGGATCCAATCCACTTCCCTAAGTCTCCTTACTATTCAACAGTGATTAAAGAGTCCAAATAATTAATTAATCACTATTCATATCTTAATTATCACTTAATTAAGTTAATAAGATAATTATGTCTTAATCAATCAATTTTTCTAATTAAGGAACCAATAAATTCTAAGAAAAATTAGGGGAGGCAGAGGTCATCCCCCTAAATATTCTCAGAAAGTTTGAAATCAATTGGATGATTAATTAAGGAGTAATTAAACAAATTAAGTTTTCTTTAAATCTTAATTAAGCCAAAATTACTATTCTAAATTAATTAAGGATAATTTTAATTGATTCCTCTCTGAAATACCTTTAAAATAAGACCTCATTTATTTTTTTTGGATTTTTCTATAATTAGTTATGAATTTTGAAATTTTTTGCATTAAAAATAAATTAATTAACCCTAATTAAAGCCTTAATCTCGCCACGTGGCATCGGCGTGGCTTTCCATGTGGCTATGGGATTGGTATTAAAGTTGTCACACTGAAGTCACGGTGGATGTGCTTCTGTGGACGGTCGATCTAATCGATGATATGATTAATCTCACATTAATTAGAATAATTAGATTTGGTGATTTAATCACGGCCATCCATTCCGATCATACGGAATAGGCAGCCCGTGATCTTTCTCATTTGCGAGCGTAAAAAGATGAATGTTATTCATCTTTCTCTGTCTGATCTGAGCTCACCAGAGCTTAGATTGATTCCAAAATGATCTCAGACCATCAAGGGAAGGAGATGAACAGATCCAACGGCAAAGATTGCATGACATACACATTTATTTTACAAAAGACCAACACAGAAATCACCTAGGCTATGATTTTAAAGAATTACCTTATCAAAGCTCAAGATCGGTGATGGGATCGACGGAGGTAGCTTCGTCTGGTAGAGATGAAGCCCTATTGAGAAGCTTGGGCCTTGATTGGAGTAGATCCTTTGGACGAGCAATCTTTGCACTTTGGAGCTTCAATCTTGATCGAACTTGAGCTTCCGGTGGCTTTGGAGCTTGGGAAGATTTGATGGCTTCATATGATGGAAGGTGTGTGCAAAAGGAATTAAAGTTTGGTGGTGAAATGAGAAAGCTTGAATTGAAATCAACCTCCCCTATTTTGGTTTGATGTAAAACCAAGAAGGGATAAAAATAGGGGAGCTTAGGAGCTCGGGGAATGGCTGTGGGAAACTCTCCTTCACTCTCTATGGCTCAAACAAAGATGAATGATGCAATTCCCGTTTGAATTGAGGGGGTATACCCCCTCAATTACTGATGTTGATGGACGGGGTTCAATCTCATTTTATCCATGACCCATGTTAGGGCATAATTGTCTCCATTAGGTCCATGTGGCTTGCCAAGAGTGGAGGAAGGCTTGGGAGGTGGCTCAAGGTGTGATATGGGGAGATTTCCTTTCTTTTGTCATGGGGTGCTTAGTTTGCTTGGGAGGTGAGTTAACTCACCTCCCTTTAGTTCATGGCAAATCCTAGTGTGCTTAGAGTGGGATAGAAAGGTTAGGCATGCTTCATTTGGTAATTGGATGGCTGCCCAGGTGATTGGAGAGTGGACTTTGCCAAATGGGGAAGGAATCTAATGCAAAGAGGTTTGTCTAATGGCTAATCCCTTTGGATGGGGCCCACTTGGGTTATGGGTAGACTTTGTGCTGACCTAGGATCAATTTGCATTTAGTTTGGTCAACCATCAAAGTCCCATGGGTTGATTTTGAGTGCTTAGGCTTCATTTGGTCAAATAGGTTCATATGGGTTCATGTTGGGTTGGGTTGATCAATTGATCAAATTTGGTTAAGCCAAGGCTTGGGTCATGTTCAAATGATGATTTGAAGAGATTTGGTTCAAATGATTGGCTTAGGTTTGATTTTGGCTCATTTGAAATTAAATGGGTCAAGTTGACCAATTTGACCAATTTGACCAAATTAGCTTAGGTTAGGTGTTGGTTCATGTTCAAATGGTTAATTAAAAATGATTGTAGCTTTAGTTTGATTTCATTTGGATATAATTTGAATTTTGGCAAATTTGACCCTTTAGGTCAATTTGAGCTAGGTTGGGTCAAGTTGACCAGTTAGTCAAATTGGGCTCAATTATGACTTTGCTCAAGTTCAATAATCAATTTGAAAATAACTTGATCCATTGGTTGTAATCAATTTGGATTAGATTGTGAATTATCCCATTTAGGTTTTAGGCCAATTTGGGTCAACTTGGGTTAAATGGTTAATTGAACTTGGTTTGGCTCAATTGAGGGTTTGGTTATGTTCAATCATTGATTATGAGTTGGTTTAGATCAATGGTTTTAATCAATTTGGTATATGGTGGGTTTTGGTTAGTTTAGGTTTCATTTAGGCTAAAGGTTGACTTAGTTAAAGGACCAAGTTAGTTTGGTTTGACCCAATTGAGGAGATTGACCATCCTGGATTGATTGTTGATCATGATATGAGATTTGGATGGCCTTCATTCAATCCATTTTGGGTTGGATTAGAACTTCGATCAAAAAGGGTTATTTAGGTCACTTTGGGTCAAGTGGACCTAAATGGGTCAATTGGTTTGGTTTTGGTTTGATTCAAGTTTAGTTGAACTCATATATGAGCCTAGGATTGAAATATAATTCATTCCAAATTGACTATTGAACTTGATCAAAGCCATTGAGCTGAGAACTCAGACAAAACTCTTGATCCAACCTAACCTTAGGGGTCAAATCAACCTAAAACCTAATTATATCAAAATTGAACTTAACCAAAGCCTACAATATATTCCAAATAATCAACCAAACCCAAATCAAGCCATGATTCAAGCTAATTTAGCCAATTGGGTCAAATTGGTCAACTTGACCCATTTGACCCAAATGAACTCAAATGAACCAAAATCAAATCTAAACTAAATTGAACCAAACAAATGACACCACTCCAATTGATCATATGAACTTAATCCAACCCTTGTTTGACCTAATTTGACCAATTGGTCAACCTAACCTAATTTGACTAAATTTGGCCCAAATGGGTCAAATTGACCTAAATTAAATCAAATGAACTCCAAATGACATGAAATTTGGTCCAACTCACTTTTGACTCATTTTAAATATACCCAAATCAAATCCAATACCAAATGAACACTTTTCCCATGGGTTAAAGGCATCCCATGAGAAAAGATACTTTCCCAGAAGGTCATTTCTTTTCCTTGGCCACTTGACACTCATCCATTGGTCCACATAGGAACCAAGGACACTAACCAACCTGAACCAAAAGGTGGTTGGGGCAGGCATGACTCATGGGGAGGTGAATTCACCTCACCTCTCCCATTGAAACACTTGGCCTGAAGGATTTCCACCTCCCATGCCTTGGCCACTCAAATCAAGCCACCTAAGCAGAATCCCAACCACCCAAAGCCAAGGACCCTAACTATGAGCTAGAATTATAAGAAATGTGGTGACTTTTGGCCATTCCAAAAACACAAAAAATATCGAGGCAAAGAACTCTTCCTCCCACACTCATTTCACTCTCCTAGAGCTCCCAAACCAACTAGCAACCCTTCTAGTTTATTTTGGAGTGAAAGCCATCAAAATTAAGTGGATTTTGGTGAGGAAGCGGTGACATTTGGTGGACACATCATTCAGGAGTGAAGCAAGAGCCCAAATCCATTCCAAAGCCTCTTCGTGCATTCAAGAGTGTGCTCAGATCTTCACCGCCATCAAAAATCATCCCAATGAGGTAATTTTCAAGAACTGTGGCTAGCCTTAGGAGCTTTTCTTTGTAATAGTTTTTGCTCAATTTTAGGAATTTCCCTGTGATAAACCTTGCGATTTTCATTTCATATAGTCCCCACACGAATTGAGAAGTTTTTCGGTGAAGATCGTTGTGAAATTGAGCCTGTTTGGTCAATTTTTTTTGAAATTTTGCTCAAAATTATGAAATCCCATGGGTTTCACTGGCTGGAAAGCAGCAACCATCCGATCCCATGCTTGGGGATTAGATGGCTGAGATCTTGCAATGAATCATGCATTTCGGATCGTGTGGATGAATCTAAAATTATCGTCGATCCACGTCATGTTTATTTTCCATTTTATATTGACGATAATCATTGGTGCCATGTGCCACAGCAGTGTCCAACGCAAGTTGACACATGTAAGAAACATTGCCTATGGATAGTAGGAAATTTAACCTTTTTTCGATTTTAAAAATTAATTAAATCACCTAGAACTTAAAAAATTCTTAGAAAATAAAATACTTAATTAAAAATTGCAAACAATGGCTAGTTGGATTCATCTTTCCTATAGGAATCCAAAAAACCTAAAATGCCCATATTTCACTGAATATGTTGAGCTTAATTTGAGTTTTCATGAAAATTACATTTCATTAATTGAAGCAAAAAAATTCACATCATATTGATTTGAAATTTTTAGGGATCAAAACTGAAGTTAAAATACACCAACCATAAAAATTTCAAGTGAAAAGGATTTCTAGATTGTGCATTCTGAAGTTCAAATAATGAAAATAAATTAATGGACTTTATAAAAATCATGGAAAATCATTTCAATTAGCCAAAACTTTGGAAAATTATAACAAATCATAGAAACCTCAAAAAAGTACAAATAAATACTCCTTTTAAAGGTATTTCAGAGATGAATTTATTAAAATTAATTTAAGTTTTTTTAATTAGTAATTAAGGCTTAGTTTGTGTTTAATTGAAAGCTTAATTAGTATAATTACTCTCTAATTACCCAAGTAATTAATCCAAACTTTTTGAGGTTGATTAATAGGTTGACCTTTGCTTCTCATTATTTTCTAGAGATTTATTGCTTGGTTAATTATGAAAATTGTTTGTCTTAGTCCTAATTACTTAATTAATTAGATGATTAATTAACATTCTAAATAGCAAACCATTTATTAAGGTTGCTAATCATTGTGGAACAACGAATGGACATGAGGAGATTGGGACCTGTTGCCCATTCTTTTCTCTAAGTTCATTTCACTTGACTTGAAACTAATTAATTTGGGAGTAATTAATTGTTTAATTCATTAATTAAAAGGCTTAATTAATTAAATTGAAATCATAATCATTCAAGATATCATCTAATCAAGTTTCTTGGGTAGACTCTTAAGTGTTCAATAACTTAAGAGAATCCAATAGAAATTATAATTAGACCATATGTGTGGAAGAATTATAAGAGTACTTCATTAAGTCCCTTAACTTAGTTAACCATTAATTATAAGCCAATTATATTAGGCCCCTTTCATTTCTTAGAATCATTGTTGATTTAATTTCTAATGCATATGCATATCATGTTGGCTCACCATTACTTGGGTAAGTATGTTAAGGTGATATAGGAAAGGGGTAATTAATGGACTTAACTCATATTGCAACCTAATTAATCTATAAAATAAACTTAATTTATTTTCATTGAACAAAATTGATTAACTAATATAAAAATGGGTTAGGAGAAGCAAATGATTGAATATCCTCTTTTCTCTAAACTCAAATCAAACATCCAAAAATAACTTAATAAGGAGCTTTTATTTACTTTAAATGATTGTATTTGATATGATTGCCCTTAAGAATTAGTTTGATTGAATAAAACATGTGTTTTATGTCTTATTATTCCTTTTTAATCATATTAAATGATGTGTGTCATGTGGTTCCATGCTTTCATGTTTCTAAAATGTTTAAACTTAAATGAATTTCCATTATGTCAAGCTTGCATCTGTTGATTTAATTTAATAAATGTGTGGCTATTATTACTATTAAATCCAAATGTATTTTGAAAAAGCTTATAAATGAGTAATAACATATGAAGTGATAGTAGTTATGATTACATATAGGTTTGCATGTGCTTATAGCTTAAGTACGTGAAATAGAGCTTTCTTTAATCTATATGTAGTTTCACATGTATTTGAATGTTAATAAGTATATAGTATGGACATCCCGGGAATACGAGGCTTTAGTTAGCCCCAAGAAGGTCATTTGATTACCTCACTTCCCTGGTTTAACAATGACACGTACTTATTTGATTTCATTTACATGTGTTTCTACGTTAGAATTAGGATGAAATTCTATTTCACATACATAAATGTTCTACTCAAATAAAAATGTAATTTTTGCATGACTTTCTTTCTCTTACATACATATACATTCATGTGTACTGAGATAGCAAAGTATAAAGTCTGGACATCCCGGGAAT
Source organism: Cymbidium sinense (assembly GCA_021442155.1). NCBI lineage: Eukaryota > Viridiplantae > Streptophyta > Magnoliopsida > Asparagales > Orchidaceae > Cymbidium > Cymbidium sinense. The sequence goes on from CM038229.1 coordinate 107,138,983, forward strand.
ACAAAGCTTTAACTAGCCCCAAGGAGGTCATTTGATTACTTCACTTCTCTAATTTAACAAAGGTGCATACTCACTTATTTCTTTTTGCATGTGTATGTATGTGTGGCTAAAGGATGAAAATCCCTTATTTCTACTAAGAATACATGCATTCATAATATACTAAATGATTGAATTAATTAGTCAAATGATTTGGAATCTCTTTCCTTATATTCTTACATACAAATTTACATGTGTTTGAATGCAAATGGGTATATACTTTGGACATCCCAGGAATACGAGGCTTTAGCTAGCCCCAAAGAGGTCATTTGATTCTCTCACTTCCCTAGTTTAACAATGACACATACCTATTTAATTTCACTTTTATGTCTTTTAATGTAAGAATTTAGATAAAGCTCTAACTTAATATGATTAAATAATTCAATCAAATAAGAAATATAATCTTCAAATATGCACATCTACATTCATCATTTGAGTGTGCTAAAATATGTTGTATGTATAGTCATACTTAGAGTTAAGTCATATGCATGCTATATTTGATGGGAAAGAATAAATTGATGTATGTCATGTGTTAGTAGTTCACTCAAATTAATCTTAAGAAGCCTTTCATGTTGAATGCAACCATTTAAGGTGAACCTAAACTTAGGATTAATTTAAAATTTGACAAGCCATTCACTAAAGAGAACCAAATTAAATTAACATGCTTTGGAAAGTGGTTTAAGGTAGGGATGAAAGAGAGAAATCCTCTTTCTTCTCTTTATAACACTTGGTTGTTAAGTGTAGGTCATATGAAACCAAAGGAAACATAAACTAAAACTTGTCAATCAATTAAAGCACTTGAAGTGAAACCACTCTTTAAATTGAACATTCTACACTTAGAAAATCTTAACTCTAAAGCTAGTTAAGACATACCACACAAGCCTTAATACACACACATTAGATTAACTCATCACTTCTAGCTATATGTTAAGATGGTGCATGGTTTGATGTATGTTTTGTTTTGTGATGTATTATTTTAGACTGGATGTTATGGTGTATATTTCGTAGACTGGATGGAAGGCCATGATTAGCTTAATCATATTTTCTAGGAGATTGTGCTTAAGGGCCACTCAAAAATAAATAAAAATACTTCTTTGTAGCTTTCTTAAGCCCCTAAGCATAATCCATGTTAGGACAAGTGGGCTTGGTTACCCATGTTTATGGTGCTAAGTCCAAATTATAAATATAACTGCTTAGGTTGTATGTGTGTCTAGATAACACTTATTTTTCATGTGTAGTTAGATTTAATTTTCCTATTCTTAATATAATTTTGTAATAGGAATTAGGATTAGTGTTATGGGGATAAGGATGAGCATTGGCTAGAAGGCTTTTTTGTCCAGGAGGCCATGTGTGATGCCTTTGAAAGTGGAGCAAACCAAATCAAAGAAGGAGGAAAGAGATAAAGACATGAAGACATGAAGACATGAAGACTTCCATATCATTTATTTGTAAATTGTAAGTTATTCTTTTATGTATGGTTGTATAAAATGGTAGAGAATTTTACCCATTTCTCCTTTTGGGTTGTACTGATTATCACCCATACAACATTTTATTCTTTTGCGTTATCTATAAAATATTTAATGTTATGTTTAGCTTTTACATTAGAAATTATATGCCTTTTCATAGTTTCTTCATAATTGATGATTGAATGTGTGGCCTGGATGCAATTAGGCTCTTAAAAAATTTTTTTCTACCCAACTATAACTTATAACTAAAATTTTCTACAACTCATAACCTTACATAAAGCCTAAATATTAAATCAAGATAATTAAAAGATTTATTAACCCCTTAGATGAATGTTGTATGTCATGCATGCATATTCTTTCTCTCTTGAAAAAGAGATTTTCATCCTTGCATGATAGGAGAATGACCTATGAGGGCATCCTTGTGGTAACATCCCTTCTTGGTGATTTAGCCAATAATCTAATTTTATGCATATGTATATAAAATAAAATGTTAAAATGAAGTGTCAAAAAAAATAAATTTAAAAGATTTGCATTTGTAGATTAAGTCATTACTCATACCACTCATGCTCTAGTCTCTTAGGGAGTGGGTTTAAGGACTTTAGTATTTTTCTAAATAAACAACAACCCAACTAATCTTATAATTTCATATGACTAGACTATATGGATTTAAAGCATAAGAGGTGTAAGCTGGCTGCCACTCCAAGCAGTTGTAAGTCCAGTGGTCGATTGATTTACTCTCTCTTGTGGAGGTAAATTGTATACACATTTTTTCTTAGATTTGGGATGTGCTTTAGCTTTTAATAAAGCTCTTTACATTTAAGATCTGAGGTAGCTATTTCTTTCAGGCTACTAACATAAATCCTCACTTCTTAGGTATTTTCACAACCTTGTGTTATGGGATTATAAGTCCTAGCTTTCTAATAAAATGTCATCTTTAATAAAATCAATCTCTTCAATTTCAAATATATATAAAGCTCAACTATAACATAGATTGAAATGCTCACTAGGCTTCCCAATATCATGAGCATTTCCTACTTATTCCCTTTGGCTTCAAAAATAAGTCTTCTCCTTGAACAATCTCATTTGATTTTCCAAACATAACCAATCCTTTGATAGTCTAGCCTTAAAATATTTGGAAACCTTAATTTCTACTTTAATCGAGAGCATTCTTAAGGAATTCCCATTCCTTAGGATGTAATTAACTATGGAGGCTTACCTCCATAGGGAACTTAACAAATTTGGCTTAAAATAAACCTTACTTTACTTTTTCATATAAAAGAGGGGAAAGATCTGTGGTACATTCGAAGACCCATCATGCATCAGAAGTACTTATTAGGTGATTAGGTTAATTATAAGGTGATGATTTTTATCTTTTGAGATAGTGCATCATTCCTTAATGTCATACCCGATCACTTTAATAAGTACCCCCTAAGATCTGCGTGGTGTCCCACATCTCAAAAATAAACACAATAGTTGCATACTATAATATTAGACAATATTATCATCTAGTGGATTCAAACACAGGAAATTCTCCATTAGCATAATTTTCTTCTGATCAACACCTCCTCTCATTATCATATTGGAAATAAACTCTCTTTTTATCCCTAATATAATACTTAAAAAAAATTTAAGATCTATTAAAATTGGCCTTAATTGATTGACTCTTCAATCTATTAGAACCACTCTATAAAGTACATAATTTGTTAGATAGATATATGTATTCTTATAAACATAGTATGATAAAATTCTCTTGGATAGAAACTAAAGAAATTGATTATGGTTGATGGATCAATAATGAGGTTTTTAAAATGGGTTTTTTTTTGCTTTGAAACTTTTAATGAAGTAATCAATTCCCTTGGATTATTTTCCTTAGTTAAAAGTGCACTATTTGGTAAATTTATTCTTTCCTCATTAGGTTCTTTCTTTGGTTATCAACTATGAGTGTGCTCGCATACTTCTTTGGTATTAAGGCTCTTGATTGTTAGGGTTCTTTTGAAAATTGATATTTCCTAAAGTTTTTCTTGAGTGGTTTTCAAAGAAGGTAGTCTTTGAGAGGAAACCAAGTATCTGCTCTAATAATCAATTGATTCGACAGACAATCAAGTTTATATTAAATATTCCGAAGAGTGCACACATTATTAACAACCAAATAACTTGGTTCTTGAAGATTCTTTCACAAACCAAATAGGTGTTACTCCATAAATCTAACACAATATTAAGGAAATTTTGTTCATCCTAATTGATTGCTAATAAGAAAATTAGTCATAAGAATGAATATTCAAATACCCATAATGATCTAGATTTTCTCATTCATAATCCTCAACAAGATTGTTTGCTTCATAATACGAGTTAGACTGCAAGGGTTGATTCAATTTCTCATATGATAATTGTTGACTTTGACTTGCATATTGTTTTCCTTAGTCTTTCTCATGAGGATAACTTTGAAAGTTATTCTCCCATATTTCTTAGCTCCTCTATAAATCTAAGAGACCTTTGATATCATTCTTCTTAATCAAAATTGATAGTGCATAAAAAATTCAAGCTTATTTTTGCCCTATCTTTTATATGTGGTTAATTTGGGCCTTAGTAGAATTATGAGTAAGGCTAATTAGCTTTTGCATTCTTATTTATCATATATAAGAATGATGCTATATTAAACTTTTGAATTTTCACTCACAAAATTTCAACTTTCATCATGGCAAAGACAAAAAAAAAAAGAGAAAAATATGGTAATGTATATTTATTATACTAAACTTTTTTAAAAATAGCTTATATTATATGGATTTTCAAAGTAGAAAATAATATATGACTACATTTTATTTTTATATTTTTCTATGTTGATCACTAATTACATCCTCATTACCATTTTTATTAATAATATTTATTTTTCTTTTTAAATAGACACTTAGGAAGAAAAAATTGCATTATAAGAACTAATAAATAATACATTGAAAAATAATAATTGAAAGAAGAAATCAATTTATCTATTATGATTGAATGCACTAAATATTGAAAGTTGAAGAATTCACATGAAAGAGGAGACATGAACACAAAAAAATTAAGAAGTGCACATCTAATTTTAAACACTTAAAACTTTATAAAAAATAGTTATGATCATATCTATCTCTTTTAGGATTGAAAAGAAAGAAAAAATGGTAAGCGATATTATTAATTTCAAGAGAATATTTATAATGATTTAATAATAATTAATTTCTCTATAGCTATTTTTAGGCATATGCATTATGAAAGGTTCTGAATACACCTAATCTACTAACCAGCTAACTATCGTTAATAAAATAAAAAACATATAAATATGAAATTAAAATTTTGACATATCATTACATAGTCAAAATATTAAAATGGTTGGAAAACTAACATTAATGTGAAACAATTAAATCAGGACATACTAATTGTTTATCAAGAATTACTCTAACATTATTGAAATAGATATGAGTAGAAATAAGCATTCAAAAAAAGAAAATTATAACTTAGAAATATGATTATATATTTATATAAAGAATAAGTAAAATGGAAGAAACTGATTTAATTTGATGATTTCACTAATAGTTTTCTAGCTAGATTCAATAAAGGCCATCTTAATAATACTTTTGCTATCATTTTGACATTGATTTGTTGAAGATGTATGTTTTGCTTCTGATTTTGCTATCATTTCTTTAAGAAAAAAATACAAAAAAGGTAAAATCAAATGAATAAATCATAATATTTACTTTTTCCCTAAATATATTAATTGTTTAAGGAGACATTTTATTGAGATTTTGAAAATCAATCCTAACGTTGAACTAGAAGAAGATTCAATAGTTTAATTATGATTAGTCAAATGACGTAATAAATATCAAAATTATTTTAATTTAATCAGAAGAATATAATAATGATGTAACAAAAATGATAATCATATTTTATGAATTTAATATACAATATTCTAATTTAGGGATCTTCACTGTTAAATATTTTGAATATACAATTATTTTGAATTTAGTTATTAATTTTTAATTTAAATCTCTTATTTTTATCCATCCTATTAAAATAATAAAAAAGTTAAATTTGATTGTGTTAACCAATTATGCATAAAAGTTATTTTAAAATTAAATTGATTAGATTAGAGGGCCACTTCACAATCAAACTAGCTAGTCTAATTTTTAAAATCATGCATTTTAGTATAATTTTTAAAACCATGCATTTTACTAGGCTTCCACTTCAATTTGTACTGAAAATGATAAAAAAATAAATAATAATGGTAATATCTATTTTTTATAATTATATTACATTTTTTTTCGAGAAAAATGAGTGCCTCTCCCAGATTTCATTACCAAAAAAGTACATATAAAGAAATGAAAGGATAAAACCCAAAAATTACATCATCTGGATTAATCTGCTAATCTGCTATAACTTGAAGAACTGCAAAAGGAGATAGATATCTAGAAACTTTCAAAAAAAGAATTGAGCTCAACATTGACCACAAGAAATCATGTTAGCTCCATCCAAAGGCATAATTTTAAAGAGAACCTCATGCGATACAAAGAGTTAAGGGGCGAGTAATGATGTCTTTGCTTAATGACATAGTTGTCAAGCGCTCCGTGCATTGGTGGAAGAACCATAAGAAGCTAGTTTATCATTGCTCCAAAATTGATATTGAGAAACTTTCCTTATAATGTTGTTCCCATAAAACCAAAGAGTTGCTAAGAAAATAAAGCAAGTTAGTCTCACAGATGAAACCAAGCAACAATATCAAAAGAGAAAGAAAGAAATGGTCAAGTGTATAGGTATATCTAGCTTTCCTTTAAATTTCCATCTGAAACATTTTTGCTTAATGGCAAAATAGATTTTATTTTTAATAGTGCTGGTTGATAATGCATTACTTTTGAAGATATGCTGATTCTGTTCTAGCCAAATATAATGAGCACTAATAGAGATAATAAGAAAAACCTTTTAATCACTTTACAAGATATCAAACATGTAGAAAGTTGAGTTAAAGAATAGCCTATGAAAAAAAATTCCCATCGGATAGAGCTTTAGAACCTCCATAGAAAGGGCATTCAAAAAAGAGATGGGAGTGTCTCTCATTCTTGTGACATAAGATACATAATGGGTTAACCGAAATACCTCTCTTAATTAAAATATCTTTAGTTTTCAAGCCATCCAAGCGAGGGTGGCATATTTGATAGAGTAACCCTTAAAGCAAACATATTTTACCCAGTTTGGTTTATTATGGTCTTTAAAAAGGAATATGTGAGTGATTTTATGGCAAAAAAAGTCCTTATCCAACCATAAATAGTTAACTGAATTAATCATAATATGAGTAGTAAGGATCAAGTTTATACATTAATATAGTGCATGACCTGTTATAGGTAAGTTCCAAATACTATCACAAATGACCTCACGGATCTGCGTGTTTAGAGAGTAGTTAAACCAAAGAAAAAATCTCATACCAAAATTTTTCATAAAGGGAGAAACCATAACAGGTCAAAGAAAAAAAGATGTCTGCTATCCTTGAGCTATAAAGTAAGGCAATTTTGCATCTCACAGATAGAAAATAGTTCTTTAAGAGAGGAGGTGGAGTGATCCAAAGAATTGCAAAAAAAGAATGAAGAAAGCAGGGAGTTTGAATTGTATAATCTCCATATGATTTTTGTTTTGCACATTAAATTTAAAGAGTCAATGTTAGGAATGCCTAGACCTCTGAACTCAAACGACTTGGTAGTGTTAGCCCAAGAAATAGTAGTGAGTTTTCTCTCATTCCTATAGTTATGAAGGAATGAAGAGATTAAGCTCTTGATAGCTTTTCTAATGCTCTTAGGGATAAAGATGGACCTAAACCAGTAAAAGCGGTAGCTCCAACAAGTGAGCCAAACTAATTGAAGCCTACCAGCAAAAGAGAGAAAGGAATGTTTCAACTAGAAAGCCAAAGATGATTTTTATAAATAATTTTTGAGCAATCTGTAGGTTTAGCTCAAGAGGAGGAGATAGAAAAACTGAGGTAATTCCATGGCAAGTAGTATGATTAAACTTCTTCATGGAATATTGGTTCTTGAGAAAGAGATGTTGAGCAAGTTAGAGAGACATGTAATATTAGGTATAGTCTCCTTCCCAAAGACCAACAGATCATCAGCATGAATGAGATGAGACAAGGCCAGTCCTTTTTCCTGATTGGAGAAAAATTAGCAGTTGAAGTGTATTTGTCCAAAAGCCTAGAGAAAGCATCCATAATAATAGTGAATAAGTAAGGGGAGAGAGGACAGCCCTGCCTCAAACCCAAAGGAGAGAAGAAATATCCAAATAGTTTTCCGTTGAGTACGATGGAGAAAGGGACTTGATCCACGCAAGCTTCAATCCATTTGATGAAAGTAGGAAAGAATCTAAGGATATTCAATCTGTGTAAAAGAAATTGTCGATTCACATTGTCAAAAGCTTTCTTGAGGTCAATATTAGCACAAAAGCACTTAGAGCTATTATTATGATTAAAATTATGAAGAATTTTGTTAGCCAATATGACATTATTAGTAATGTCCCCCCATTTTAAGAAAGCTTCTTGAGTTAGGTGAATTATATAGGGGAGAATATGTTTTAAGTCTGTCAGCATGCAGTTTGGAGATAACCTTATAAAAAAAATTACAAAGAGACAAAAGCCTATAATCAGAAATTGATTCAGCATGACACTTCTTGGGATAAGGGTGATAGCTATATGTTTGACCTAGTGAGGAAGTATTGAAGCAGAGAAAAAGTGATGGATAGTTGCAACTAATGAATGTATAGTGATAGCCCAGGTGTCCTTGAAAAATTTTAAGGTAAAACCATCTGGCCCAAGGGTCTTATTTGAACCAATAGAGAAAACTGTTGATTTGATATCTTCATTGGTAAAGGGATATATTAAAGCTTGGCTATCTTGCCTTGAAATGTGGGGTCCAATAGGGATATCAAGACATTCAAAAGTAGAAGACATATTGAGGCTATTAAGTAGGTCTGTGTAGTAGGATGTAATCTCTTTTGCCATATCTTATTGGGAGCAAATATCAATACCATTAACTTTCAAGTTTTTGATTAAGTTCTTATTTTTCCTAATGTTGACTCTTTGGTATAGTAATTTAATGTCATCCTCCCCTTTAGAGAGCCAAGCACATTTTTCCCTCTACATAATCCATTGATTCTCACAAGTAGTAGCTTCACTAAGGCAATTCTGAGTCATAAGTGTCTCGTGTAGAATAGTTGAATTTAGAGGATAAGAATCATGTCTAGAGTGTATCTCCTCAAGTTTAGTTTTCATAAGCATGATTCGATTGGAGATGTAGTTGAATGAATTCTAGTTGATGACCTTAAGAGCAAGTTTAGTGTTTTTTAGGGAATTACAAAAGGAAATTATAGGGTCTCCTTCCACATGTGTCCTCTAAGAATATGAACAATATCCAGAAAATCATGGCAATGACTCCAGTAGTTCTTATAAATAAATCTGTGTCTCAGAGTAGGTTTGATACCCGTGGAGATCAAAATAGGAGAGTGATCAGATGTGAGTGGAGTCATGACTTTCCAACTAGAGTGGGGATGGGCAGTAATCCAGTGAGGGTTATAGAGAACATGATCCAATAAGTATCTAATTGGGTTATGAATTTGTTGATTGAATTAGCTGTAGGGAAGGCCCATATTTTTCATCTCAATAAGACCAGAGTGTAATATGAAGTCATTGAAGTCAGAAAGTTTACTCAAAAGCGGTGTGCGGCCTCTCACTTTTTTATTAACCTTCTTGATGTAATTAAAGTCTCCTAGAATAATCCATGGTTCATCGATAGTGGAAGCCAAAGAACTAAGAAAGTGCTAAAGGACTTTTCTACCATAATTGTTATTATCTGCATAGACAAAGGTGATAAGGACACTAGATAAAGTTCCCATCAATAATCTACCATGAATGAATTGAGGGTGAGTACGAATAGCTGAAAAAGAAGTCACTTCAATGTTCTATTGATCCAAATACGACCATTAGGAGCATTTGAGAAATTATCAACACTATTTTTATGCTTGAAAAATATTAAAATGCTTTGAATCAATGGGATTAGAGATGGTGTTGGGAGATTATTTGGTTTTAAGAAGACACATAACATCAAGATTATTATTTTTCACAAATTTTCTATAGTCAGTGACACGGATGTCACTATTGAAGCCTCTTACATTCCAAGAGGCAATATTCATAAGATGCATCATTATTTTTGAGAAGACGGGGGTCCTCCTTTTGGTCTGCCTTTCCGGTCTTTAGTAGAGTTAATAATAGAGGTGGTTTTAGAAGATGAGGATTTTAAGATTGATGCATTTGAATACCGTTCATTAAGTTTGTCAGGATTCGAATTGGAGAGGGAGGCAAATAAATTTTGGACTATTCTAGAGAAAGAAGAAGGGTGGGCATGAGTAGAAGGATTAGGAATATTATCCTCTTCCTCCACACAAGTCGAGTCCTGCAAGATTCAAGACTTTAGAGGTTAGCAGGTTTAGATCTGGTGCTAGTGTAGTAGAAGAGGAAGGAACTATCAAAGATTAATGGTATTAGGGTCTTTAGAAGTAGGAGGAGGAGCTGTATTTCTAGTTGGGGGTCTAGGCCTGACGGGGTAAAGGAAAAGTAGTAAGAGGTTTGTAGTATGGAGATTTTGGGCAGTTTGAGGGGGAATGAGTGAACATGTCACAGTCACCACATGGAGCAAGCTTCCATTCATATAAGACTTGTTGAATCACTTTTTTTCCATTAAGAGAAAGTGTGAGGGATTCAGGAAATACTGAAGAAGTATTAATCTGGATACTAACATGAGCGAAAGTAAGTCTAGTCCCCTTGGCGGTGAGAGGATCAACTGTGAGAGGAGTGCCTATCATGCTCACAATTTTAGATATGCCATTCTCTGACCAACAACATAAAGGTAGAATAGAAAATTTCACCCAGATTGGTATATCTTTGAAATCTTCCCTCACAGGAGTAAATTCAGGTGTCCACTTTTTGAAAAAGAAGGGTTTCCCCAATATGAACCATGGCCCACCATTTAAAATCATGTCAGAATCATCTAAATAATTAAACTTGAATAGAAAGAAACCATCAGCTAAGGAGATGAGGTCAACATTACCACAAAGAGACCAAGTTTCTTTCGGTTGTCATAGGGGCCACTACAAGCAAAGCATTGCACCTGTTTGGATCCATTAGTAATTTCTGAAATCACTTTGTGGGATGAAGGATGAGACTAAGTTGAAGAGTTCCCCAAAATGGAAGAGGTGAGGGTTCCATGCCAAACAGAAAAGGGCAAAGGTCTTACGGCCTTACCACAAAAGGGAAAGCAGAACATACAAATATAGGTGGAAAAACCACAATAAGGGGAAAGCAGAAGGTGTGAGAAGGGAGGCCTACAAACCCTAGAGCTCATACGGGAGGCATGAATAGAGTTTTGCATTAAGGGCTTTCATATTTTTGATATCTTTCTTTTTGGCATTTCTAGAGCTTTCTGCTATCGCTGAGTCAGGGATGATCTTCTTCTTGGCCATTAGGGAAGAAGAGGAATTTGTTGCAGAGCTTTTTTTTTCTTCTTCTTCTTCAGTGAAGAGAATAGTTGTAGATAGTGTTGTGTCCATTCGGTGGTGATGGTGCCGTTTATTTATAAGCCTAAATCCAATGATGATGAGCACTATGCAATGGCTTTCAACCGCTTAGTAGTGAAGACTAGCAATCCCTATTCTAATAATCCCCAATTTATCTCAGACTGTATAGAAAAATAAAATAATTTGAAATTGACTTCGACAACTTCCTCCCTCTTACTCTCCACGAACTTCGATTAATCCCCGCCCCTACCCAACTTCTTATCATTTAATCTAAAATATAATCTAAAGCTTATTTTGTATGTTTTTCATGCTTGTTTTTATGATGAAAAAAAATTGCCAGTAAAAAATAGTATTTATTTTCATGAAAAAGTATATTCTTTTTTTACAATTTTCACAAAATATGCTTAACAATTATAATTTTAAAAATTTTAAATAAGCATAAAATCTTTGAAAAATATTTTTAAAATAGAAATACAATTAGCCAAAATTTTAAATGTCACGATATATTATTTTTATGATAATTTTAAATGTCATTTTAAAATATTATAAACAAAAACAATTTTATTTTAATTTATTTTCATATGAAATTCTTTTTTTTATTTATGATAAAATCCTAATCATAGTAGTAAAATTTATTATCAATGTTAAAATACCTTTAATTGTGTATCACAATATTTATAACACAATAAATTCTTAATAAGGTATAATAGTAATATAATAGCCAAAATTTATTATCATTGTTAAAATACCTTTAATTACATAATATTTTTGTAATAGAATATAAAATATAAATTTATATAAATCACAAAATTAAAATCATCAAGTTTTTGAGAATTTGAACATGAAAAATCTTTAAGAAAAGCATAATAAGAGTACCTTTGATCTTCCATTTTTGTCATCTAAGAGCAAAGAGATTCATAGTAGAGACGTTTAGCAACAAAATAGGCAAACAAACAAAGCTCCTAATTTTTAACACCCTAATACACATCTTCATCCAAGAATAAAATAGTACATTAACATGAGACACAAAAGAAATCAAAAAATCACTTGATAAAGAGATCTAGGTGGAGACTATATTTTTCTAATTAAAGGACAAAGCTGTCTTATGCACCTTGTGGTGTTTTAATTTGGAGGTAGTGTGGACACTACACAGATCTTTGGAGGGGACTTATTGAAATGATCCTGTACGACATTAAGATATGATGTACTATCTCAAAAAATGGAAACAACACCCTCCAATGAACCTAATCACCTAATAATGACTCCTATGGCATGATGGGTCTTCAAATGTACCAGAGCTCTTTCCCCTACTTTACATGGAAGGGTAAAGCAGGGTTGATTTTAAGCCAGGTTCTTTAGTTCTCTATGGAGGCAAGCCTCCATAGTTAATTACATCATAGAAAATGAGATTTCTTAAGAACACTCTAAATTAAAGTAGTCAATCAATTATCTCCAAATATTTTAAGGTTAATATTATCAAAGGATTGGTTATCTTGGAAAATAAAATGGGATTGTTTGATTAGAGAGGCTTATTTTGGAATCCAAATGAAGATAAGTAGTGAATACTTATTATACTAAGAAGCCTAGGGAGCACTCCAATCTATCCTATGGTGAGGCATTATATATCTGAAAGTGAGAGAATTTATTTTGTTTGAGTTAAACTTCTATTAGAATATTAGGGCTTATAGTCCATCGACACAAGATTATGAAAATGCCTATACGATGAGGATTTATGCCCATAGCCCTAAGAAAATAAACAACCTCAGATCCTAATCTAGAGAGCTCTAGCATAAGCTAAGAGCACGAACTAATTATAAATGGAGAGGGGATATAATGGTTTACCTCCACAAGAGAGAATAAACCTGTCCGACTTCTAGACTTACAATCACCTAGAGTGGCCGCCAACTAACACCACCTATGAATCAAAATCATGTAGTATGGTCTTAGAAAATTGCAAGATGGTTAGACTTGTTATTTTATTAGAAAGATACTAGAGACTTAAACTCACTCCCTATGAGACTAGATCATGACTAGCATGAGCATATGACTTAGTCTAAAAATAAAAACTTTTATAATTTGTTTGACACATTCGTTTGGACAAAGGCTTTTGGATATTTATGCCTAAATGCATGATGAAATTTGATTATTAGCTAAATAAAAAGAGAAAGAGAGTGAATATCCACCAAAATGGGTTGCTCTCATAGGTCAAGTAGTCCTTAAAGTGCAGGAATGGAGGCCATCATCTTTACAAGAGTGATTCAATATGATATGCATGATGTTAGACTTACAACATAAAGCTAAGGGGTTGCTAAATCTTTTAATATTATGATTGCAACCTAAACTTTAAAGTGAGATTGAAAGTTATTTTAAAATTTACTTATGAGTTGTTAATTGGGGCAGAAAAATTAATTTTATCCTAAGAGCCAATCGCATCTAGGTCACACATTCAATCATCATTTATTAAAAAAAATTATGAAAATCATATTATTCTAATGCGCAAGCTAAACACAACAATAATCATTTTTATACACTACCATGAAAGAATAAAAGGACGGTGCGGCCGGGTACCACCATACACCCCAAAAATAGAAAAGTTGGGTAGTCGAGCTCTACCCTTATACAACCTGGATCATAAAATAATAATTACAACTAAAATTAAACACATGCTATGGGGGTTCATTTGTTCTTCTTCCTTCTTTCTTTCATTGATTTGTTCCAAGGCATCATAGGGCACTCCAGGACTAAGCCTTCTAGCCACTACTCATCCTAAACCCCATAGTACTAATCCTAATTCCTATTATAAAAATTACATTTTATTGAAAGTAAATTTAACTACATCTGCAAAATAGATATTAGCTTAACATATATACATCCCAAGCAGTTTATATTTTATAATTTGAACTTAGCACTCTGCACATAGGTAACCAAGCCCACCTATCCTACTATGGATTATGCTTAGGGGTATAAGCAACCTGCAAACAAAATATTTATATTTATTTTTAGTGGCCCCTTAAGCACAATCCCCTACAGAAAATAATATTAGGGTAATAATGGCCTAACATCCAGTCTATGCTCCACATTCCTAACATTCAGTCTAAAATATTACATAATAAAATAAAACATAACATCACGCATACACCATCCTAACTTAGAGCTAGAAGTGGTGACTTAATTCCAATGTGTGTGCTAAGGCTTGGTGTGGTATGTCTTAGCTAGGCTTTTGAATTATGATTTTCTATATTTGGAAAATTTTAATTTAACATGATGGTTGGTTTCATTTTAAGTTTTTTAGAATATTTGCAAGTTTTAAGTTTGTATTTTTTTAATTTCATTTGATGTTACTTAGGATCTAATTATTGTAAAGAGAAGAAAGGGGCTTAACATTCTTTCAACCCTATCTTGTATGGTTCTTACAAGCACATTTTTATGATTTAGTTTCTTTTAGTAAATGATTTATTAAACACTTTATTAATCCTATGTTTGGGTTAATCTTAAAGAATCTTATTTAACATGAAAGGCATTTTAAGACTAATGTGATTGAATTACCATCATATAATACTTGCTTCACCATTCCTTTTCATCACCCATAACATGCATATGATTTAACACTTAGTATACCTATATATACAATATATTTTGGCATACTTTAAGGATTATGAATGCATACATTTTAGTAGAAATGAGGATTTTCATTCTTTAATTAAATACACAAATAAGTGTATAAAAGATGTGAGCAAGTATGTGTCATTATTAACCAGGGTAGTAGAATAATCAAATGACCTCCGTGGGGCTATTTAAAGCCTCCTATTCCTAGAATGTCCAGACTATATACTTGCTATCATAAATTCATATGAATGTATAAGCAATTATAAGAATAGAAATCATGCAAAAGATTGTATTTTGATTGAATTATTTACACATGTTAAGTAAAGCTCTATCCAAATTCTAGTACAAGTACACATATGAATGAAATTACATAAGTACGTGCCTTTATTAACCACAGAAGTGAGATAATTAAATGACCTCCATAAGACTACTTAAAGCCTCATATTCCCGAGATGTCCAGACTATATACTTATTATCATTCAAACACATGTATACTTATATAAGAACTCAAAAGGATAAGGCAACACTTCAATATGCTTAAGTTATAAGCACATGAAAATCCTATATAAATATTCATAACTAATATCACACTAACCTTTCAATGTTAATTTATAATTTTGAAATTTATTAGTGATAATAGCCACACATATAATAGGATTATGCCAACACATGCAACTTTGCTTAAGTAAATTTCATTTGATTATTTGATTTTTGAAAGCATGAATGCATAATATCTCATGAAATACAATATTTATAGTGATTGAAAAGGAATGATCAAACATAGCCACCTAATTCACTCAACTACATTAATTTTAACAACATTAAATAAAAAATCATTTAAAGAAAGCCAAAGCCTCTTATTAAATTTTGGTTTTGGATTTTAAATGAACTTAATGAGGAGGAAGGATCACTTGGTGTTTTCATCCCATTTCTATATTGATGATTTAATTTATTTAAAGAAAGGTAATTAAGTGATTTTTATAATTTAATTAATTTGAACCAAAAAACAATCCATTTAATTACCCTTTTTATGTTTCTTAAATTTAGTTAACCATCTAATCATGAACCACAAATGATATGCACATGAGGAAAATAAAATTGTAATGCTCCTAGAGGACCTAATGCAATTGGTTCGTGATTGAGATTAATTACATTAATGAATCTAAATTAAGTACTTTTATGATTTTTCACACTTATGGGATAATCATAAGTTTCTTAAGGGTCTTTATGTTATTGAGCACATAAAGAGAAAACCTTAATTTCAAATGAGATTATCTGATGTAGTTATCATTTTGATTAGATTTAATTTGATCATTAATCATTTAATTAATTTATTAATTAAAATTTGCATTAATTAACTTTCTTTAATGAGAAGAATTTGGCAAAGTAATTAGGAAAGAGATCCTAATCATTCTTCCTCATCATCTTATTATTAATGAGAGATTAATGAAGTTAAATTAATTTAATTTTACTATTTTGAGATTTTAAATGCTCATTAAATTAATTAGGAAGGTAATTAAGGCTTGAATTTCAAATTCCCCTAATCACATAGCTAATAAATCCCAATAAAATCATGAGAGGTAGAAATCATCCCATTAAATCAACATGCTAAGTTTTGGATTAATTGCCCAAGTAATTAGGGCTTAATTAAGCTAACAAGAAAATATTCAAACCCTAATTAGGCTATATTCACTATTCAAGATCATATGAAATTATTTTTATTAAATTCTCCTTTATTTAACTTTTCCAAAATGGGTTTATTTATACCTTTTGATTTATCCACAATTAGTTATGAATTTTTAAATTTTTGGATAATTAAAATATATTTTAAACCTTAATTAACCCCTAATCTGACACCATGTAAGCGACGTGGTCGGCTTTCACCGAGATTGCCACTTAAAACATCCAATGCAGCATGTTCATGTGGTGGTGGCGGATGCACTTCCATCCCCGCCATCTGATCTGAGATCAAACGATGGGGATTAATCACGCAGTTCCAAAGGATTAAATTGAATAAATTTAATCAAATTAATCATGATTGTCCATTCCAACCACACAGAACAGATGGTGGATGATCCATCATACCTCGAGCGATGAAAAATGGACACCGTCTACCCTCCCCCGCTCAATCTGAGCTTGTGAGGCCTCAGGATCGACTCCAAAATCTTCAAGTAAGAAATCTATATGTATCTAAAGATGAAAATCATGTGAGATGACAAAATGTTTCACAAAAGACCAACTCCTAAGGATTTTTCTATGGTTTTTTGGAGTTTACCTCACCAGAGCTCAAGATCAACGATTTTCCAACTGAGGTAGCTTCATCTTGAGGAGATGAAGCCCTGCTGAGAAGCTGACACCTTGATCCCTTACTGATGGCTCTATGGACTAAGAGTCACCAAAATCTTCATTGGAGTTACTCTTGGATGGGTCTCCGATGCTCGAATCGATCAGGAATTGATTCATTCTTAATCATCAGAGCTAGGAGAAGGTGTGGGTGAAGTTAATTTAAGAATTGTTGAGTTTAAGTGGAGTGGGATAGAGTGGATGCACTGTTCCTCTTGGGCTTGGTCTCACCGATGACGGGGAGGCCAAGGGATGTTTGGGAAAGCTCGAGGGAGTTCATTTCGTCTCTCTCATGCTCTCAGAATGTGTGGATGTGTGTTGGAATAAGATGGAGAGGAGTATACTCTCCTCCCCACAAATTTGATGGCTTAGATCAGTTCTACCTTGGGCAGATGTCAGGCTGGAACAAGTGGTCGGGGACATCAGACAGATGCTAATGTGGCTCAATTTGAGTGGGTGAGTGAGAGGAGGTGGGCTACCATGGTTGAGGTGGAGTGTCCATGCTTTCTTATGTGTGCCAATAAGAAGAGAGGGGTTAGGTCACCTTCCTTAACCATGGATAACCCAACCAGCTTTGGGCTAGATTAGCTAGTGGTCTAAGGGTTCAAATTAAGCTAAGGAAGGCTGCCAAATGTAAAGGAGTTGGTAAGACCATGTGGAGGGCTTTACTAAATGGGTAATGGGTCAATTCAGGTTTTATTTAGGTTGGTTTCGGTTTGGCCTGACCCATGGTAACCCAAGGATGGGTCATGCCAAATTTGAATGGGTTTGGGCTTAGTTTGAATGGGTTTGGCTCAATTTGACCCATGTAAGTCAAATTGGGCTAGGTTTGGTTAAGTTAAACAATTGGTCAAATTGGGTCAAACAATGGGTTAGGTTAAGTTTAAATGATGATTTGAGAGGTTTAAGATCAATTGGTTTGATTTGGCTTGAAGTGGATTTCAATTTGTCCCATATGGGTTCATATGGGTTAAATGAGCTAAGTTAACCAATTTGGTCAAATTGGACAAATTAACTTGGGTTAGGTGTTGGTTTAGGTTCAATTGATCATTTGAAGATAATTGTAGGTTTTGATTTCAATAAATTTGGATTTAAACCAATTTGACCCTTTAGGTTAATTTAGGCTAAATGAGTCAATTGGGTTGACTTGATCAAATTGGGTTCAACAAGGGTTTGATTATGTTTAATAATCAATTTGTGATGGATTTGAGTCATTGGTTTTAATCAATTTGGTATAGGATTTAATTTGGCTCAATTTGTCCTTTTAGGCCAAATTGGGACAATTTGGGACAATCGGCCAATTGGAGTTGATTTGGCTCAATTGATTATAATTAATCATTCAAGGATGATTAACAATCATTATAGGAGATATTGAATGGGTCAGATTAGAGTTTGGCTCAAATGGGTCCTTTAGGTCACTTTAGGTCAAGTGAACCAAATGGGTCAATTGAGTTGGTTTTGGGTTGAATTTAGTTTGATGATTAATTCATGGCTTTGATTGTAATTAATTTGAGTTTAATTAGATTTTGGCTCATTTGGTCATTTTGGGTTCAAATGGGCTAGCTTGGGTTAATTGCATTGATTTAGTTTGATTTGCTTGATTGTAGATTTTGGAAGAGTTTGAAATGATGATTTGAATGGTTGGACTACTTTTGTGAAAATCAATTGAGTTTGGTTTGATTGAAGGAACTTAGTTAAGTCCAAATGATTGGATTAGGATGGGATTGGGTTTAAATCATTTGGCTTGGAACTTTATGTTGACCTCACTTTTAGGGTGAGTTCTCAACTTCCTCATCATAGATCTGGGACTCTTATAGACACTAAGAGCTTCTTAGTCTTAAGACACTTTTAGTGATTAGGTGAACACTTAACTTAGCCCTAGAGACTTAGGAGGGTTTGCTATAGGGATAAGTCATGCCTTAAA
Source organism: Cymbidium sinense (assembly GCA_021442155.1). NCBI lineage: Eukaryota > Viridiplantae > Streptophyta > Magnoliopsida > Asparagales > Orchidaceae > Cymbidium > Cymbidium sinense. Next base: position 107,157,934 of record CM038229.1, read on the forward strand.
GACTTAGGAAAACTTGCTTGTCCTATAGCCTAAACCCAATCCATACTTTCCTTCCCAAACCAAACCTCAAATTCATATCAAATCCAAAACAAAATTCCAAGACTCATAATCAAGCTCAAAATTCTCCATGAACCTTATGATTGAATTCAAAACCCTTTCTAAGCCCTTTGATTTCATCTTATGGACTTAGCCTTAACCAAGTTCAAATCAATCCCAATTCATTTGATTTTCTCAAATATCATTTCAATCCTTCAATCAAACTATCAAATTCCAATTCAAATCTAACTTCAAATAATTTAATCCAAAAATCAAATCCAAGTTCCAAAATTCCTTCCTAAGCCATATGACCCATTCTCATAAGCTTAGCCAAATCTCCACTTAAGTTATCCCAAACATTCTTGATCTCTTTATAAATCAACTATTCCTTCATTTATATTCACAAATATAAATGAAATCCATACTCAAATGACCAAAACCAAATCAAACTAAATCAAATCAAAACCCTTCTTAAGCTATATGGACCTACCTCTATAAGCTTAACCAAATCTTAGCCCAAATCAACCCAAAATGAATTCGTTTCTTTATAAATCAATTGTTCCTTCATTTATATTCATAAATATAAATGAAATGAAACCCACCTTCAAATGACCAAAAATAAATCAAATTAAATTGATTTCCTTCTTAGCCCTTTTGACCTACATCCCTAAGGTTGGTCAAATTTGCTTCCAAATCACTCCAAACTCAAGTGATTTTCCCATGAATCATTATATTCAAAAATATAAATGAAATATAAATTTAAATATCCAAAACCAAATCCAAAATCAAACCAAAATCTAATTTATATCCTTTAAGACAATTTCTTGGACTTAACCAAAATCCACCAAAACTAAGCCAAAACTAATGGATTTTCTCTTGAATCAATCATTCCTTCAATTATTTATCCAAATATAAATGAAACCTACAATCATCAAACCAAACTCAAATCAACCCAAGTCAAGCCCAAGTTAGCCCTTTTGGCTTGAAAACTTCTAATGAGTCAATATCTATTGGACTCCAAATTGATTGCAATTGAATTTATATTTCAATCATAGGCTCATATATAAGTTCAACTAAACTTGAATCAAGCCAAAACCAAACCAATTGACCCATGTAGGTCTACTTAAGCCAAAGTGGCCTAAAGGAAATTTCGAGCCAAGTTCTAATCCAACCCAAATTAGATTGAACCAAGCACATCCAAGCCTCATATCATGATCAACAATCACCCTAGGATGATCTTTTAAATTGTCCTTGTCCTTTCAAGTCAACCTACCCAACCAAAATGAAACCTAAACTAGCCAAAACCCACCGTACACCAAATTGATTGAAACCTTGATTCACACCAACTCATGATCAATGATTGAACATGACTTGATCCCTAGTTGAGCTAAACCAAGTCCAATTGGCCATTTGACCCAAGTTGACCCAAATTGCCTAAAATGCCAAATGGGACAAATCATAATCTAATCCAAATTGATTGCAACTAATGGCTCAATTTCATTCCAAATTGATTATTGAACTTGACCAAAGCCATAATTAAGCCCAATTTGACAAATTGGTCAACTTTACCCAACCTAGCCCAAATTGACCTAAAGGGTTAAATTGACCAAAATCCAAATTAAATCAAAATTGATTCAAACTAAAGCCTGCAACCATTTTCAATTGGTCAATTAAACTTGAACCAACACCCAACCCAAGCCAATTTGGCCAATTTGGTCAAATTGGTCAACTTAGCCCATTTGACCTATATGAATCTAAATGAGCTAAAATCAAACCTAGGCCAAATTGATTGAAAAATCATCATTTGAACCTAACTGAAGCTTTGGTTTGACCCAATTTAACCAATTGGTCAACTAACCCAACATGACCCAAAATTAACCCATTTGACCAAATGAAGCTAAAACCCATGTAACCAACCCATGACCCATTGGAGGCTGACTAAACCAGACACAAACCCATCTTGGGTCAACCTAAAATCTGCCCAAACCCATTTGGAGCTAATTCTAATGCAAATCCTCCAAGGATCCTCTCCCCCATGTGGGATTTTACTAAAGATGGCAAAGTCCACTCTTCATTTCACATTGGCATCCCTCACTCTTCCAAATGAGGGATCCCTAAACCTCCTAGCCCACTCTAAAAGGTGTTAAGACTTACGATAGACCAAAAGAGAGGTGAGTTAACTCACCTCCCATGCAAACCAAAAACCAAAGGATCCAAGCAAAGGCAATCTTCCAAAATCAAGCTTAGAGCCTTCTGCCATTGCTTTTCCCAATCCATACAAGCCACATCGACTTGAGTGTGTCCACTCTAGTGCTCTGATGGCGGTTGGCTGGCTGAAAAATAGGAACCCATCCTGTGCATCCACCTCAGCAAATCAAGGGGTATACCCCCTCAATTCACACGAGAAATGCATCAATTCGAATTGTGAGAGCTTCCTAGCATGAATTCGAACCTCCTTGCAATCCCTGGAGCCATCCCAAGCTTCCCTCTTTTGGCATTCCCTCTTTTCCTAAGGAATGGAAACAGGGGAGGCCAATTCAATCCAAGCTTGCTCATCACTCAACCAAAATTAAATTCCTCTTAAACACACCTTCCACGCATGTCGTCGAAGCCACCCAAGTAGTTTTCCAAGCTCCCAAGACACCGGAGGAAGGACTTCGATCACCACTGAGCTGTAAACTGATGAAAGTTGATCCACAAAACAATCCAAGTGGAATAGTCTTGTGTGCTACTCAACAAGGTCTCATCTCTACTAGACAAAGCTACCTCCGTCGATCCCATCATCGGTCTTGAGCTCCAACGAGGTAATTTCTCAAAACTTCAGAAATAGGAAAATTTTGTTGGAGCTTTTTGAAGAAAATTTGCATGTGAGCCCATCCTAGCCGTTTAATCATTGTGGATCCCTCACATAAAGGTGTAGGTTGATTTTGGAGTGAATCTGAGCTCAGGTGAGCTCGTATTAAGCGATCCATGGTGGATGGCTCCCGTCGTTCTTTGCTCGTGGGAAGAAGGATCACATGTTATCCGTTTCGTGTGATTGGAACATACAGCTCAGATCAAATCATGTTAGATCCATCTATTTTTGTCCCTTTACACCGCGGGTTTGATCTGTGCCATCTGATACGAGATCGCATGACGGAGATTAATATCGGCTCCGTCGTCAACTGACTCAACATGCGGATGTGATAACATAAATAATCGATCCCACGACACCTTGTAGAAAATGTGCCGCATTAGTGCACCACATGGAGCCAATGGGATTAGGCTTAATTAAGGTTATTTAATGTGTTTTTAAGGTTGAAGCTTCAATAATTCATAACTAATTATAGAAAAATCTAAAAATATAAATAATGGCTCATTTTAAAGCTATTTTAGAAGGGAATCCATTAAAATTATCCTTAATTAATTTTGAATAGTAATTTTTATCTTAATTTAGATTTAATTAAAATTTTAATTAGCCTAATTGCTCCATAATTAATTAATAACTCAATTTCAAACTTTCTGAGAATATTTAGGGGGATGGCCTCTACTTCTCCTATTTTTCTTGGAATTTATTGGTTGATTAATCGGGAAAATTGATTGCTTAAGCCCTAATTACTCTTTTAACTTAATTAAGTGATAACCAAGCATGTGAATAATAATTAATCAATAAAGTGGACCCCTTAAACACTGTTGAATAGTAGGGAGACTTAAGGAATTGTATTTGGGCCTCCCCCATTATCTTTTCTCTAAATTTCCTTCTCTTTTTCAGCCAAAATGCTAATTAAGGAATAATTAACTAATTGTTGGCTTAATTAGTTAAATTGAAACTCAAATAAAAGAAAAATAAAAAAGAAATATAAAATGAAAAGGAAAAGGAGAAAGAAAAATTAAATAAAAGAGAGTGAGACATGGACTTAGGGGAAGATATAGAGCTTGACATTAGATTCTACCCATAGTTCATTACTCCATTTGAACATATTGGTAGGATAACCCGACCTCCACTAGGTAGAGGAAGAGGATAGTTCAGAGGTAGCCCCCGATGTGGAAAGCCTTTCTATTGGTCACCCAATAGGAGGTATGTCCCAGCCACCAGAAGTACACCTGCTATCCACATAAACTTAGAATCTAGTTCAAAGGATGAGTCTTATGTGGTTAGCACACTAGCCATCTCTTCTTAGCAGTAGATCCCTTTTGAGGTGATGTTTGAGCAGGATAGTGATGAAAACCAGGCTCCAAAGAAAAGCATAAATGTATCCAAGTTTGCATAAGATACAGTCAGACATCAATTGGGAACCTTAGTCCTAACCCCACTTTCTTCACAAAATGTTGAGGGTTTGGTAGTTAAGGAAGACCCTAAGTCATCTACAAATGGGAAGACTCAGAGGTTCCTTTTGGGAGCATCATCCTTAAGTTAAGAAGTTAATGTAGAACTTGAGGATGATTCATATAAAAATTTAATACCATTACCTTTTGATTGGTACTTGCCTTGTGTTCTTAATCTAGAAAAGAAGGGATTAATCCCACATACTTGGTCTAAACACAAGCTCAACTACTTTGAATGATTATGGGACAACTGAAGCAGACATCCTCAATCAAGACTAGGACTAGGATTCGATATAATAGGTCCAATCAATGATGACGATTATTTCCTAGTCATCATCAATCATTTATAATCAGATATGTTCTTTTCAAATCATGCAAACTCATATAAGGAGGTATGTTTAGAAACTTTAAATGATCCAAATGACTTTGAAGTCAAGGATGCACTACCAGAGTTCAAAGAGGAGATCAAATTAACCATCAATGAGCTCAAAAAAATGAACTTAGAATCAAAGACAATCCATGTATACATAGATCTTCTTGAGTGATATCAAAACCAATGGCTTAGTTAGGCTGTTGATTGAGTTTAAGGACTGCTTTGCATTGAGTTATGAAGAGATGCCTGATGTATCTCCTAACATAGTAGTCCATAAACTAGAAATAGAGCCTGGTGTTAACCATATCTAGCAAGCTCCTGAATGCATGCGATTCAACATTGAACAACATGTCATTTTTGAAGTCAAGAAACTTATCAATGCTAGCTTCATCAGGGAAGAAAAATATCCCACCTGGTTGTCTAGTGTCATCCCAGTTAAGAAAAAAATGGTCAAATTTGCATATGTGTCAATTTTATGGATCTAAATAAGGCATGTCTGAAAGACAAATTTCCATTAGCAATACTGGAATTGATGGTGGACATTGCCTCATCTCATGTAGTCTTCTCTTTCATGGATGGCTAATCTGGATATAACTAAATAAAGATGTCCCCTAAAGATGAAAGAAACACTGTCTCTCAAACCCCGATCAGAATCTTTTGATATACAGTCATGCCTTCCAACCTTAAAAATGTCAGTGCTATATACCAGCGGGCCATCACTCAGATCTTCGATGAACTCAATCATCATCAAGTTGAGTGCTATGTTGATGATCTCATAGTCAAAAGTAAAGAAAAAGAAGACCAGCTCATTGACTTGAGAGTAGTTTTTGAATGATTAAGATAATTTAACCATAAAATGAATCTCCTAAAGTGTGCATTCGGAGCAGCTTCAGGAAAATTCCTTAAGTTTGTTGTCCAGCACCGTGGAATAAAAATCGATCAGGAAAAGATCAAGGTGATAGTAGAAATTCCACCCCCTAAATGTCTAATTCAACTCATATCATTTTTAAGGTCATTGGCATATCTAAAGCACTATATTTTGAACCTGTCAAAAAGATGCCAACCATTTTCAGCACTTGTCAAAAAGGATGCAAAGTTCAAGTGAGATGGCAAGTGTTAACATGCCTTTGAAGACATCAAGCACTACCTGATGATGCCACCAGTTCTAGTAGCCCATATTCTGGGCAAGCCACTCATCCTCTACACTGCTACATTAGATGACTCCCTTGGTGCTTTGTTGGCCCAAGCCAATGACAAAGGGAAAGAGAATGCTCTCTACTATCTTAGTCGTCGCCTAATCCGTGCTGATGCCAACTATCAACCCATTGAGAAACATTACCTAGCTTCAATCATTGCATCCCAAAAGCTATAACTTTACATGCTTTAATCTTTGCATCCCAAATTGCTGGGTCTTCTAAAGTTCTAAAGTCTAAGCTCTATCATTACCATAAGTACACTATGGAGTTGTTAGCCAAAATCCCAGAAGTTACTATTTATAAGATTCCTCGATGAGAGAACACTATAGCGGATGATTTAACCAAGCTTGCCAAAGAGTTAGCATGTCCAGGAGATGGGTACATACCAATAAGGGTCTAAAATAGACAAGTCTTATCCCTTATTGACGTTGAACTCATTGAGAGACTCTCTCTTGAAGGGGAGGTTATCATTGCCAAAAAGGACGATGAGCCAAATTGGAGACAACCATTCATGGATTATCTAAATATAGGAAAAATACCTCAAGAGAAGTCACTAGCACATCAGGTGAAGCAAAGAGTCCTTTCCTACGCTCTCGTAGATGGCACCTTGTATCGACGGTCCTTAGATCATATGTGGTTACGTTGTTTGGACAAACACAAAGCCTGTAAGATCATGACCGAGGTACACTTAGGTTTATGCGAAGCACATCAATCCGGTCCAAAGATGAAAGCTAAGATCAATAGACTAGAATACTACTATCCTTCAAAGATCACAAACTGCATGGACATAGCTAGGAGATGCCACCAATGTAACGTGCACGACATGGTCTTAGAAAAACCACCCAACATTCTACACCCTACCTTGGCCTCATGGGCATTTGAGTGTTGGGGTACTGACATAGTGGTCTGATTGACCCTCCTTCTTTCAACGGTCATTAGTTCATTCTAGCTGCCACCGACTACTTTTCCAAGTGGGCAGAGGTAATCCCACTCAAAGAGGTCACAACTCAGCATGTGCTCTAGTTTTTTAGGAACCATATCATGCCTCGATGAATTATATCTAATAATGGTACTGCATTCAAGAGCATTAAAATCAATAGCTTTTCCCGGAGACACAACATAGATCAAAGATATTCTACCATCTATTACCTGAGGGAAAATGGCTTAGTAGAAGCCTTCAATAAAACTGCCATATTGATATTAAAGAAGACACTCGACGATAATAAGCGATAGTGGCATGAGAGGTTAGTTGAAGCCTTATGGGCATACCATACCACAAACATAACTCCAACTCAATCTACCCCTTTCTCCTTAGTGTATGGGTTTGATGCCATCCTATAATTAGAAGGCCAACTCCCATCACTATGGACCAGGTGGCAAGATCACAACAGAAAGGTAATGCCAAGTTGCTGAAAGAGCTCGAAGGTTTAGAAGAGAGATGCCTCTGGGCATGCCAGAGCCTCGAGTTGTACAAAGCTAAAATGATTTAAGCTCATAACAAGTTGGCCCACCCTAGATCTTTTCAAGTAGGAGAGCTTATTTTAGTTTTAAGGAGACCAATTATTACCATCAAAAGATGAGAGGCAAGTTTGAATTCACTTGGGAAGGCCCTTTTATCATAGAGAAGGCATACAAAGGAGGATCTTATCAGCTTATAAATTGTAAGGGAGAGTGTCCAATGCTTCCAATCAATGGCTCTACCTAAAGAAATATTATCTATAAATCTTATTTGAAAACAATTATCAAAAAATTCTTTTCATCTCAAATTTGATTTCTTCTATGTTGAGAAACATCTTTATTTGTGAATCCACCATGATGTGTTTACGGTAGGTGTAAGGAACCCAAGCGGTGTTCTATCCTTTTTCAAACACAACACCAACATAAACTACACACAACCATATATCTTTTATGTCACGCTACTTTGATGTGGGATAAAGCCCCCTATGGAACTCACTCATTAGCTGCACAAGGTCTACCTGACATGCTACCATGCTAGTGTGTTACCCCAGCGATTCTTTATTTAGGGGATGTAAGTCTACAAGCTTTCTTCTTAACTTGACCATTGCAAATCGATAAGCACCTTGTTAGTTTGGTAGGCCTAACCGCGCGGCCGGCAAGCTACCTCATGTTGACTTTGTTTAAGAGGATGTAAGCCTACACACTTTCACTTTCTTCTTAAGCTAGCCATCATGCACTGAATGGGTCAAATATATTTGAGGCTTAGATAAGTCCCCACATGGATCCTTTTCTCCTTACTACTTTAAGTCTACGTCTAATCCTTACATGGGATTTTCCACTTGTAGTCGCCCTAAGTCAAATAACATCTGTCCCACCGACGATAGACTTTCTCGGTGATCATTTTCATCTCTGAAGATGTAAGTCTGCAAGCTTTCTTCTTAGATTGTTCATTTCACATCGACGGACACCTTAGGTTGGTTGGCTCTTTCTATGCTGACAGTGACCCACCCGATGGATACACCACTCATGGCAGGTGTAAGTCTACAAGCTTTTTCCTGGAGTTGGTCACTATTGATCTCACTTTTGGAGTGAGATCTCAACTTCCTTATCATAGATCTAGGACTCTTAAAAGTTCCTTGTCTTAAGACACTTCTAGTGATTAGGTGAATACTTAACCTAATTAGAGACTTAGAATTAAATAGTAATGCCTTAGGGACTTAAGAGGACTTGTCACCCTATATCCCAAATAAAATCCTTGCTTCATTCTTCCAAACCAAATCTCAAATTCAAATCTAAATTCTAAGATCAAATCCAACTATCAAATGATTGAAATCCATAATTAAATTCAAACTATGAATACCTTCCTAGGCCTTTTGATTTTATCTTATGGACTTAGCCTTAACCAAATTAAAATCAACCCCAATTCAATTGATTTTTTCAATTATCAAATTCAATCTCAAATCAAATTCCAAATCATAAATCAATTCTAAACTCCAAATGATTGAAACCTAAATCAAATCAAATTCCCAATTTTAACTCTTTTAGCCAAATTCTTGAACTTAGCTAAATTATACCAAAATTAATTCAAAACTCATGGATTCTATCATGATTCAATCATTCCTACAATCATTGACCCAAATATAAACATAAACCATCATTATCAAACTTAACCCAAGTCATGTCCATGTTGACCCTTTTGGCTTGAAATTGTCATATGAACCAAAAACCATTTGGCTCCAAACCACTTGTAATTGGATTTAAATTTCAATCCTAGGCTCATGGTGAGTTCAACTAAACTTGATCAAGTCATGATCAAGCCAATTAACCCATTTAGGCTCACTTGTCCCAAAGTGGCCTAAAGAAACTTTTTTGAGCCATGTTCTAATCCAAACCAAATTGGATTGTACTAAGCCCATCCAAACCTCAACACCTAACCCAACCTAATTTGGTCAAATTGGTCAATTTGGTTAACTTGACCCATTTGATTTATACGAACCCAAATGAGCCATAATCAAATTCAAAAGAAATTGAACCAAACTAATGACACCTGTACACTCTAATTGGTCATGTGAAGTTGACCCAACCCTTAGTTTGACCCAACTTGACCAAACCTAACCTAATTTGACCTAAATAGGTCAAAACAAGCCAAATCAAGTCAAATAAACTCCAAACCACTTGAAATTTGGGCTAACCCACTTTTTGCCCATTTCAAATCTGTACAAATCAAAGCCATAGCAAAATGATGACATTTCCCTTAGGTATAGGACATCCCATGAGAAAATAAATATGCATATTTGGTCATTCTCTCTCCTTAGACACTTGACATCCATTCATAGGTCCACTTAGGCACCTAAGACCATGGATGACCTGACCAAAAGTTGGCTAGGTCAGCCAAGACTCATGGGGAGGTGAAATCACCTCTTATTCCAATTGGAGCATTTCAAACCACCAAGGACATCCACTACCTCCTGTGGCAGCCACCTCCACATGCTTAATCAACCAAACCAAGTCACATCATCCACCCAAGGACCTCCACAACCCTCCTAAATGGCCAAATGACCAAGAGAAATCCAAACTATCCAAAGCCATCTGATCCAAGGAATGAGGGGGTATACCCCCTTCATTCTCACTCAAACTCAGAGAGCCACATTTGATTTAACCCTTGTAGCCAGACAACTCTATCCCAGAGCTTCCTCTTTCATTTCTTGAGCTCCACAAATGCTCCACTCTAAGTTTTATGGAAAGGTAGGTCACCTACGATTGCCATTTGCTCACACCTCCACCAAAGTGCAATTAACTTTGCACACACTTTCCTTGGAGCTAGATGAGCAAGAATGAATCATTTCCCATCACACAAAAGTAGGAGTGCGGCCAAGACCAATCACCCATGCCTCATGGATTAGTCTTTCAAGTTAACTACACCAAGTCAAAGCTCGTGCACTCAACATGACTTTGTTTCAGCCAAACGAAGCTTCCTCAATCATTGGAACCACCAACCATAAGCTACAGTGAGGTATGCCATTAAAATAGATCCTTGAATTAAAATAGGATGGTATTTTGGAAAAGAAAGTTCTATGTCATGTGATCTCCACCATTAGGTTTCTTTTTCTTGCTTCCCCGAAGGTGTGGGATAATTTTCTCCTCCATCCGAGCTCAGGTGAGCTTGAATCGAGCGATAATTAATGGACGATATCCATCATTCACCACTCAGAAGGAGATAGATCATGGACGGTCCATTCCATGTGATCGAAATGGATGATCTTGATCTGATCATGTGTAGAACCTCTGATTAATCCTTCTAAATCACACATTTAATCATGGCCATCCGATCTTAGATCAGATGATCCATGGAGATACTGATCAACCACCATCCAGCCGGATGTGACAACTTAAATTCCATCATGCCACATGGAAACTGCACGGCGCCATGGCTCGGATAGGAAGCTATAATTAGGGTTAATTAATCTATTTTAAGCTCAAAACATCTAAAAATCATAACTAATGAAAAAATCCAAAAAAAATACAAACTTGGCTCATTTTAAAGTTATTTTAGTAGAATCTAAAACTATTATTAATTAATTTTGAATAGTGATTGATTTTAATTATGTAATTGGAAATCTAATTAGCTTAATTATTTTTTAATTAATCACCCAATGGATCTCCAACTTTCTGTGGATGTTTAGGGGGATGACCTTTGCCTCCCCATTTTTCCTGGATTTTATTGGTTGCGTAATTTAGGAAATCAATTGATTAAGCCTTAACTACTTTACTAATTTAATTAGTGATAATTAGTGAATGAACAGTGGTTTAATTAATTATTTAAGCCTAATTACCTCTGTTGAGTAGTAATGGAGCTTAGGGAATGTGGTTGGGATACTTTTCCTAATTCATCTCCTAAGTTTCCTTCATTCTCTGGAATTTGATTAGTTAATGATAAATGAGATAATTAATTGCTTAATTAATTAATAAATCTCTAAGATAAAAATTAGAACCTAATTGAGTGTTTCAAGTGACTTAGGGGGTTAAGGATTGAGGCTTTGTCCTTAATCCCTTTCCCTAACTTAATTTTATCATTCTAATCAAAATAGGATCAAAGAATTCAATCAATTAATTAACAAACTTGATTAACTCAATCTAGAATTCACTTCATACCTAAGCAACCTTTAATTAATCTTAAGTAGCTCTTTTGGTGTTCAATAAATCAAAGTGGGAGATAATGAAATTATGGTTAGCTCACATGTGAGAAAACCATAAAAGTAGTTAAGTGAGATCCCTTATGCCTAATTAACTATTAATCCTGAGCCAATTTGAATTAGGCACCTTTCATTTGTTAGGAGCACTACAAATTTACTTTTCATATGGTTGCATATCATGTTGGCTCATTATTAATTATTTAATTAATTTAAGATGATGTAGGTAAGGTTAATTAATTGGCTTAATATATACTCTAACCTAATTAAACCATAAAATCAACTTAATTACTTCTTCATTAAACCAAATTAACTCATATATAGGATTAGGATCAGCAAACCTCTCTCATTTTCCAAATCAAATCAAACTCAAAATTACAAATGCCATTAAATAACTTTGGTTTATTTTAAATAGCCTTATTTAGTATGATTATCCTTAGAAATTAATTGGAATGAATAAGATAATGTGCTTATGTTACTTTATTTCTTTCTGATCATGTTAAATGTTTCTTCCCATGTGTAATCATGCATTCATTTCTTTTAAAATTAACCAAATGAAATGGTTTTTTTATGTGAAATTGTATGTGTTGATTTAAATTAAAAATAGGTGTGGCTATTATTGCTATTAAATCAAAAGTTATCTTCAAAAGCCTATAAATCAATTATAATATATGAAGTGATGTTAATTATAAATATCTATAAGTTTGCTTGTGTTGATAATATAAGATATGCAGTAAGATGCTCTCTTTCCTTATCTTATATGGATTTGCATGGGAATTATAAATGTATAATTCATTTGAAAAGAACACAACACTTGTCTAAATCTACTCCTATGCAACTCCCTACTAAGACTTATGAAGAATTTTATATCACATATATAAATCATATAATCAAATAAAATATGACTTCTTGCCTGACTTCTCATTCTTACGGTTCTTTTTGTACATTCTCATGTATCTGAGAAAAGTGGCATATTAGTTTGACACCTGTCAGAGAGGCTATAAGCCCTAAGTAGTCTTGTACTTCCCCTAGTGTAGAACAATGTCATACTCACATAAAACTCTTATACATATGTATGTATGATATGACCAATGAATAAGAATCATAAATCAAATACAACTTTTGCATTAGTTTTCCTATTCTTATAGTTGCTTATACATCTATATGTATTTAATAGGACACCCCTGGTGAGAGACTTTAAGTAGCCCCTACAATGTAGAATAACGCACTCACTTAAAACTTTTATATATGAATGTACCTAGCTGATGGAAAAAGAAATGAATAAACATGTGTTATGTGATAGTAATTCATTCTAATTAATCTTAAGATGTCTTTCTTATTGAATAAGGTCATTTAGAGTGAACCTAAACTTAGGATTGATTAAAACATATAATAAGTCATTCACTAAAAGAACTTGATTAATTAACTTGCTTTAGAAGTGACTTAAGATAGGGATGAAAGGGAAATTCTCTATATTTCTTCTCTTTATTTAGTTTTTAAGTGTAGGCCATCTGAAACCAAAGAAAAAACTAAGTAAAATCTTCAAATCAATTAAATCACTTAAAGAGAAATCAACCCTTTATAAATTAAATTCCCCACACTTAGCAAATTATAACTCTAAAGCCTAGTTAGGACATACCACATAAGCTTTAACACACACACACACATTAGACTAAGTCATCACATCTAGCTTTATGTTAGGGCAGTGTATGGTTTGATGAATACTTATTTTGTGATGTATTATTGTAGACTGGATGTTAGGGTGTATGTGTAGTCTGGTTATGGATATTAGCCTAATCTTTCTAGGGGTTTATTCTTAAAAAAAATAAAAATATAAATTCTTTTTTTGCGGTTGCTCTAAGCATAATCTAGTTAGGATAGGTGGGCTTGGTTACCCCATGCAGGTGCTAAGTCCAAATTATTTATATCTTGCTTGTATGGTGTGTTTAGCTAACATTTATTTTGAGGTGTAGCTAGATTTACTTTCCTTCTTTTAATATAATTTTTTTGCATTATTAGGATAAGTGTTATGGGGGATTAGGATGAGCATTGGTTATAAGAAAAGTCTTATACCATGATGCCTTTGGAGCAAGCACATCCAAATCAAACCAAAAGGATGAAAGAAATGGAGCAAACAAAATGAAGAAATAAAAGATGAAGAGATGAAGAATGAAGACCCCCATAATATTCATCATTTATAATTGTAATTATTCTCTTTTAATCTAGGTTGTATAAGGGTAGAGCTCGATACCCACATTTCTTTTCGGTGTTATCGGCATCTTTTATTCTTTTGTGATAGCTTTATAAAATTATTTGATATTTTGTTTAGCTTGTGCATTAGAAAAAGTATGCCTTTTCATAGTTTGTTTATGATTGGTGATTGTTGTATGGCCTGGATGCGATTAGGCTCCTAGGATAAAAATTAATTTTTCTACCCAAACTAACAACTCATAACTAAACCTCTAAAATAACTCATAACCTCATATAAAAGCCTAGGTATTAAATCAAGATAATAAAATATTAGGAACCCCTTTGCTGGATGTTGTATGTTGCTTAATCATCTTATTTCACTCTTGTTAAGGTATGACATCTATGTTTGCTAGATAGTAAGGGCTTAACCTTTGAGAGCCTATGATGGAAGAACACCTCTTTCTCTTTTGATTTGGCCCATAATCAACTTCTCATGCATTTAGGCATACAAAATCCATAGCCTTTGTCAAAATAAAGAGTCCCAAATTAAATGAAATTTGATAAAAATTTGCATTAGATTAAGTCATTATTCATACCCTCATGCTCTAGTCTCTTAGGGAGTGGGTTTAAGGACTTAGTTTCTTTTCTAAATAATAACAACTAGCCATCTTGCAAAATCATGACTTGCTACATGGATTTAAAGCATGAGGAGTTAACTCAGATAATAAGTCCAGGGTTAGGTGGTTTACTCTCTCTTGTAGAGGTAAACCATATGCCCACTTTCACCTTAGATTTAGGTCATGCTTTGGCCCTCGCCAAAGCTCCCTAGATTTAGGATTCAAGGTTGTTGTTTCCCTTAGGGGTTACAAGCATAAATCTTCACCTCTTAGGAATTTTCACAATCTTGTATTATGAAATTATAAATCCTAGATTTCTAATAAATTTTAACTCAAATAAATAAATCTCCTCAATTTCAAAAAATATAAAGCCCAATCATGATAGAGTCCTTATTGGGTGATTAGGTCCATTATTTGACTTCTATCTTTGAGATAGTATACTATTCTCATGTCAAACCCACCCTAAATTTATCTGTCCCCACCACATAAATTAAATCAAAAATAAACACCATAAATTTTTCTAGCGACTCGGTTGTGGATGGTTCTTCTCTCCATCTATAGTAGACGATTGTTATCTCCAAGCATCGATAGTTGACTTGCATTTTATGTGAGTCAGACTATCTTTTCTTCCATTGTGGAGTTAACTATTTCATTCTTAAGCAAATAACATCCTTTAGATTTTAGGACCTCACTCCATGTAGGTCTTCAAACCCCTATTGGGCTCCCCAATAGGTGAAAAACATAATTTATCAATGAAGGGAGAGATAATAAAAATCTAGAACCTCATTACCACTAGCTTGGTGAGGCAAGGTTCATCATAAAATTTGAGAAAATAAATTCTTTCACAAAATGACACTTTTCAAAAGCACTTTTTTTTTTTTGAAATAGCCATCAGCATTCAACATACTCAAATTTATTGAATGAAGACTCTATTTTCAAATCATAACATAAAATTAACACTTCACTCAACATATTTCACATATGCTCGAGTGGAAGTTTCTCTCTTTTCGAAATCAAGAAATCACATACATGGCGCCAAAACATATCATTGTTTAACATACTTAAGATTTGTTAAATAAATTTAACCTCTATTTTGGAATCTTATTTGACATGCCACATTTGTCAAACAAAAAAAAACTCCCCTATCTTTTCAAACAAGAAAGAGAGCACATCAAATACATTTGATTCCCACCTAAACAGATCAAATTTGTTAAGTGAGAATCTCATGTTCATATGCATTTGATTCCCACTTAACATGTCAAGGTTGTTAAGTGAGAATCTTATTTTCATGTCACATTTGATTCCCACTTAACATATCAAGTTGTTAAGTGAGAATCTTATTTTCATGTCATATTTGATTACACTTAACATATCAAAGTTGTTAAGTGAGAATCTCACTTTCATATACATTTGATTCCTTAATATATTAAATTGTTAAGTGAGAATCTCATTTCATGAGACATTTGACTTTCACTTAACATGTCAAACTTGCTAAGTGAGAGTCTTATTTTCATAAATCATATTTCACTTAACATATCAAATTTGTTAAGTGAGAATCTCATTTTCATGACATATTTGACTCCCCATAACACACACCAAATTTGTTAAGTGAGGGTCTCATTTTGTCACATTTGACTTCCACTTAACATACCAAATTTGTTAAGTAGGGGTCCCATTTTTATATCAATCACATTTGACTTTTACAACATACCAAATTTGTTAGTGAGAGTCTCATTTTCAATAAACATTTGATTCCTACTTAACATATCAAATTTGTTAGTAAGAATCTCTTTTTTCAAATAACACCACATTTGGGCTTTCACTTAACATACCAAATTTGTTAAGTGAGAGCCCATTTTCAAAGAAAAGTAAAACATATATCAATCACATTTGGATTTCATTTAACATACCAAATTTGTTAAGTGAAAGTCCCATTTTTAAACATAAATCAAACACATGTGGCTTCAACTTGACATATCAAATTTGTTAAGTAAGAAGCCCCATTTTCAAATCAACATTTCACACATCACAAGCCAAGACATTCTACAATTTTTTTAAACACACAATCACAACCTCTTCTTAGCATACTCAAATTTGCTAAGTAGAGGTTCTTTCAAATCATCAATATTTTCAAACAAGATACACAAAATACAAATATCTCCACAAAAATCTCTTCTCAAATTTATGAACCCCGTCTAACCTACTTAAATTGGTAGGGTATGGGTTCTAAAATTAAATTCAAATGGAAAAGCTCTCCTCAATTTCAAAATCTCTCCAATGAACCCCACTTAACATATTTAAATTATTGATTGTGGGTTCAAAACTCCAAATCTATATTACTCTCCTAGGACAAGTATTAAAGCAAAAAATCTGACTCAAGTTATATTTTAACACATGCGAATACAAATGGTTATTTTATTTTCACTAATACACATGGCTTCAGAAGTTCATTTTCACCTTCATTTGGGATGGATTTGGCCTTGGATTGGGCCGACCTCCCAGACGACTCCACCCTGGTTTTCTTGGAGGATTTGAGGGAGCATGTTACAGGGGGAAACCCTCACTTCATCGGGGATGAGGTGGTGGAAGCCATCACATTAACATGCCCTTTGATTCAGAGTACCCTCCGATGAAGAGGAAGGCCGTAGTGGTTCCCATGCCCTATTTTGTGATAGTTTATTTTATCCATCAATTGTCCATTGCTCTGAGAGCTACCTCCTCATTGGTCACCCTGAAGGGGAAGAGTATCTTAGCCTTTGAGATAGTCTCCTCCACATTCGAGGTAGATACTAGTTCCCGCTCTACCTTGTTCATTCGTATTCAGTGCCACAATAAAAATTGAAAGATTAAGCAAAAGCATGGCATGAGAGCTTGTGCATCCATGTAGAGGAGGTTCTCAGGTCTCACTTCACCGACAACAAGTTCCACCCCTCCGTGAGAGGAAGATTATTGGAGGATTGTTGCTTCTCTTCCACCATTAGCATACTATGAGATAGGCATAGAGGCCTTATACGGACTCCTATGCAGTTGGAGCATCTGGCTCAGTTGTACCTTATTTGATTTGTGATTAGTGATCCCTAAGAGTGTTGGGGGTCAGATCCATAGAGAGAGAGAGAGAGAGAGAGAGAGAGAGGCAGAGAGGCCATACTAAGCATCTATTTGAGTAGGAGAGAGGATAGGTATGCGCTAGCCTCACTGATGGATTTTTTGATCATCCCCATCAGGTCATTCATAGGATTATTCTTCGGGCTACCACAGAGATCTATTGAGGCGGTTGGTGTTGCCTTCACACCACTCCCCTCATCAACCGCCATCACCCATGCTCACAGTATCTACCACTCTGGTCAAGATTTAGAACCATCCATTCGGGGAGAAACCTTCCCCTCTGGTGAATCAGCTATGGCCTAGGGATCTCGCTCCCTCCATCCTACCTATTGAGGTGAGATTGAGCTCCCCTGCTGGACCCTCTACCTCAGCTATGGTTCGACAAGAGTGGCAACCCATCGCATGGTCACCACCACCACCATTAGAGCAGTGGAAGCGACAATTGTAGAGGGAAGGGACATTATAGTTCCCATGGCAGTGGATCTCCCCAGGGACACCACTCCACAGATGAGCAGTCATGAGCATATCTCTTCCAATGAGCATGACCCTCCCAAAGCTAGCACTCTAGTGGGTGTTAGATGTATCTCCATCAGTGAGCATAGTCCCTCATCGATTGACCATGTGTGTTTATGCACGATTAGACCGCTCCTTAGATAACATTTTAGCACTACTTTGCCAAAATAAGAGGAACTCTTAGGCGGTGATGCACAAACTGGAGAATGAGAGGGTAGCCTTTGATCATGAGGATGACCTTCTTGATGGATTGAGTATGGTCGATACTAGAGCTCCCTCCATACGATCGACATAGTGGTAGTTGAAGAAAATGATGTCATCCATTCAACTTAACACCTCTATCAATAGCCTAAATAGAAATATGATCAGATCAGCCAGATGGAGAAGAGGATGGAAGACTTGTTAGCATCCCTCCATGCACTTTAAAATTAGGCCTCAGTCCCACAACATATATTGATATAGATAGATCATCCTGAGTCAGTACATGTCCTAGATTAGCCTAAGAGCACTTCTCCAGTAGATCAAGATAGTGGTAGCTTGTATAAAAAAGTGGTGGATAGCACTTCCATGCATGAGAAAGAAATTAAGCACATGGTGGAACAACTAGTGAGGGATGCATTAGCGTAAGCCCGAGGTGGCTCATCTATTCTAGAAGGTAGACCCTACCTGGAGGAATTTGATGTTGTCTAATAATCTAAGGTTGTGCCACCTTCCTTCAAAATCTTTGATGGTAGTGGGAACCCTCACAAACGCATTGCACACTACAAGGCTGATTGTTATAATGCCGGAGGTAGCAACACCCTTCTTTATTGTTCATTGAAGTGGTGTTGCATTTAATTGGTGTATTGAGCTGTCAATAGTTTGGTAAAGATATTTGTTAAGTTAGAGCTCAGCAAAGGGTTACTGTAGGCGACCTCGTTGAGACCAAGTAAAATTTAAACGGGTCCATTTTTGATTATATTCTCAAGTGGAGAAACCTGACTATGAAATATAAATCATAGCTATCTAAATAACATGTCATTGAGATTCTCTTGAAGAATATCCATGGTCCGGTCGCTTTCATGCTTAAGGGGTTTACAATCAAAACCTTTGAGAAGCTAATCAACAAGGTAGCTAGTATACAAGAGGAAGCCAGACAGTTGCCTTTCCATGACCAGTCAGCCAATCCCAAACATCAAAATGCATTTGAGAAGAAGCTAGGGGTAGTCACAACAATTGATGAGGGGAAGAAGCCAGCTAGGGTTCAGTCAGACAGGCCTTGAGCTCAACAATCTCCTCTACCACCTCCTCTACCATCACCTCGGCCGTCATACCGGCAACCTTAGTTACCACAGTGGTCTCCACCGTTGCTTCCTCAATAGTATCCTCATCAGCATCATCAGCAGTAGTATTCCTACCTACCACTAGGTAGCTATCATTTACCTACTCTTATCAACAAATTGAATAAACCTTATTCATTCAAGAGGGAGGTAGTCAGTAAGATCTTTATGAATATCTTAAAGAAGTCTGGTTTCCAGTTACTATAGCCTAGGAGGCTGGACAAAGTAGGCAAGAGTCACGATCCAAACTATTGCCCCTACCACCACATACTAGGACATGTCTTAGAAGATTGCTTTACCTATAACGATTGGCTTGAGCATAGCTACAAGTCAGGTGCCATTATCATCCATAAGGAATACCTACTAGGACAACCCTCTAGTTCTGTTAGTGTAATCCTTGGGGATACACATGATCTTCTTAAGATTGAGGAATATTGGGATATCTCCCTATCCTGAACCTCCAAGAAAATCATTTCTAAGATCAAAAAATTAACCTTATACGTGCCTGAAATAGCTTAAACCTCCAACTCTAAGGAAGTTTTGCAAGTTGTTAAGGACAACTTGAAGGACGTAGAAGCCCAACAGTAGAAGCAACAACCTTCACTTGCCCAAGATAGTATAGTAGTGCAACCACTGACTAAGTCCAGCACTCCTTCCACAGTTGCGACTATAGTTCTTCCAGTCAGCTCTTCTTCTAGCGATCGCATTATATCAGTGGAGGGGGTTCCAAATCCCTCACTCTGCTTACTTTATTTGATTTCTATTTTGTACCTCCATCTAAATCTAAGAAATCAATAAAAAAAGTTGATTCCACTTACATCTTTATCACTTCTAATGATCTTCACGAGTTTATTCCTTTAGATAGCTCTCAAGTCTAATTAATAACTCTAGTTGATCATTCTCTTGATTTAGAAATGGATTTTCCATTCACATTCATTCCCATTGAGATTGATTTGGAGTCATCGACTCGATGATCCATAGGAGAAAGGAAGATGAGCGGTAGAACTTTCCACTAAACCTTCTCACGAAGTCATTGAAGTCAACCTCCACAATGACAAAGTTCTACCTTCTAGGGTAGCACTTCAAGATAAGGGTAAACAAGTCATTGGTTCTAGTGATCAAGAAGTCCCCCACACGATGCTCCACCTATGGATATGCTTGTGGAGGATTGGCCTAGAGTTGACTATAATATCCTTGCTCACCTAAGAAAGTTTCCAGCTAAACTAAACATATATATGCCCTTATCTTATCTAAAGAGATGAAGGAGTCATTAATCAAAGCTCTTCTTGATCAAGAAATATGCTTAGCTCAGTTGACCGCTATTGGAGAGGAAGCATGCTATTTAAGTGAAGCCCATAGAGTTACATTTATTGATGAAGACCTTCTTTCGGGGGCAATAGAGCACAACCGTCCCCTCTACATCACAATAAACATGGGTAGATTCAAACTATCCATGTTGTTAGTTGATCCGGGTGCATCAGTGAATATTTTGAGTCTAAAGACTCTTGCCTACTTGAGGATTGACATCTCCAAACTCTGAGGAGATCAGATGATGTTGAGAGGATTCAATGAGTAAGGCAAGAGGGCTTTAGGCTCTATAGTGTTGCCATTTGAGATAGATGACTTAAAGGTAGAAGCCAAGTTCATAATCGATTGATACATCTTTCCTTTGCTTTGCTCGAGGCCTTGGATACATGGAAATAACATGGTTCCATACTCTTTACATCAGTGCATTAAATTTTGAAGAGGTGGAATCGAGTATTCTATCAAAGGAGACTTAAAGCCATTCTCAGTTAGAGAGGTTGAGATATGAGGATGCAGCCTACTATCTTTCTCCAAATCAAAAATCCTATTCTTGTGAACTTGGTGAAAGTTCAAAAACAAAAGAAAAAGAAACAAAAGAAAAGAAGAAAAAAAAGAAAAAGAAAAGGAAAAGGAAAAAAATTGAAAATACAAGTGTGCGAGAATCAGACACTGAGGAAGAAGTAGAGCAAGATATTGGATTCCACCTATAGTTCATTCCTCCATATAAACACATTGGTAGGATAACTCATCCCATACCAGGTAGAGGAAGAGGCAGATCTAGAGGCAATTCCAGAAGTGAAAACCTCCTCCCTATTAGCCACCCAATAGGAGCTATATTCTGACTCAGAGGACTACCCCCGCTATCCATATAGACTTAAAGTCTAGTTTAGGGAATGAGTCTCATGTGGTTAGCATGCCAACCAACCCTTCTCAGTGGATCCCTTTGGAGGTGACATTCAAGCCAGACAATGATGAAAACACTATTATGTAGAACAGTCAGGCAGCAGTTAGAAACTTTAGCTCTAACCTCACTTTCTTCCCAGAAAGTTGAAGGTTTAATAATTAAGGAGGCCCCCAAGTCATCCATAGATGTCATGCCAAAGAGATTTTTGTTGGGAGCATCATCCTCAAGTGAAGAAGCTGATGTAGAACTTGAGGATGATTCATATAAAGATTTAATACAATTTCTTTTTGATTGGTGCTCGCCTTGTGCTCTTAACTTAGCAAAGAAGGGATTAATCCCTCATACTTGGTCTAAACATAGGTCGAATTACTTTGAAAGGTTATGGGATAACCAAAGTAGATATTCTCAATCAAGGCTAGGACTTAGATTTGACACAGTGGGTCTAGTCGATGATGACAACCATTGCCTAGTTATCACCACTCATTTGGAGTCTGATAGGTTTTTCTCAAATCATGCTAACTCTTATGATGAGGTATGTTTAGAAACTTCAAATGACCCAAATGAGCTTGAATTCAGAGATGCACTGCCAGAGTTCAAAGAAAAGATCAGATCAACCATCAATGACTCTTAAAAATCAACTTAGGGACAAAAGAAGATCCATGTCCAACATACATCAGTTCCTTGTTGAATGAAGAAACCAATAACTTAGTTAGGCTATTAGCTGAGTTTAAGGACTACTTTGCATGGAGATATGAAGAAATGCCCGGTTTATCTCCTGACAAATTATATTCGATAATGATACTACATTCAGGAGCACTAAAATTGATAGCTTTGCCCAGAGACACGACATAGATTGGAGATATTCTACAATCTATTACCCGAGGGCAAACGGCTAGTAGAAGAATTCAATAAAACTCTCATCCAGATACTGAAGAAGACACTCGAAGATAATAAGAGACGGTGGCATGAGCAGTTAGTTGAAGCCTTGTGGGCCTACCATACCACATACAAAACTCCAATTCAATATACCCATTTCTCCTTAGTGTATGGGTCTAAAACTGTTCTACCATTAGAAGTCCAACTCCCTTCATTAAGGATAGTTGTGGATAGTAAAATTGTAATAGAGTAGAATGCCAAGTTGCTGTTGGAAGAGCTTGAAGGTTTAGAGGAGAGACACCTCCGAGCATGCTAGAATCTCGAGTTGTACAAAGCCAAAATAATTCAAGCTCATAACAAGTTGGTTCATCCTAGAGCTTTTCAAGTAGGAGAGCTTATTTTAGTTTTAAAGAGAATAATTATTTCACATCAAAAGATGGGAGGCAAGTTTGAACCCACTTAGGAATGCCCTTTTGCCATAGAGAAGGCCTACTAATGAGAATCTTATCAGCTTATAAATTGTAAAGGAGAGCAGTTGATGCTTCTAATTAATAGGCTCTACTTAAAGAAAAACTATCCATAAATCTTGTTTGAAAATAATTGTCAATAAAACTTCTTTTCATATCAAATTCCATATCTTATGTGATAGAAATATCTTTTGCTTACGAATTCACCATAACGTGCTTAAGGTAGGTGTAAGAGAACCCGAGCGGCATCCTATCCCTACACAAATAAAAACACAAACTACACACAATCCTCTAGTGCTACTAGGTTAGGTGTAAGAGAACCTAAAAGACATCCTATTTTCACTAGTATAATTAAGTTAATTTTAAAAGAACCCGAGCAGTATCCTTTCTTGGTGGAGTCATAATTGCCCTTATGTCACCATTTCATCCAGTTCTATGTGTTTAGGGTAGTTGTAAGAGAACCCAAGCGGCATCCTATTTCCTCTTTCACAACACAAATGAACACATATCTTTTGTCTCGAACTATTTTGATGTGGGAGGAAGCCCTTGTGGCA
This sequence comes from Cymbidium sinense, assembly GCA_021442155.1. Lineage (NCBI taxonomy): Eukaryota > Viridiplantae > Streptophyta > Magnoliopsida > Asparagales > Orchidaceae > Cymbidium > Cymbidium sinense. The sequence continues at coordinate 107,181,342 of CM038229.1, forward strand.
CTCACTCATTAGCTGCTTTAGGTCGAGATGATATTCTACCTTGTTAGTGTGTCACCCCAGTGGTCACTCATCTAATGGATGTGAATCCTCATGCTTTCTTCTTGACTTGACCATTGTGAACCAATGAGCACCTTGTTAGTTTGGTAGGCCTTACTGCATAGCCAGTAAGCTTTCCTATGTTGACTTTTTTTAAGAAGATGTAAGCTTGCACGCTTTCTCCTTGAACAAGCCATTATGTAATGACTAGGTTGAGTATATTTAAGGATTACGGTAAGTCCCCCAGTGGCTCCTTTCCTCCTGACTACCTCAAGCTTGGGTCTAGTCCTTACATAAGACTCCTCGCTTAGTAGTCGCCCTAGGTTGGATAGCCCCTGTCGAGCTGAAGATAAACTATCCCGACGATCAGTTCGGCTTTGGAGAGATGCAAGTTTACACGCCCTTTTTCTAGACTGATTGTGGCACATCGATGGGCACCTTAGGTTGATTGATTATTACTATGCTAACATCGACCCACCCAGTGGATACACCACTCTTGGAAAATGTGAGTCCCCATGCTTTCTCCTTGAGTTGACCACTAAATACCTACAGGCTTTCTTTTATAGGGATTTGGATAGCATCCCCAGCGACACCTCCCCTATGGGCACTCTATTTGGATCATGTCCTTAGTGACCCTAATTAGACACTACCCTGGTTACTCTTGGATTGGACAATTCCCCTTTCCTAGTAACCATCCTTGTGGTTAGATGATTTATCTTGCAGATATGCAGATTCTCCCTTAGTCAAGTAAGCCTGAGATAGGACTAGGCTAATATGAGCTCCTTCTCAATGTTATCCCTCGCAAACCAACAGGGTCCATAATAACATAAAATAAATAAAACATATCTTCTCTTGTGGATTAGGAATTCAAGGCCCGTGATCCCTTTCCTAAGCAGGCATCCTATCTTTAGGGTACTTTTAGCAAAACTCCCTATAGGAATTTCCTAACTACTTTGAGTTGAGATAAGTCCCCAGGTTTGCACTCTCTCAGTAGTTGCCCTTAGGTCAGGTTCAACTTGTTGTGCTACCAACGAGTCACCCTGGCGGTCATCTTCGATTTGAAAGATATAAGTTTATTACGCATTCTTTCCAGCATGACCATTGCACATTGATGGGCAGCCTTAGGTCGAGTTTGATTTATTGCGCAAGAAATCGATCTCCCCAGTGGTTCATTGTGTAGGAGGATGTGAGTCCTCACGCTTTCTTCTTAACTTGACCATTGTACACCAAAAGGCTCCCCTTAGGTTGGTTTACTTGACCCCACAGTCAATAGACTATTCCTTTGGATTTGTAAATTTAAGATAGGTATAGGCTGATATTAGCCCCTTCTTAGTGGATCACCGCACATCGATGGGATCCATTACAATAAAATAAATAAAATTAAAATAAATGCAATTCAATCAAATGATATTATTCTGACTACTTCTGAGCCGATAAGTCCCCCAGTCACATTCACTCAGAAGTCGCCTTAAGTTGGGTTTGATTTATTGCATCCAACAAATCACTCTAACCGTTGTCTCTTGCTTCTGTAGATATAAGTTTGCTAGGCTTTCTCCCTAACAAAGTTGTTGTACATCGAAAGGTAACCCCTTATGTCAGATAATTCTACCATGTGGCTAGTGGACTACCTCTTTGGATTGGTAAATCTGAGATAGGCCAAGGCTGACATAGCCCCTTCTTAGTGCGGTCCATCGCAAACCGATAGGACTCGTCTCAAAATTTAAACTTAAAATAAACAATCAATCAACTTCTCCCCAATGAGACATCAATCATCCCAACCTCCCTAGAGGATTCAATTAAATCTAATTCAAACTTGCATTCCCCAATGAGTGAACCCTCAAAAGAAATCTAATCAAATTCTTATCCCTAGTGGATAACCTGGACTAGCTTCCCTAGTGGAAGGTTCATGCATCTATCCCTGGCGGGTTATACATTCTAATCCCCAGCAAGTACTCTACCCAAATCATATCTTGCATTCAAATCCAAACCACTTATCCCAAGTGGATAACCTGAACCAGCTTATCTAGTGGAAGGTTCACATGCTAGATCCCTTAGTGGATCCCTTCTTCTTCCCTTATTCTCTTGGCATGAGTGGAGTTGCATTGCACTAAGATCTTGATTCCTTCTGCATCTTGAGTTTAGGAGTAGATCATTTCTATTAGTGTTTATGATCCTTCGGATGTTGTTGATCGTCTCAGCCAACACTAATACATGTGATGTGCCTTGTCAATTACACCACACCTATTGGGTGCCCTTTGTTAACCTCACTTTTGGAGTGAGCTCTAAACTTTCTTATCATAGATCTATGACACTTATAGGCACTAAGAGTTCCTTAGTGTTAAGACACTTCTAGTGATTAGGTGAACACTTAACCTAACCCTAGAGACTTAGAAGAGTTAACCATAGGAATAGGTTGTTCCTTAGGGATTTAGGAGAACTTGACTATCCTATATTCCAAACCAAATCCTTGCTTCCTTCTTCCAAACCAAATCTCAAATTCAAATCCAAATTCCAAAATCAAATCCAACTATCAAATTATTGAAACCCATGATTAAATTCAAACTCCAAACCCCTTCCTAAGCTCTTTGATTTTATCTTATGGATTTAGCCTTAACCAAATTCAGATCAACCCCAATTCAATTGATTTTTTCAATTATCAATTCAATCACAAATCAAACTCAAAATCATAAATCAATTCAAAACTCTAAATGATTGAAACCCAAATCAAATCAAATTCCCAATTTTTAGCCATTTTAGCCAAATTCTTGACTTGGCAAAATGATACCCAAATAAATTCAAAACTCATGGATTCCTTCATAATTTAATCATTCCTACAATCATTGACCCAAATATAAACATAAACCATCATTATCAAACTAAATCCAAGTAAAGTCCATGTTGACCCTTTTTGGCTTGAAATTATCACATGAACCAAAACTCATTTGGCTCCAAACCACTTGCAATTGGATTCAAATTTCAATCCTAGGCTCATGTGTGAGTTCAACTAATCTTAATTCAAATGATCGCCAATTAACCCATTTAGGCTCACTTTAGTGGCCTAAAGAAACCCAGCCAAGTTCTAATCCAACCCAAACTTGATTGAACTAAGTCCATCCAAACCTCAACACCTAACCCAACCTAATTTAGTTAAATTGGTTAAATTGGTCAACTTGACCCATTTGACCTATAAATAACGAGCCATAATCAAATCCAAAGTAAATTGAACTAAACCAATGACACCAATACACACTAATTGGTCATATGAACTTGACCCAACCCTTTTGTTCGACCCGATTTGACCAATTGGTCAACTTGACCCAACCTAACCCAATTTGACCTAAATAGGTAAAATCAAGCTAGATCAAATCAAATAAACTCCAAACTACTTGAAATTTTGGCTAACCCACTTTTGACTAATTTCAAATCTTCACAAATCAAATCCATAACCAAATGACCACTTTGTCCTTGGGTTTAGGGCATCCCATGAGATAAGACATGCATATTTGGTCATTTTGTCCCCTTGGCCACTTAGTACCCATTCATAGGTCCACTTAGGCACCTAGGACCATGGCTAACCTGACCCAAAGGTGGTTGGGTCAGCCATGACTCATGGTGAGGTGAAATCACCTCCCCATTCCCATTGGAGCATTTCAAACCACCAAAGACATCCACTACCTCCCTTGGCAACCACCTCCACACCCTTATCCAACCAAATTGAGCCATATAATCTACCCAAGGACCTCCACAACCCTCTGAAATGGCCAAATAATCAAGCAAAAGCCAAATTAGCCATAGCCATCCAATCCAAGGAATGAGGGGGTATACCCCCCTCAATCTTATGTACCATGTGATGCCTTTGGACCAAGCACATCCAAATAAATCCAAAAGGGAGAAAGAAATGGAGCAAATCAAATGAAGAAATGAAAGATGAAGAGATGAAGAATGAAGACCCTCATAACATTCATCATTTGTAATTGCAATTATTTTCTTGTAATCCAGGTTATATAAGGGTAAAGCTCAACTACCCACATTTCTTTTCGAGTTGTACGTCGGTACCTAATCACATCAACCTTTTATTCTTTTGTGATGACTTTATAAAATTAGTTGATATTTTGATTATCTTGTGCATTAGAAAAAGCATGCATTTTCATAGTTTGTTTATGATTGGTGATTTTTGTATGGTCTGGATGTGATTAGGCACCTAGAATAAAAATTATTTTTTTCTACCCATACTAAGAACTCATAACTAAATCTCTAAAATAACTCATAACTTCATATGAAAGAGTAAGCATTAAATCCAGATAATAAAATATTTAGGAACCCCTTAGTTGTATGTTGTATATTTAATATCATGCATAATCATCTTATTTCACTCTTATTAAGGGAGGGTTTCCATCTTAGCCAGATAGTAAGGGTTTAACCTTTGAGAGCCTATGATGGAAGAACACCTCTTTCCCTCTTGATTTGGCCCATAACAAACTTCTTATGCAATTAGGCATACAAAATCCTATAGCCTGTGTTAAAATAAAGAGTCCCAAATCAAATGAAATTTGATAAAAATTTGCATTATATTAAGTCATTATTCATACCCCTCATGCTCTAGTCTCTTAGGGAGTCGGTTTAAGGACTTAGTTTCTTTTCTAAATAATAATAACCTATCCATCTTACAAAAGCATATGACTTGCCTACATGGATTTAGAGTAGGAGTTAGTTCGCCACTCTAAGAATAAGTCCACTATGGTTTACTCTCTCTTGTGGAGGTAAACCATATGCCCACTTTCGTCTTAGATTTAGGTCGTGCTTTGGCCCTCACCAAAGCACCCTAGATTTATGATCCGAGGTTACTATTTTTCTTAGGGGCTATAAGCATAGATCCTCACCTCTTAGGTATTTTCATAATCTTATATTATGGAATTATAAGTCTTAGATTCTAATAAAATTTTAACTCAAATAAATAAATCTCTTCAATTTCAAAATTATAAAGCCCAACCATATGATGGATCAGAGTGCTCACTAGGCTTCCTAGTATCATGAACGCTCCCTAGTCATCTCCTTTGGTTTCGATAATAACTCTTCCTTTTTTGATCCATCCCACTTGATTTTCTAAACCATAACCAATTTATTTATAGTCCTATCTTTGAATTCTTTGGAGACAACAATCACCTACTTTAATCAAGAGTATTCTTAAGAGATTCACCTTCCTTAAGATGTAATTAACTATGGGGACTTGCCCCCATAAGGAACTTTTGAACTCGGTCTAAATAAACCTTACTTTATTCATCCATGTAAAGTTGGAAAAAAATCTCTTGTATATTCAAAGATCCATCATGTCTAAGGAGTCCTTATTAGGTGATTAGGTCCATTGTAGAGTAGTGACTTCTATCTTTCAAGATAGAATACTATTCCTCTATGTCATACCTAATCACCTTAATAAGTACACCTAGATTACTCTTGGATTGGGCAATCCCCTTTCCTAGTAGCCACCACTATGGTTAGAGAACTTATCTTGTGGATATGCAGATTCTCCCTTGGTCTAGTAAGTTTGACTTAGACTAGGGATATAAGCCCTTCTCGTGTGTCCTCACCAATGGTTTGCAAATATATAAAAATATTTTTTCTTATGGATTAGAGGACACCCCTAGTACCTTTTCGAGCGCATCCTATCTTTAGGGTTGTGTCCAAACTCCTATAGAATCACTACTACTCTTGAGTTGAGAGAAGTCCCAAGTGGCACTCTCTCAGTTGTCACCCTTAGGTTGGGTTAGACTTGTTGTGCCACCAATAGTTCACTCAAATAGTCATCCTTGCTTTGAAAGATGTAAGTCTCATTCTTTTCATTTCCTGCTTGACAGCTCAGTCGGTTGTTATGTTACCAAACAATCACTAGCGGTTGATCCCTTTTGGAAGATGAAGTTCACTTTCTTCCACAACCATTGAACACCAAAGGAGCCCATTGGGTTATTTAGCTCTACCGTCGTAGACTATCCCTTTGGATTTGTAAATCTGACATAGGCCAAGACTGATATAGCCCCTTCTTAGTGAATCCATCACACACCTATAAAGTCCATTAAATTAAAGTGATATTTCTGACTATTTGTGAGTTGAGGTAAGCCCTTAGCAGCACTCTCTCAGTAGTCACCCTTAGGTTGGATTATCCTACCTGATGGCAGGTAGACTTTCCTTTTGGATTTGTAAATCTAAGATAGGCCAAGGCTGATATAGCCCCTTCTCGCTAGATCCATTGCACACCAACAAGGTCCTTGTATTAAATCCACTCTTATCCCTAGTGGTTCCCCAAGAAAAATAAAGAAATCCATAAATCAAATCCACCTTATTCCCAGTAGATCCGAGCTCATATCTCCACTAGATATTCCCTCAACTCCAATTAAACCAAATCATATCTTCTCTGGAGCACATCGATCAAATCAAATTCTCATCCCCTGGATGCCCACTATTAAATCAAATTAATTTATCTCAATGTGATTTTGTCCCCTAGTGGAGCCTAGACCATAATTCTTCAAGTCAAGCCAAATCAAATTCTTATCCCTAGAAGATATTCTGAACTTGCTTCCCTAGTGGAAGGTTCATGCACCCATCCCCAGCAAATTATAAATCCTAATGCCCAGCAGATCTTCTTTCCCTAAATCATATTTATAATCCAACTCAAACCCTTATCCTCTATGGATAACCTGAACCAGCTTCCTTAGTGGAAAGGTTCGCATACAAAATCCCTTAGTGGATTCCTCCTCCCTCTATTATGCCCTTGGCATAAGTTGAGTTGCATTGCACTAAGATCATGATTATGTCTACATCTCAAGTTTAGGGATAGATCATTTTCATTAGCTTGCAATCCTTTGGATGTTGTTGATCATCTCGGTCAATGCCAATACGTGCGGTGTGCCTTTTCAATTACACCACATCTATTGGGGGTCCTTTTCTTGACCTCAGTTTTGGGGTGAGTTCTCAACCTCCTCATCATAGATGTAGGACACTTATAGACATTAAGAGCTCCTTAGTCTTAAGACACTTCTAGTGATTAGGTGAACACTTAACTTAAGCCTAGGGACTTAGAAGGGATAGCCATAAGGATAGATCATGTCATAGGGACTTAAGGAAACTTGCCTGCCCTATAGTCTAAACTCAATCCATGCTTTTCTTCTCAAACCAAACCTCAAATTCACACCAAATCCAAACCAAAATTCCAAGATTCATAATCAACCTCATGATCAAATTCAAGCTCAAAATTCTTCATGAACCTTATGATTGAATTCAAAACCCTTTCTAAGTCCTTTGCCTTAACCAAGTTCAAATCAGTCCTAATTTATTTGATTTTCCTAAATATCAATTCAATCCTTCAATCAAACTATTGAATTCCAATTCAAATCCAACTTCAAATGATTCAATCTAAAAATAAAATCCAAGTTCTAAAATTCCATCCTAAGCCATATGACCCATTCTCATAAGCTTAGCCAAATCTTCATTTAAGTTATCCCAAACTTGAATTATCTCTTTACAAATTAATTATTCCTTCATTTATATTCACAAATAAAAATGAAATCCATATCAAATGACCAAAACCAAATCAAACTAAATCAAATTAAGCCAAAATTCTTCTTAAGCCATATGGACCTACCTCCATGGGCTTAACCAAATCTTAACCCAAATCAACCCAAAATCAATTCTTTTCTTTATAAATCAATTGTTCCTTCATTTATATTCATAAATATAAATGAAACCCACCTTCAAATGGCCAAAAATAAATCAAATTAAATTGATTTCCTTCTTAGCCCTTTTGACCTACATCCTTAAGCTTAGTTAAATTTGCTTCCAAATCACTCCAAACTCAAGTGATTTTCTCATGAATCATTTATATCTTCATTTATATTCATAAATATAAATGAAATATAAATTAAAATAGCCAAAACTAAATCCAAAATCTAACCAAAATCTAATTTATACCCTTTAAGCCAATTTCTTGGACTTAACTAAAATCAACATAAACTAAGCAAAAACTAATGGTTTTTCTTTTGAATCAATCATTCCTTCAATTATCTATCCAAATATAAATGAAACCTACAATCATCAAACCAAACTCAAGTAAACCCAAGTCAATCCCAAGTTAGCTCTTTTAGCTTGAAAACCTCAAATGAGCCAAGATCCATTGGACTCCAAAATTGTAGTTGAATTTATATTTTAATCATAAACTCATATGTAGTTCAACTAAACAAAACAAACAAACCAATTGACCCATTTAAGTATACTTGACCCAAAGTGGCCTAAAAGACCTTTTTGAGCCAAGTTCTAATCCAACCCAAATTGGATTGAACCAAGCCCATCCAAGCCTATACCATGATCAACAATCACCCTATGATGATTAATTGCTTTGAATTGGATCAAACTAAGTCAACTTATTCTTGTGACCCAACCTTTAGCCCAAATGAAACCTAAACTACTAAAAACCCACCATACACCAAATTGATTGAAACCATTGATTCACACCAACTCATGATTAATGATTAAACATGACTTGACCCCCAATTGAGCCAAACCAAGTCCAATTGGACATTTGACCCAAGTTGACCCAAATTGGCTAAAAGGCCAAAATGGATCAAATCATAAGTTCATTCCAAGTTGATTATTGAATGTGACCAAAGACATGATTAGGCCCAATTTGACTAATTGGTCAACTTGACCCAACCTATCTCAAATTGACCTAAAGGGTTAAATTGGACAAAATCCAAATTGATTCAAACCAAAACCTACAATCATTTTTAATTGACCAATTGAACTTGAACCAACATTGGTCCTTTGGTCAAATTGGTCAACATTTGACCTATATGAATCCAAATGAGCTAAAATCAAACCTAGGATAGATTGATTGAAACCACTTGAACTAAAACTCTTCAAATCATCATCTGTACCTACCCCAAGCTTTGGTTTGACCCAATTTGGCTAATTGGTCAACCTAACCCAACATGACCCAAAATGAACCCATTTGACCAAATGAAGCTAAAACCCATGAAACCAACCCATGACCCATTGGAGGCCAACCAAACCCAACTATAACCCTTCTTGGGTCAACCTAAAATAAGCCCAAACCCATTTGAGGCCATGTATAATGCAAATCCTCCATGGATCCTCTTCCCCATGTGAGAATTTTCAAAAATGGCAAAGTCCACTCTTAATTTCACCTTAGTAGCCCTCACTCTTCCAAATGAGGGATCCCTAAACCTCCTAGCCAGCTCTAAAAGCTACTAAGACTTACCATGGACCAAAGGGAGGTGAGTTAACTCACCTCCCATGCAAACTAAAAACCAAAGGATCCAAGCAAAGATAATCTGTTTAAATCAAGCTTGGAGCCTCCTGCCATGACTTCTCCCAATCCATACGAGCCATGTGGACTTTGGACTATGGAGCTCACGGTGGAAAAATGAAAGCCATCCATCCATCCACCAGAGAGTATACCTCAATTCAGAGAAAATCAATTCAAATTGAGAGCTTCAGCATGAATTTGAACCTCCTTGCAATCCCTAGAGCCATCTCATCCCTCCTTTGGATTCTCTTCGTGTAACCAAAATGGAGGCCAATCCCGATCCAAGCTCATCTCAACCAAAATCAAATTCCTCTTACACACACCTTCCACACACATAGTTGAAGCCACCCAAGTTATTTCCTAAGCTCCCAAGCCACCGGAGGGAGGACTTCAAACACCACCAAGCTCCAAAGAGATAAAAGTTAATCCACCGAATGAACCAAGGGGTGCTTGCGTACTCATAGGCTCATCTCTGCCCATACCTCCATCGGTCTTGAGCTGAGATAATTGCCCAAATTATAGAAATAGGAAAATTTTGTCAGAGCTTTTCAGAGGAAATTTGCATGTGAGCCCATCCTAGCCGTTCGATCCTTGTGGATCCCTCATGTGAAGGTGTGGGTTGATTTTGGAGTGAATCCGAGCTCAGGTGAGCTCGAATAGAACGATCCATGGCAGATGGCTCCCTTCATTAATTTCTCATGGGAGGATCATGGGCCGTCCATTTTGTGTGATTATAGAAAAAGGATTTGATCAAATCATGTTAGATCCATATGTTTTCCCCCTTTACACCGTGAGTTTGATCTACACCGTTCGATTCGAGATTGGATAGTGGAGATCAATACTACATCCATCGCTGGCTGACTTAGCGTGCGGATGTGACAACTTAAGTAGCTAATCTTGCGGCACCACGTGAAAAGTACACCATGTTGCGCCAATAAGATTAGGCTTAATTAAGGTTATTTAATGTATTTTTAAGGCTGAAACTTCAATAATTCATAACTAATTATAGAAAAATCCAACAAATATAAATAATGGCTCATATTAAAGGTATTTCAGAGGGGAATCCATTAAAATTATTCTTAATTAATTTTGAGTAGTAATTTTGGCTTAATTAGGGTTTAATTTAATTTTTTTTATTAGCTTAATTACTCTCTAATTAACTAACCAATCAATTTCAAACATTCTGAGAATGTTTAGGGGGATGACCTCTACTTCCCCTATTTTCCTTGGAATTTATTGGTTGATTAATTAGGGAAATTGATTGTTAAGCTTTAATTACTCTTTTAACTTAATTAAGTGATAATTAAGAATGTGAATAATAATTAATCAATCAATTGAAATCCTTAATCACTGTTGAATAGTGGGGAGACATAGGGAATTGGATTGGGGCCTCTCCCCTAATCTTTTCACTAAATGACCTTCTATTTTTTGACCAAAATTCTAATTAAGGATTAATTAACAAATTTATGTCTTAATTAGTTAAATTGAAGCTCAAATCATACCAAATCATGTTGATTTGAATGAGAGGGCTTATGGAATTAGGTTGGGACCTCTTTCCCAACCTTTTCCCCCTTAAGCCCATTTCATTTCAAAGGGTAATCAATTCAATTTGGTAATTAAGGAAGAAAAATGGAATAATGGATTAAAGGCTTAATTAACCTAATTAAAAGGGTAGTTTCATTACAATTTCCCTTAATTGATTCATGGGTAGAGCTTTAGGTGTTTAATAACCTAAAGAGAGTTGATGAGATTATGGTTAGCTCATATGTGTGAGAAAACCATACAAGTAATTAAGTGAGTATCTTAAGTTTAATTAATTAATGATTGTGAGCTAATTGCATTAGGCCACTTTCATTTCATAAGAGCATTGCTATTTATTTTTCAATTCATTTTCATATTAATTGGCTTAATCATTAATTAATTAACTCATTAAATGAAATTAAATTACACGTGGAATGAGATTAGGAAACCCTTCTCACATTTCTTAAATCAAATCAAGCATGAAATTGAAATGACATTAAGAAATTTTGGTTTATTTCAAATAAGCTTATTTAATATGATTGTCTTTAAGAGTTAATTGGATTGAATGAAATCATGTCCCTTTATTTCTTTCCAATCATTTTAAATTGTTGTAGGTCACTTGATTCATGCATTCCTCTTTTCAAAATTAATTGCAATAAAATGGTTTCCTTTATGTCAAGCTTGCATGTGTTGATTTAAATTAATATATATGTGGCTATTGTCAATATTAAATCCAAATCGATTTTCCAAAACTTATAAATGAATGATTATATATGCTATGAATGCTAGTTATAAATACATAGGAGATGTATGTGATTATAGCTTATGTGTATGAAGTGAAGTTTCTTTACTTTCATTCATGTATTGATTTATGTAAGTAAGAATGTCAATGAGTATATAGCTTGGGCATCTTAGGAATACGAGGCTTTAGTTAGCCCCAAGGAGGTCATTTCATTTCCTCACTTTCTTGGTTTAACAATGACATGTACTCAATTTGATTTCATTCTTACATACTTCAATACTAGAATTTAGGTAAGACTTTGTTCCATATGCATAAATATCTTAAAAAGTGCAACTTTAGCATGGTTTTCCACTCTTATAGTTACTTGTACATTCATGTTTATTTTAGACTATTGGGTATATCTAATCTAAACATCCTGGGAATATGAGGATTTAGTTAGCCCCAAGGAGGTCATTTGATTACCTCACTTCTCTGGTTTAATAATGGCAAAGTATCTATTTAAAACTTTTATACACTTGTATGTGCACTTAGCTAATGAATGAAAATCCCCCTTTTTCTACTAAGAAAGACATGCATTCAAATTTGTTCGAATGATTGAATCAATTGATCACATTGTTTAAAGCTTTCTTTCTTATGTTCATGTGTGTAAGCTTACATAAGTTTGAATGTAATGGGTATATAGTTTAGACATCCTAGGAACACGAGGCTTTAGTTATCCCCAAGTAGGTCATTTGATTACCATACTTCCCTAGTTTAACAGTGACACATACTTATTTAATTTCATTCCTATGTATTTCTATATAAGAATTTAGATAAAGCTTTAAATTAATATGATAAAATGATTCAATCAAATGAAACATCCAAATTCAAAGCACATATGCTTACATCCATCATTTAAATTTGTTAAAAACATATTACATGTATAGGTATGCTTGGAATTTAATCATATTCATGCTACATGTGATGGAAATAAATGAATGAATATGCGTCATGTGATAGTAATTATTTTCAATTAATCTTAAGATGCTTTCTTAGTGAATATGATTATTTAAAGTGAACCTAAACCTAAGATTAATTAAAATATGTAATAAGCCATTCATTAAAGAGAACTTATTAATTAATCTGCTTTAGAAGTGACTTAAGGTATGGATAAAAAGAGTAATCCTCTATTTTTTTTGTCTTCATAACACTTAGTTGTGAGGTGTAAACCAAATGGAACAAAAAAAAATATTAAGTGAAAAATTCTCAGATCAATTAAGTCACTTAAAGTGATACCATCCTTTATAATGAAATCCTTTCAAACTTAAAAAATCATGACAAAGCCTAGTTAAGGCATACCACATAAGCCTTAATACAAATATTTTAGAATTAAGTCAGCACTTTTAGCTTTATGTTAAAGTGGTGCGTGGAGTGATGTATGTTTGGTTTTATGATGTATTATTGTAAACTAGATGATAGGGTGTATGCTTTGTAGACTGGATGTTAGGCCATGATTAGCCTAATCATATTTTTTGCAAGAGATTGTGCTTAAGGAGTGCTTAAATAAATATAAATGCTCTCTTTTATAGGTTTGTTAACCCCTAAACATAATCTAAATTAGGACAAGTGGGCTTGGTTACCCATGTGTAGGGTGCTAAGTCCAAATTATGCATATAACTGCTTGGGTTGTATGGTGTGTTTAGCTAACACTTATTTTGTAGGTATAGTTAGATTTTCTTTTCTTTATTTTAATGTAATTATGTATTAAGAATTAGGATTAGTGTTATGGGGGATTAGGATGAGCTATAGAAGGTTTTTTTTTTCTTGGGAGGCCATGTGATGCCTTTAAAGTAAGCAAACCTAAATCAAGAAATGAAGATATGAAGATCCTCATAACATTTATTAATTTATAAATTATAATTGTTCTTTCATACACTAGGTTGTATAAGGGTAGAGCTCGGCTACCCATTTTTCTCTTTTCGGGTTGTATGGTGACACCCGACCGTACCGGCCTTTTATTCTTTTGTATTGGATTTATAAAATTATTTGATGATTGTGTTTAAATTGTGCAATAGAAATGGCATGCCTCTACATAGTTTCTTTGTGAATGATGATTTAATGTGTGGCTTGGATTCGATTAGGTTCTTAGAAAAAAATAATTTTTCTACCCTAACTACAACTCATAATTAAATTTTCTTAAAAATTTATAATTTCATATAAAGCCTAGCCATTAATCAAGATAATTAAAAGATTTAGTAACCCCTTAGTTGAATGTTGTATGTTTAATATCATACATACATATTATTTCATTCTTGTAAAGAGAGGGTTTCCATCCTTACATGATTGGGGATGACTTGACCTTTGAGGGGATCCTCTGTGGTGGAAAATACCTCTTTCTCTCTGATTTAGCCAATAACATCATTTCATCATGCATTTAGAAATATAAAAATTCTATGGCCTTTGTCAAAATGAAGAGTCTAAAATCAAATAAAATTTCAAAAGATTTGCATTAGACTAAGTCATTACTCATACCACCCATGCTCTAGTCTCTTAGGAAATGAGTTTAAGTACTTTAGTCTCTTTCTAAATAATAACAACCTAACTATCTTGCAAAATCATATGATTTACCAACATGATTTTAAAGCGTAGGAGGAGTTAGTTGGCTGCTACTCCAGGCAATTATAAGTTCAGCAGTCAGGTCATTTATCTTCTCTTATGGAGGTAAACCTTATACCCATTTTCATTTAGATTTAGGTCATGCTTTAGCTCTTAATAAAGCTCCCTAGGTTCGGGATCCGAGGTGGCTATTTTCTTCTAGCTACAAGCATAAATCCTCACCTCCTAGACATTTTCACAATATTGTATTGTTGGATTATAAGTCTTAGCTTTGTAATAAAATTTAACTTAAATAAATAAATCTCTTCAACTTCAAACATATAAAGCCCAATTATAGGATATGTTGGAATGCTTACTAGGTTTTCTTGTATCATGTGCATTCCCTAGCCATCTACTTTGACTTCGATAATAAATCTCTCTCCTTTTGATCCATCCCATTTGATTTTCCAATATAACCAATTTCTTGATAATCTTATCTTTGAAATCTTTTGAGATAAAAATTGACTACTTTAATTGATAGTATTTCTAAGAAATTCACTTTTCTTAGGGTGTAATTAACTATGGGGGCTTGACCATATAGGGAACTTTAGAACCCACCTACTTTATTCATCCATGTAAAATAGGAAAAAAATCTCTGGTATATATGAAGACCCATCATGCCTTAGGAGTCCTTATTAGGTGATTAGATCTATTATAAGGTGGTGATTTTTATCTAACGAGATAGTGCACCATTCCTTAATATCGTACCTGATCACTTCAATATATACACCCTCAGATCTATGTGGTGTCCCCCATACACATATCAAAAATAAATACCACACTTGGATATGATTCAATTGGATTGGATTAGATTAATTTGAGGTTTAGTTTGAGATTTGGGGATAGTCTTGAGTCTTAGTTTAGGCTATAGTTTGGGTAGGCTACTTTTAGATCCTAAGACATAACCTAAACCTATGGCAAGTCCTCCTTAAGTCTTTAGATTTGAGTTAAGTGTTCACTTAGTCACTAGAAATGTTCTATGACTAAGATGATCCTAGTGTCTAGAAGGCTCCTAGTCTAAGATGGGAAGATTGAATCCTCACTCCAAAAGTGAGGTCAACAAAAGGACCCCCAATAAGTGTTGTGTAACTAGCAAGCACACCACACATATTGAATTTGACCATGATGATCAATAGTGTACAAAAGGAGTACAGGTGCTAACAAAAACTATATATACCTAAACCAAGAGATAGATATAATCAAAATCTTAATACAATGAAACTCATCTCATTCCATGGGCATATGACAGCCGAGAAGATTTGGTTTGAATTGGTTGAAGATTAATTTCATGTTAAGGAAATGAAAAGAGATCTGCTTGGGAATCTCACATGAATTGGTTTGGATTTAGGGATAAATTTATGTCGATGACATAGAGAGGGAAATCCTCCAAGGATAGAGGTTTCATTGAGTTCATTTAATTTACTTTGGGAATAATCCATTAGAATTGATATTTGATTGAATTTGTTTGATTTGGTTTGATTTATGTAAGGGAGATCCATTGGGGATACATGTTTGGATTTGTTTAATTTAGTTTGTTAATTTAATTTGATTTTGATTGATTGAATTTAATTTGTTTTTGATTTGACTCCACTAGGGAGATTAATTTGATTTGATTTGGACCCTATCGGTTGTGATGGACTGCACTTAGAAGGGGCAATGTAAGCCTAGGCCTATCTTAGATTTACTTGTCCAAAGGGGCTGTCTACCGGCCAAAGGGTAGGACTACCCAACCTAGGGATTTCCTATTGATGTACAATGACTGTGCCAGGATGAAAGCGTGGGGACTTACATCTTCCGAAGTGGAATCAGTCGTTGGGGTGACTTGTTGATGGCACAATAAATCAAACCGAAAGTGACTACTAGTGAGTGCCTCTGGAGGTCTTATCTCAACTCAAGAGTATTCATGATTGATTTTATTTGAATTTGGACCCTGTCAGTTCGCAATGGACCACACTAAGAGGGGCCTATGTTAGCTTAGGCCTATCTTAGATTTACCAGTCCAAAGGGGTAATCTACCAGCCGAAGGGTAGGACTACATGACCTATGGGTTTCCCATCGATGCACAATGCCTGTGCTAGGAAGAAAGCATGAGGATTTACATCTTCCAAAGTAGAATTATCCATTGTGGTGACTTGTTGATGGCATAACAAATTAAACCAGACCTAAAGAGACTACTGAGTGAGTGCCTCTAGGGGTCTTATCTCAACTCAAGAGTAGTGTTGACCTCACTTTTGGAGTAAGCTCTCATCCTCCTTTTCCTATACTTAGGACTCTTCTAGACACTAAGAGCTCCTTAGTCTTAAGACACTTCTAGTGATTAGGTGAACACTTAACCTAAGCCTAGAGACTTATAAGGGTTAATCATAAGATTAGGCCACGCCTTAGGACTTAAGAAAATCACATCCAATAGCCTAAACCCAATCCATATGCACCTTCTCAAATCAAACCCAGATTCAAATCTTAAATGAATTCTCAAATTCAAATTTAAATTTTAAATCTAATTCCAAATTTGAATCCAAAAAATTGAAACCCAAAATCAAATTCAAATCCCAAGACCCTTCCTAAGCCATCTAAACCACCTTCATAAGCTTAGCCAAAACTCCATTTAAATCAAATCATATTTAATTCATTTTTTTATAAATCAATTATCCCTTAATTTATATTCACAAATATAAATGAAATCCATATTCAAATGGTCAAAACTAAATCAAACTAAATCAAACCAAACCAAAACCCCTTTTAAGCTAGATGGACCTACCTCCATTTGCTTAACCAAATCAGCCTTCAAACCAATCCAAACTCAATCAATTTTCTTATAATTCATAAATCTAAATAAAATCTATATTCAAATGACTAAAACTAAATCCAAAATCAAATCAAAATCCAATCTAAGCCCTTTGAGCCAATTCTTTGGACTTAGCCAAAATCTATCCAAATCAAGTTAGAATAATGGATTTTTTCTTGAATCAATAATTCCTTCAATGATCTATCCAAATATAAATGAAACCTACAATTATCAAACCAAATTCAATCCACCCCAAGTCAAGCCCAACTTAAACCTTTTGACTTGAAACTTTTAATTGAGCCAAAACCTATTGGACTCCAAATTGACTGTGATTGGATTTATATTTCAATACTAAGCTCACATATAACTCCAACTAAACCTAAATTAAGCCAAAACCAAACCAATTGACCAACTTAGGTCTACTTGACCCAAAGTGACCTAAAGAACCCATTTTAACCAACTTCCAATCCAACCTAAATTGGATTGAACCAAGCACACAAAAACCTTCCATTAAGATTGCTGATCACCCTAGGATGATCAATTACAATTAATTGGGTCAAACCAAGTCAACTTGATCACTTGACCAAGTCAACCCATTAGCCCAAATGAACCAAAAATTAACCAAAATATATTCTGCATTAAATTAATTGAAACTAATGATTCAAATCAACTCAAAATCAATATTTGAATATGACTTGACCACCAATTGAGCCAAACCAAACCCAATTGGCCATTTGACCCAAGTTGACCCAAATTGGCCTAAAAGACTAAATTAGGTCAAATCATGATCTAACTTAATTAATTACAACCAATTGCTTGAGTTCATTCCAAATTGATTATTGAACTTGACCAAAGCCATAATTGAATCCAATTTGATCAATTGGGCCCAATTAAGCAATTTAATCCAATTTGACCTAAAGGGTCAATTTGGCCTAAATTCAAATTAAATCTAAATTGAGTGATACAAAAGACTACATTCATCTTCAATTAGCTAATTAAACATGAATCAACTCATAACCCAAGCCAATTTGGCTAATTTTGGTAGTCAACTTGACCCATTTGACCCATTTGATTCCAAATGAGCCAAAATCAAATCTAAGCCAAATCAAATTGATCATACCAAAATACTTCAAATCATCATTTTAATCTAACCTAAGCCTTGGTTTGACCCAATTTTACCAATTAGTCAACCTAACCCAACATGACCCAATGTGACCCAAGTGACCCAAATTGAGCCAAATCCCCTGAAACCAAGCAATGATCTGTTGGGAGCTGATCAAACACAACCAAAACCCACTTGAGATTAGCCCAAAATTAGCCCAAACCCAGCTGGAGCCAAAATCGAGGTAATCCCTCTTGGAAATGACATTTCACATATGATTGTACCCGCAAAGTCCACTCCTCCCATCCTTTGCATTCGATGGAGTTGATCCTACAGCTGAAAAAGAAGATTTTGGAGCTAAATCCAAAGTCCTCAATTAAGCCATCACCACCCGCCCACCTCCCCATCATCCTTAATGGAAAAATTTGGCCATCCCCTTGAAATGAGAGAAAGAGTCCTCATTCTAATAATTCTTGAGCTCACACACATTCCAAGAGCTTCCCCAAACAAGGAGCAACCTTCCCCCACTCGATTTGAGCCAAAAAAACATCAAACTAAAGCTTTTTTGATGAGGTGGCAGTGTCCATTGGTGAAGATGATGTTCCAAAGAGAGGAAAAAGGTTCAAACTTATATCAAAACTCTCTCACACCCAACAGTTCGCTCAGATCTTCATAGCCGTCGGAAACCATCCCTAGCGAGCTAATTTTACCAAACTTTAGTTCGCCATAGGATCTATTATTTGTGATGATTTTTGAATGATCTTAAGAATTTCCCTTAGATAAACCTTGCATTTTTATTTTACATAATCCCCATGTAATCCAAAGTTCTTTCGGTGAAAATTGACACAAAATTGAGCTTATTTGGATGAAATTTCATTCAAAATCATGAAAACAATCAACAATGTTTTCATCATCCATCTATCGGATCATTTCCATCGATTCCCATTCGAGATCGCCGATCACATAGTTTTATTGGCGATCGCGCCGAATCGCATGTCACATGATCAATGATCGTCAATATGATTAGACAATCCAAAATGATCCACGCATCATAATCCTTCCCTCATGTGCATTCCTCATTTTGCGATGCGACCAACCATGTAATCGTGATGGCACCGCACCACGGACATCAGTGCCGCGCGTTAGCCAACGCCGTCACGATAAGTAAGGGAAAATCACCTATTTTATGATTTTAAAAATTATTTAAAACAACTAAAATTTCAAAAATTTATAGAAAGTAAAGTATTTAACTAAAAATTACAAGCACGACCTCGTTAGATTTGTCTTTCCAAGGAGAATCCAGCGAACCCAAAATCCCCAAATTTTACTGAATAGTTTGAGCTTAATTTAAGTTTTAATGAAAACTAAATTTAATTAATTAAACTAAAATAACATCAGATTTATTTGCAATTTTTAGGGATTAAAACTAAAGTTAAAATGCATCCACCATAAAAATTTCAAGTCAAAAGGACATCTAGATTGGAAGATATTGCATTCTGAAGTTGAAATATTAAAAATAAATTGATGGACTTCATAAAAATCATGGAAAATCACTTAAATCAATTTAAAGTTTCTAAAACCATAACAAATCATAGAAAAGTTATAAAAATACAAATAAATATTCATTTTGAAGGTATTTCAAAGGAGAATTTAAAAATAATATTTCCATTTGATTGTGAATAGTAATTAAGGCTTAATTTGGGTTTAACTAAAATATTAATTAGCTTAATTACTCTCTAATTATCCAAGTAATTAATTCCTAACTTTTGAGGTTGATTGATGGGATGACCCCTACCTCCCATAATTTTTTTGAGATTTATTGCTTGGCTAATTTGAGAAATTGATTATCTTAGCCTTAATTACTTTCTTAATTAATTATTTGATTAATTAACATTCTAAATAGAAAGGAAACCATTAATTAAGCTTGCTAATCATTGGATAACAATGAATGAGCATAAGGAATGAGATTGGGATCTCTTTCCTAATCGTTTACTCTAAGTTCATTTCATTTGAATGGAAATTAATTAATTTGAGATTAATGGTTTAATTCATTAATTAAAATGGCTTAATTAATCAAATTAAAATCATAATCATAAACTCATATAATTAAGTTTCTTGGGTAGATCTTTAGGTGTTTAATAACCTAAAGCTAAGAAATGGCTAACCTACATGTGTGGGAAAGCCAAGAGTACTTAATTAAGTTCTTTAATCTAATTAACTAATTTGAGCCAATTGCATTAGGCCTTTTATTTCTTAGGTCATTGCCGATTTAAATTCCAATTCATGTGCATATTATGTTGGCTCATAATTAATTGTTAATTACTTTAAGGTAACATAGGTATGGGTTAATTAATTGATTTAATTCATATCACAACTTAATTAATCCATAAAATCAACCTAAGTTTCTCTTCATTAAACCAAATTAATCAACAACCATCAGAATGGATCAGCAAATGATTGAATCTCCTCTCTTCTTTAAATCAAATCAAACATCCAAAACTAGCTTAATAATAAACTTTGTTTTATTTTAAATGATTGTATTTGATCTGATTATTTTTAGGAAATAGTTTGATTGAATGAAATATGTGTTTTATGTCTTATTATTCCTTTCCAATTATGTTAAATGACGTGTGTCATGTGGTTCCATGCATTCATGCTTTCAAAATTTTTAAACTCAAATGAAATTTTCTTTATGTTGAGATTGCATATGTTGAACTTAATTTATAATATGTGTGGCTATTATCACTATTAAATCAAAATTTATTTCCAAAAGCTTATAAACCAATTACAATATTTGGAGTGATATTAGTCATAAGTATATGTAAATGTGTTCTAGTTTAAACATATGATGTGAGTTCTCTTTCTTTAATTCACATATAGATTTGCATAAGTTTGAACATTCATAAAATATTTAAAAAAGACAACACTTATTTGAATTCATCCTTATTTCTATATTAGAATTTGATAGAACTTTAACTCATATGTATAAATAAATTCAATTAAGAAAGATGCAACTTTTACATGATTTTCTATTCTTATAGTCATTTGTAGATTCATGTGTATTTAAGAATAGTGGGTATATCTAGGCTAGGTATTTTGTGGATGTACAGCTTTAAGTAGCCCCAAGGAGGCTTTTACCTCACTTCCCTGATTAACAATGGAGAAGTAATTTCTTAAAAATTTTATACACTTGAGTGTGCATTTAGCTAGTGAATGAAATCCTTTTTTCTACAAAATACACATATGGATCTTTTATTTAAAATGTGCTAAAAGAAATATATTGCATGTATTAGTCATACTTATGATTCAATCTTATGCATGTTACATGTGATGGAAAGGAATAATTTGACGTACGTCATGTGTTAGTAGTTCATTCAAATTAATCTTAAGATGTCTTTCATATTGAATGAAATCATTTAAAGTGAACCTAAACTTAGGTTTAATTTAAAATATGTAATACGCTATTCACTAAAGAGAATAAGTTAAATTAACATGCTTGGCTTAGGGTAGGATTGAAATAGAGAAATTATCTTTCCTCTCTTTATAACACTTAGTTGCTAAGTGTAAAGCATATGAAACAAAAGAAAATACTAAGTAAAATTTTCAAATCAATTAAACCACTAAAAGAAAAATCAACTTCTTATGGCTAAGCATCCTTTCATATTTACAAAGTCATAACCTTAATGCCTTGTTAGGACTTACCACACAAGCCTTAACACACACATTAGAATTAAGTCACCACTTTTAGTCTTAGGTTAGATGGTGTATGTTTGATGTATGTTTTATTTTATGGTGTAATATTTTAGTCTAGATGTTAGGATGTATGCTTCGTAGATTGCATGGTATGCTGTGATTAGCCTAATCATATTTTCTACAGGGGGTTGTGCTTAAAGGGGCGCTTAAAAATAAATATAAATGCCCTCTTTGTAGGTTGCTTATTCCCCTAAGCATAATCCAAGTTAGGATAATTAGGCTTGGCTACCCATGTGTATGGTGCTAAGTCTAAATTTTGATATAACTGCTTGGGTTGTATGTGTGTTTAGCTAACACTTAATTTGTAGGTGTAGTTAGATTTATTTTTATTATTTTTAATGTAATTTTGTATTAGGAATTAATATTAGTGTTATGGTGGTTTAAGATGAACATTGGCTAGAAGGCTTAGTCCTTGGGTGCCATGTGATACCTTGAAGCCTACCACATCAAAGGAGCAAAGATATGAAGAAATGAAGGAGACATGAACAGTAAAGACTTGAAGACCCCGTATAACATTTATTATTTGTAATTATAATTATTCTTTTATATACCAGGTTATATAAGGGTAGAGCTACCTACATTTTCTCTTTTTTGGGTGTATGCGTGAACGACCACCGGCCTTTTTATTTTTTGGAGTCTATAAAATTGTTTGATGTTGTGTTTAGATTGTGCATTAGAAACAACATACTTTTCTTAGTTTCTTATATTTTTTGAAGCTTCAATGTGTGTCCTGGATGTGATTAGGCTTTTAGGATAAAATTAATTTTTCTACCCTAATTAATAACTCATGATTAAAATTTAAAAAAACTCATAACCTCACCATAAAGCTTATGTTTTAAATATAATAATTAAAAGATTTAGCAACCCCTTAATTTAATAGTTGAATATCTCATAATATGCATGCATATTCCTTCTCTCTTGAACATGCAGGATCTCCATCCTTGCACGATAGGGGAATGTTTGGCCTATGAGGGCATCCCTTGTGATGGAGAACACCTTCTTCTAGTTGATTTGGCCCATAACCTATTTTCATCATGCATATAGGCATCAAAATCCTAAAGCCTTTGTCAAAATGAAGTGTCAAAACTGAAATAAAATTTGAAAAGATTTTGCATTTTTAGATTAAGTCATTACTTATACCACTCATGCTCTAGTCTCTTAGGGAGTGGGTTTAGGACATTAATTTCTTTCCAATTAAATAATAGCTCAACTATATTGCAATACATAAGACTGAACTACATGGTTTTGAATTGTAGAAGGTGTTAGCTAGCAGCCATTCCGGATGATTGTAAGTCTATAAGTCAGACGGTTTATCCTCTCTTGTGGAGGTAAACCATGATGCCCATCTCTTGCTTAGATTTATGTCGTACTTTAGCATATGCTAAAGCTCCCTAGATTCAATATATAAGGTTATTTTTTTCTTCAGGCTACTAGTATAAATCCTAACCTCTTAAGCATTTCCATAATCTTATGTTGTTGGCTTATATGCCCTAGCAATCTAATAAGATTTCAACTCAAATAAATAATTCTCTACAATTTCAAATATATAAAGACCAACTATAAGATAGATTAGAGTGCTCACTAGGTTTCCTAGTACCATGAGTATTTCCTACTCATTCCTTTTGGCTTCCAAAAATAAGTCTTCTCCTTGAACAATCCCACTTGATTTTCCAGTATAATAAATCCTTTGATAGTCTTAGTTTTGAAATCTTTGGAGACCTTAATTGTCTACTTTAATCGAGAGTATTCTTATAGAATTTCCACTCCTTAGGATGTAATTAACTATGGGGGCTTTCCTCCATTGGAAACTTAATGAACCCAGCTTAATATAAACCCTACTTTATTTTTTTATGTAAAGTAGGGGAAAGATCTCTCATACATTTGAAGACCCATCATGCCTTAAGAGTCCTTGTCAGGTGATTAGGTCCATTATAGAGTGATGATTTCTATCTTTCGAGATAGTGCATCATTCCTTAATGTCATACCCAATCATAAGTACTCCCTAAAATCTACGTGGTGTCCCACATCCAAAAATAAACACTACAAATTTTTCTGGAGACTCTGCTGGGGATAGTTCCTCTCTCCATCTTTAGTAGATAATTATTGTCTCCAAGCATCGATAATGGACTTAATATAAACCTCTTAAGCATTTCTTTTTGTTCACACTTAGCTTGTTTCATCTATGAGCAAAGCTAGC
This sequence comes from Cymbidium sinense, assembly GCA_021442155.1. Lineage (NCBI taxonomy): Eukaryota > Viridiplantae > Streptophyta > Magnoliopsida > Asparagales > Orchidaceae > Cymbidium > Cymbidium sinense. The sequence continues at coordinate 107,205,425 of CM038229.1, forward strand.
CAACATCCTTTAGGTTTTAGGACTCTACACGGAGTAAGGTCCTACATTTAATAAAGGAGATGACATACCCACATTGTAGAGTTCTCTTTTGCATATCACAAACAAATTAAACATAAATTAATTCCATTTGAAAAAATCAAACATCATCATGAAACTCAAATTGAACTCCATTTAACATACCACATTTGTTAAATGAGAGTTCACCTCTTTCAAAATAAAATAAATACAAGCCACACTTACTTAACATACAAAATTTGTTAGGTAAGAATCCCACTTTCAAATTAAAATCAAACACATTTTTGGACCTTACTCAACATACCACATTTGTTAAGTAAGAGCTCTATCTTTAAATCAAGGAGATGACAAAATACAAGGGTCCCCCAATAGGTAAAAATAAACTAACTAAATAAAGGAGATGACAAAATACAAATTTTTGAACCTCTTTACCACTAGCTTGGTGAGGTAAGGTTTATCCCACATTTAATAAAACTCAAACTAAAACAAGTAAAGCCTTTTGCAAAATATTATCAAAAGCACTTTTCCTAAACAAAATTATTTTTAAATTCACTCCACATGAAGTTTGCAAAAGCATAAAATTTTTCAAATCTCTTTACATAAAAGACAATCAAACCTCATTTAACATACCTAAATTTGTTAAATGAGGGTCCTCTTTCAAAAATCAAAATCAAATTTACAATCATCAAAATCCCTTTCAAAGATTTTTTTTTTTAAAAAAAAAACACATTCCTAAAGTAAAATCAATTAACCAACTCCATTTAACATACCCAAATTTCTTAAATGGAGTTTCATTTTTAAAATCAAGACAAAATTTAAAATCAACATATAATTAAACCTCACTTAACATTCCCAAATTTGCTAAGTAAGGGTTCCCATCTTTTCAAAAGCAATATCACACACAAAGTCAAGATATATATTTTGAATCTGATTTGGCATACCCAAATGTGTCAAATGAGAGTTCTATTTTCAAAAGCAACCACACACAAATAATTGAACTCCATTTAGTATACCTAAACTTGCTAAGTGGAGTTCTCCTTTTTCAAAAACTAAAACAAATTGGATTCTATTTTGCATACCCACATTTTCTAAGTAGAGTGTTTTCTTTTAAAATTATAAAAAATCAACGCACATTTCCATTTGACACACCCAAACTTGTCAAATGAGAATTCCCCTTTTTTATATAAAAAAATAAAAAAAAATTGACTTTGCTTAACATAATTGAATTCCATTTGACAAAATCAAACATCATCATGAAAATCAAATTGAATTCCATTTACCATACCACATTTGTTAAATGAGAGTTCACCTCTTTCAAAATGAAACAAATACAAGTCACACTTACTTAACATACCATATTTGTTAGGTAAGAATCCCACTTTCGAATTAAAATCAAACACATTTTAGACCCTACTCAACATACTACATTTGTTAAGTAAGAGCCCTATCTTTAAGTCAAAGCAACAAACACACTTGAGCCCTGCTTAACATAACAAATTTGTTAAATATGGGTTTCACTTTTCAAACCAAAACAAAACATCAAATATTTTAGATCTTACTTAACATACCACATTTATTAGGTAAGAACCTCACTTTCAAAAATATTAAACACACTTGAGCCTTACTTAACATACCAAATTTATTAAGGGTCTCATTTTTCAAAATCAAATCAAAATACATCAAACACATCGGGTATCACTTAGCATACCTAAATTTGGTAAGTAAAGATGCTATTATCAAACCAAAATAAATCAAATACGTGACAAAAAATCACACAAACAACAAAAATACTTTAAAAATTATTTTTTTTCAAAAATGCACTTGAATCTCACTTAGCTTGCCTAAATTTGCTAAGTGAAGATTCTAGACATCAAACCAAAATTTTCAAACAAAGGATGAACAAAACATATTCATCTCCAAAATCTCTCTAAGATGAATTGAACCCCACCAAACATACTCAATTTTGTTGAATGAGGGTTCTAAATCAAAATCAAAATTTAATGGCAAAGTCTCTTTTCAAAATTCTAAATCTCTCCAAATCAAGAAACCCCACTTAGCATACTCAAACTTGTTGAGTGTGGGTTTAAGTTCCATATTCAAATCAAAAATCAGTGATTGACGATAAATATGAATGTCAAAGTTTGATTTTGTTATATTTTCACATGTAGAGATATCAGAGTAGTCAGTTCAGTTCAATCTCCAGTCAGTACAGTTGCTAGCTCCTAGCAAGTTTGTTTTATCTTTTCCCTCCAGTGTAGACTTCACCTTAGATCAGGCCAATCTCACCACGACCAAGGCCACCCACCTAATTTACTTTTTCGCGGGGTTTGATTACACAGTGAGGGACAGCCCTCACAACTATCTCGGCATGGAAGAGGTGGCCGCCACTCCTCGCTTTGATGTTGAGTCCGACCCACAGTTTCACTCTCAAGGAAGGGTGGAGGTCAACTCCAATGCGCTTAGTTTACTTTTGTTATTCCTATTGCAGCTTCAATGCAAGCTATTACCTCTTCCTTGGTCCCCTCAAAGGGGGAAGGCTATCTTAGCATCTGAACAACATACCATAGATTATATTCTTAGGTGGAAAAACTTGAGTATGAAATGTGAACCGCAATTGTCTGAACAACATACCATAGAAATTCTTCTTAAGAATATTCACGGTATAGTTGCATTCGTGCTCATGGGATTTTCTATCAAAACTTTTGAGAATATAATCAACAAGGCGGCTAGTCTACAGTGAGAAACTAAATAGTACCTTTCCGAGACTAGTCATCTAAGCCTAAATTGTAGAAAGCTTTTGCGATGAATCCAGTGGCAGTGGCATCAATTGATAAGAGGAAGCAACCAGTTAGAGTTCAATTTGGGAGACCTAAAGCTCAGCATCCTCCACATCCACCACCTCTACCACCACCTCAGCCGTCATATTAGACACCACAACCACCTCAATGGCCATTACCATCCCTCAGTAGTATACTCATAGCAGTACTCCTATCTACCGCCAAGTAGCTATTATCCACCTACTCTTTTAGACATGTTAAACAAGCCCTATTCATTCAAGAGGGAGGTAGGTAGAAAGATCTTTAAGAACTTCTTAAAGATACTTGATTTCTAGCTACTAGAGCCTAAGAAGCTGGAGGAAGTGGGCAAGAGTGATGATCCTAATTTTTACCCCTGCCAACGCATGTTAGGTCATGTCTTAGAGGACTGCAACCTCAAGGATTTGCTTGAGCACAGCTACAAGTAGGGTGCCATAATTATCTTTAAGGTTTACTTATTAGAACAACCATCTAGTTTTTTTAGGGTAATTCTTGGGGATACATGTGATCCTCTCAAGATAAAAGAAGGTTGGGATATTTCTTCATCATGAACCTCTAAAAAGATTATTTCTCAGATCAAGAATGTTTCCTTACAGGAGCCTGAGGCAGCTCAATCCTCCAACATCAAGGAAGGTTTGCAAGTTGCCAAAAATAACTTAGGGAAAGTGGGAGCTCAACAGTAATAACCTTAATAATTTCAATCCTTTCTCTTCTGATTCAGAATGGGACTTTCCTTTTCTGAATCAATCGGATTCACCCATTGAGATTAACTTGGAGTCATCTAACTTCGAGGGTTCTATAGAAGAAGCTGTAGGTATACTCGATGAGTTGGTAAAACTTTTCTCCAACCCGTCACATGAAGTCACTGAAGTCAACCTGCACAATGGAAAAGTTCTACTTCTTAGGGTAGCACCACAAGATGAGGGTAAACAAGTCATTAGTTCTAGTGCGCATATAGCCCCTCCACGGGATGCTCTACCTATGGATATGCTTATGGAGGATCAGCCCAGAGTTGATTACAATGTCCTAGCTCATCTTTAAAAGTTACCATCTAAGTTAAGCATATATGACACCCTTATCTTATCCAAAGAGATGAGAAAATCTCTAATCAAGATGCTTCTTGATCCAGAGATATGCTTAGCTAAGTTGACCACTACTGAAGTGGAGGCACATCACTCAAGGGTTATCTTAGGAGTTACATTTAGTGATGAAGGCTTGCTTCTAGGGATGATCGAGAATAACCATATCCTCTACATCGCAGTGGATATGGGAAGATTCAGACTGTCAAGAGTGTTGGTTGACCCAGGTGTAGCAGTCAACATTATCAGTTTAAAGATCTTTCCCTACTTGAGAATTGACATCTCCAAGCTCAATTCAAAAAGGATGATGTTGAAGATATTCAATGAGCAAGCCGAGAGGGCTTTAGGCTCCATAATGTTGCCAATGAAGATTGATGAGTGGAAGACTAAAGCCAAGTTTCCCATTATATACTCAGATACATCTTTTAATGCTTTGCTTGGGAGATTGTGGATACATGAAAGTAACCCAGTTCCATCCTCTCTACATTAGTGTATGAAGTTTATGAAAGGTGGGATAGCCTACTATGACAAAGGAAATCTCAAGCCATTTTTAGTTCATGATGTTGGCATATATGAGGATGCGGCCTACTACCTCCCTTAAAATCAGCAAGTCTATTCATGTGAACTTGGTCAAATTTCAAAAATAAAAGAGAAAGAGAAAGTAAAAGAGAAAGTAAAAGAAAAAGAGAAAGAAAAAGAGAAAGAAAAAGAAAATGAAAAAGAAAATAAAAGGGAGCAAGAAATAGACTTGGAGGAGGAAGTGGAGCCTGACATTAGATTCCACCCACAGTTCATTACTCCATTCAAACATGTGGGTACAATGACTCGACCTCCACCAGGCCGAGGAAGAGGTAGATTTAGAGGCAGCCCTAGGGATGGAAGACCTCCATAATGGCCACCCAATAATAGATATATCCCAGCTACCAGGAGTACACCTTCTATCTATATAGACTTAGAATCTAGTTCAAAGGATGAGTCTTATATGGTTAGCACACCAACCAGCTCATCTCAGTAGCAGATTCCTTTCGAGGTGATACTTGAGTCAGATAGTTATGAAGATTAGGTTCCAAAGCAAAGCATGAGTATATCCAAGTATATATGCAAAATAGGCAGGCATCAGTTGGGAACCTTAGCTCTAACCCCACTTTTCTCACAAAAGTTGAGGGTTTGGTAGTTAAGGAAGCTCCTAAGTCATCCATAGATGTAAGACTGAGGTTCTTTTCTAAGAGCATCATCCTCAAGTCAAAAGTTGATGTAGAACTTGAGGATGATTCATAAAGAATTAATATTTATCTTTTGATTGGTACACTCTGTGTTCTAAATTTAGCAAAGAAAGGATTGATTCCACATACATGTCAAGCATAGGTCGATTACTTCAAGGTTATGGAACAACAAATGCAGAATTCTCAATCAAGACCGGGACTAGGATTTGAAGTGGGTCCGATGATGATGATTGCTTTGGTAATCATTTGGAATCTGATAGGATCTTTTCAAATCACACTAACTCTTATAAGGAGGTGTGCTTAGAAATTTTAGATGACCCAGATGATTTTAAAATCAATGATGTACTGCTAGAGTTTGAAGAAGAAATCAAATAAACCATTGATGAACTCAAAGAAATCAACTTAGGGACTGAAGAAGATCCATGCCCAACATACATAAATTCCATGTTGAACCAAACTAAAACTAATGACTTAGTTAGGCTATTGACTGAGTTCAAAGACTATTTCACATGAAGTTATAAAGTGATGTTTGGTTTATCTCCAGACGTAGCAGTCCACAAACTAAAGATAGAGTTTAGTGCTAACCCTATCAAGCAAGCTCCTAGACACATGCAATTAGACATTGAATAATAGGACAATTTTGAAATCAAGAAACTAATCCATGCTAGCTTCATCAGAGAAGAAAAATACTCTACTTGGTTGGCCAGTGTCATCCCAATTAAGAATAAGAATGACCAGATTTGCATATGAGTTAATTTTAGGGATCTAAATAAGGCATGTCCAAAGATGAATTTCACTACCGATCGAGGCGATGGTGGACATTGCTCATCTCATGCGTCTTTTCATGGATGGCTCATCTGGCTACAACCAAATTAAGATGGCCCATGAAGATGAAAAAAATATTATTTTTCAAACCCCGATCAGAATTTATTGCTATAAGGTCATGCCCTTCGGCATTAAAAACATAGGTGCCACATACCAACAGGCCATGACTCAAATTTTCAATGAACTCATTCATTACTAAGTCCAATATTACATCGATCATCTCCTTATCAAAAGTAAAGGAAAGGAATACCACCTCTTTGACTTGAGAGTAGTTTTCAAACAATTAAGATAATTTAACCTCAAAATGAACCACCTAAAGTGTGCATTCAAAGTAGCTTCAGAGAAGTTCCTTGGGTTTGTTTTTCGATACCAAATAATCGAGATCAATCTGGAGAAAATCAAAATGATACTATAAATGCATAAAAGTCTAACTCAACTTAGATCATTTCAAGGGTGGTTGGCATATCTAAGATGCTTTATATCCAACCTATCAAGGCGGTGCTAACCATTTTCAGCACTTATCAAAAAGGATGTCAAGTTCAAGTGGGATGATAAGTGTCAGCATGCCTTTGAAGACATCAAGCACTACTTGATGATGTTGCCAGTTTTAATAGCCCCTACCTGAAGACACTATTGCTTTAGATGACTCCCTTAGCATTTTGTTGGCCCAAGTCAATGATGAAGGGAAAGAGAATGCTCTCTACTATCTCAACTATCATCTAATCCCTACTGAAGCCAATTATCCACCCATTAAGAAACATTGTTAGCTTTATTCTTCACATCCCAAAATCTACAGTAATACATGCTTTCTTATAAAGTCAACTTGATCTCCAGAGTCAATCCACTATAGTATCTCATGACACGGCCGACGCTATCCGGATAGTTGGCACGATGGTCCATGATTCTCTCGCAGTTTGACATTACTTTTATACCCCTCCATGTAGTGAAATGACAAGCATTGGTAGACTTCTTAGCAGCACACCCAATCCCTATTGGCTCTCTGCTTAATGACGATCTCCCCGATGAACAAATCATGAACTTAGGGGACACTAGCAATCACTGATGGGAATTATATTTTGATGGTATGGATTCCTCTCAAAAAGGAGAAGAACCACAATCTACTCTTCCAGAAAATGCAGGGGTAGGATAGTCCTTCTAACCCCAAACCGTGATGTGATGAGATTTTTATACTATCTATCCAATCATTGCACCAATAATAAAGCTGAGTATAAGTCTTTGATTGTCAGTTTGGAGTTAGCAGTCATGCTATGCATCAAGAATATCGACATCTTTGGGGATTCTCAGCTAGTCATCAACCAAATCATTGGGTCCTACAAGGTTCTTAAGCCTAAGCTCCATTATTATCACAAGTACACCATAGAGCTGTTAGCCTGAATCCTAGAGCTTACCATATACAAGATCCCTCGAGGAGAGAATGCAGTAGCAGATGCACTAGCAAAGCTTGCCAAAGAGTTGGCATGTACAAAAGATTAGTCCATATCAATAAAGATTCAAAATAGACAAGTCCTATATCTTATTGATACTAAACTCATCAAGAGGCTCTCTCTTGATGGGGAGGTTTCGTTGCCAAAAAGGATGAGGAGTTAGATTGGAGGCAACCATTCATAGACTATCTAACGAAAGGCAGACTACCTCAAGAGAAGTCACAAGCCCAACAGATGAAGCAGTAAGCCCTTTCCCACACTCTCATCGATAGCACCTTATACCAGCGGTCCTTCGATCATATGTGGTTACGTTGTTTAGATAAGCACGAAGCCCATTAAATTGTGATCGAGGTACACTTAGGATTATGTGGAACTCACCAATCCGATTCGACGATGAAGGCCAAGATCAAAAGACTGGGGTACTATTGGCCAATGATGATTATCGACCTCATAGAAGTAGCCAAGCATTGTCACCAATGTTAGGTGCATGGAGTGGTCCTACACCAACCACCCAACATTCCACATCCAACATTGGCCTCTTAGCCATTCAAGTGTTGGGGTACTAACATTGTGGGTCCGATCGATCCTCCTTCTTCCAATCTTCATCGATTCATCCTTGTCGCTACTAATTTCTTCTCCAAGTGGAAGCGTCCCTCTTAGAGGTCCCCACATGTGTTCCAGAGCTTTTAGAATAACATCATATATTGGTTCGGGATTCCTCGATGAATTATATTCGATAATGGTACTGCATTTAAGAGAACCAAAATTAACAGCTTTTCCCAGACACATAGCATAGATTGGAGATACTCTACCATCTACTACTCGAGGGCAAATGGTTTGTTAGATGCCTTCAACGAAACTCTCATCCAAATATTGAAGAAGACACTCGATGATAATAAACGATAGTGGCATGAGCAGTTTGTTGAAGCTTTGTTGGTACCACACCTCTTACAGAACTCCAACTCAATCTACTTCTTTTTCCTTAGTGTAGGGTCCAAAGTTGTTCTACCATTAGAAGTCCCATCACTAAGGATTGTTGTAGCTAGCAAGATCACGATAGAATAGAACATTAAGTTGTGGTTAGAAGAGCTCAAAGGTTTGGAAGAAAGATGTTTACGGGCATGCCAGAATCTCAAGTTGTGCAAAGCCAAAATGATTCAAGCTCAAAATAAGTTGGTCCGCCCTAGAGCTTTTCAAGTAGGGGAGCTTATTTTAGTTCTAAGGAGACCAATTAATGCCCATCGCAAGATGGGAGATAAGTTTGAAACCACTTGGGAAGGCCCTTTTATCATAGAAAAGACCTACCAAGGAGGATCATGTGAACTCATCAACCATAAAGGAGAGTGCCCGATGCTTTCAATCAACAGGCTTTATTTAAAGAAATATAACCCATAAAATTATGTTTTGAAAAAATAATTATCATAAATTAAACTCCATTTTCGTTCATTAAATATTCTCTTCATTTGAAGTATTTTCCTTCATGAATATGCCACAATGCATTTAAGATAGGTGTAAGAGAACCCAAGCGACATCTTATCCTTCATTAACACAAACACAAACTATACACAATTCTTTAATACTATTAGGATAGGTGTAAGAGAACCTAAGAGGCATCTTATTTTGACTAGTACAACTAAGTTGGGTGTAAGAGAACCCAAATGGCATCCTTCCTTAGTGGCACCATTTCATCCCTTCTTCGATACGTTTAGGATAGGTGTAAGAGAACCCAAGTGACATCCTATTCCTTTTTTCACAACACAAACACACATGCATATTTTTTATCTCAGGCTACTTTGATATGGGATAACGCCACCCCCCCCCCCTGCCGCTATGGCCCCAGTCATTAGCTGCTCTAGGTCGGGCTGATGTGTTACCCTGTTAGTGAGTCACCCCAGTGCTCCCTTATTTAGGAGGATGTAGGTCTATTATGCCTTCCTTTCTAACTTGACTATTGCACACTGTTGAGTGCCTTGTTAGCATGGTATGCCTTACTACATGGTCGGTATGCTACCCTCATGTTGGCTTAGTTTAATAGGATGTAAGTTTGCTACACCTTCTTCTTAAACTAGCCATCATGAACTGACTTGGTTGAGTATATCTAACAAACACACATAAATATCTTTTTTCATTAGCTACTTTGATGTGGGATAACACCCCTATGGCACTCACTCATTAGCTGCTCTAGGTTGGGCTGATGTGCTACCCTACTAGTGCGTCACCCCAGTCATCACTTATTCAGGAAGATGTAAGCCTACTATGCTTTATTTTCTGATTTTCCTACTGCACACTGATGAGTGCCTTGTTAACATGGTATACTTAATGTGCGGTCGATAAGCTACCCTCATGTTGGCTTAGTTTAAGAGGATGTAAGTCTGTAACGCCTTCTTCTTAAACGAGTCATCGTGAACTGAGTTGGTCGAGTAAAGGATTTGGGTAAGTCCCCTAGTGGCTCCTTTCCTCTTAACTACTTCAAGTATGGGTCCAATCCTTCTTTGTGACTCCCTACTTAGTAGTCACACTTATGTCAGGTTTGATCTATTTCATCATCAATGAGTCACCCTAGCGGTTGATCCTTATTTTAGAAGATGTAAGTCTGCTATTCTTTCTTCTCAAGTACAACCGTTGCACACTGATGGGCAGCCCTAGGTCGAATAGCACCTGTCAAGCCGAAGATAGACTATCCCGATAATCAATTTTGCTTTATGGAGACGTAAGTCTACACACCTTCTTTCTAAACTGATTATCGCACATTGACGGGCACTTTAGGTTGGTTGGTGTTCGCTATGATGACAACGACCAACCTAGTGGATACACCACTCTTGGTAGATGTAAGACTACAACGCTTTCTATTTGAGTTGGCCACTGAATACCTACAAGCATTTTTTTTCATATATCAGAATAATGCCCCTAGTGGAACCTCCCCTGTGGGCACTCTACTTGGATCACATCCTTTATGATCCCATTTAGACACTTCTTGGGTTACTTTTGGATTGGACAGTCCACCTTTCCTAGTAACCATCCGTGTGGTTCAAGATTCTATTTAGCAGATGCACATATTCTCCCTTGGTCCAATAAATCTGAGATATGTCAAAGTCGACATAGCCCCTTCTTAGTGTGGTCCCTCACAAATCAATATGGTCCACGATAACAAAAAAACAAAATATATTTTTTCTTGTGGATTATGAATTAATGCTCCTAGTGGCACCTTTCTTAAGTAGGTATCCTATCTTTAGGGAAGTGTCAGCAAAACTCCCTATAGGAATTTTTTGACTACTCTTGAGTTGAGATAAGTCCCCCGTGACACTCTCTTAGTAGTCGCCCTTAGGTCAGGTTCAACTTATTGTGCCACCAACAGGTTACCCCGATGCTCATCTTACTTTGGAAGATGTAAGTCTATTATGCATTCTTTCCAGCATGACCATTGCACACTGACGAGCAACCCTAGGTAAAGTTCGATCTGTTGCACATCAATGGGTCACCCCAATGGCTAGTCCCTACTTTGGAAGATGTAAGTCTGCTATGCCTTCTTCCTAGTACAGTTGTTGCACACCAAAAGGCACCCCTTAGGTCGGATAGTCCTACTTTATGCTAGTAGACAACTCCTTTGGACTTGTAAATCTGAGATAGGTCAAGGCTGACATAGCCCCTTCTCAGTGGGTCCATCGCACACCAACATGGTGCATAACATAACACACCAAATTAAATTAAGTCAAATCAAATCAAATTAATCATCAAGACTACTCTTGGAGTTGAGGTAATATCTCTAGTACCATTCACTCAGTAGTCACCTTAGGTCAGGTTTGATTTATTCTGCCATTAACAGATCAACCCAATGATTGATCCCTAGTTTGGAAGATGTAAGTCCACTATGCTTTCTTTATAACCATTACACGCCGAAAGGAAACCCTTAGGTCAGATATCCCTACCCTATGGTAGGTTGTTTATAGATTCTTATCCCTAATGGATACACAACCAACTTAATCATATTCACAATCAAACTCAAATCCATATCACCAATGGATAGCTTGAACATGCTTACCTAGTGGAAGGTTCATGTACTCAATCTCCCATGGATTCCTCTTTTTGGTTCTCTTGTGCCCTTGGCATGAAGAAAATTGCATCACACTAAGATCATAATTCTATTCACCTTTTGGGTTTAGGTGTTGATCATTTCTGTTAGTGCTTTCAATCTTGCCGATGATGTTGATCATTTCGATCAACGCCAATATGTGCGGTGTGCTTTATCAATTACACCACACCCTCACTTTTTGAGTGAACTCTCAACCTCCTCTTCTTAGACTTAGGACTCTTCTAGACACTAAGGGCTCCTTAGTCATTAGACACTTCTAGTGATTAGGAGAACACTTAACCTAAGCTTAGAGATTTAGAAGGGTTAATCATAATATTAGGCCACACTTTAAGAGTTAAGGAAATCATATATTCTATAGCCTAAACCCAACCCATATGTACCTTCTCAAATCAAACCCAAATTTAAATCTCAAACCAAACCTCAAATTCAATTTTAAATTCCAATTTGACTCCAAATGATTGAAACCTAAAATCAAATTTAAGTCTGAAGACCCTTCCCAAGCCATATGAATCACTTTCATAAGCTTAGCCAAAACCCCCTTTAAACCAAATCAAATTCAATTGATTTTTTTATAAATTAATTATTCCTTCATTTATATTCATAAATATAAATGAAATCCATATCCAAATGATCAAAACTAAATCAAACTAAATCAAACCAGACCAAAACCTTTTTTTAAGCTAGATGGACCGACCTCCGTGTGCCTAACCAAATTAGCCTTCAAACCAATCCAAACTCAATCGATTTTCTTATAAATCAATTGTTCCTTTATTTATATTCATAAATATAAATAAAATCTAAATTTAAATGACTAAAACTAAATTCAAAATCAAATTAAAACCCAATCTAAGCCCTTTGAGCCAATTCTTTGGACTTAGCTAAATTCTATCCAAATAAAGTCAAAACTAATGGATTTTCTCTTGAATCAATCATTCCTTCAATCATCTATCCAAATATAAATGAAACATACAATCATCAAATCAAATTCAAGTCAACCCAAGTCAAGCCCAACTTAGCCCTTTTGACTTGAAACTTTTAATTAAGCCAAAACTTATTGGACACCAAATTGATTATAGTTGGACTTATATTTCAATCCTAGGCTCATATATAAGTCCAACTAAACCTAAATCAAGCCAAAACTAAACCAATTGACCAACTTAGGTCCACTTGATCCAAAGTGACCTAAAGGATCCATTTGAGCCAACTTCCAATTCAACCCAAATTGGATTGAACCAAGCTCACAAAAATTTTCCACCATGATTGTTGATCACACTAGGATGATCAATTGTAATCAATTGAGTCAAACCAAGTCAACTTAATCACCTGACCAAGTCAACCCTTTATCCCAAATGAACCAAAACTAACCAACACCCATTTTACATCAAATTAATTGAAACCAATGATTCAAATCAACTTAAAATCAATATTTGAACATGACTTGACCACCGATTAAGCCAAACCAAGCCCAATTGACCATTTGACCCAAGTTGACCCAAATTGGCCTAAAAGACTAAATTGGGTCAAATCATGATCTAACATAAATTGATTGTAACTAATGGCTTGAGTTCATTCCAAATTGATTATTGAACTTGACCAAAGTCATAATTGAACCCAATTTGATTAATTGGACCCAATTGAGTAATTTAGCCCTATTTGATCTAAAGGGTCAATTTGGCCTAAATTCAAATTAAATCCAAATTGAATCAAACCAAAGACTACATTCATCTTCAATTAGTCAATTGAACATGAATCAACCCATAACCCAAGCCAATTTGACCAATTTTGGTCAAATTGGTCAACTTGATCCATTTGACCCATTTGATTCCAAATGAGGCAAAATCAATCCTAAGCTAAATTAAATCAAATTGATCATACTAAAACACTTCAAATCATTATTTGAACCTAACCTAAGTCTTGGTTTGATTCAATTTGACCAATCGATTAACCCAACATGACCCAATGTGACCCATGTGACCCAAAATTGAGCTAAATCTCTTGAAACTAAGCCATGACACCTTGGGAGCTGATCAAATCAGACCCAAACCCACTTGGGATCAGTCCAAACCCAATTAGAGCCAAACCCATGGTAATCCCTCTTGGAAATAACATCTCACATGTGATCTTTCCCAAAGAGAGCAAAGTCCAATCCTCCTATCCTTTGCATTCAATGGAGCTGATCCTACAGCTCAAAAAGAAGACTTTGGAGCTAAATCCAAAGTCATCAATCAAGCCATCACCACCCAACCACCTCCCCATCATCCCTAATAGAAAAATTCTGTGATCCCTTTGAAAGTAGAAAAAAAAAAGCTTCATTCTAATAATTCCTGAGCCCACACACATTTCATGTGCTTCCCTAAACAAGGAGCAACCTTCCCCCAGTCGATTTGAGTAAAAAAAAAACATCAAACTAAAGATTTTTTTATGAAGAGGCGGTGGCCATTGGTGAAGATGACATTTCAAAGGGAGGCAAAGGTTCAAACTTATTCCAAAGCTCCCTCACACACCCTGGAGCTCACTCGGATCTTCACAGCTGACATAAACCATCCCCGATGAGGTAATTTCTCCAAACTTTAGTCAGTCGTATGATCTATTATTTATGATGGTTTTTGCATGATCTTAGAAATTTTCCTTAGATAAACCTTGCATTTTTATTTTACATAATCTACATGTGAATCGAGAGGTTTTCCAATAAAAATTGACCCAAAATTAAGCTTATTCGGATGAGATTTTGCTCAAAATTATGAAAAACAATGCTAGAATAGTTTTCGTTCATCCTCGATAATTTGTTACATCCGATCTCGTGGGAGACGGATGGCTCAGATCATGTGGATTGCATAGTTTAGATTGGCTGATGGTGTGGCTCAGATCACATGGGTCACGTAGAATGATCTAGACCATCTAATCCTTGATCGAAAGGTCCAAAATGATCGCACATCCTTCCCCACATGCATTCTCGCCATTTGCGATGCGCGACACTAGCCAAATGCGACACGGCACCGTGCCACATGGAACCGCACCTAATCATACATCTCATGGCACCACGTTACCACATCATCACCACGCGTGGTGCTAACTGGTTTAAGTGAGAAAATCACCTATTTTTAGATTTTAAAATTATTTAAATCACCTAAATATTAAAAAATTTATAGAAAATAAAATATTAAATTAAAAATTTTGAAGAAGGGCTCATTGGATTCTTGTTTTCGAGGAGAATCCAACAAACCTAAAATTCCCAAAATTTACTTAATATTGTGAACTTAATTTCAGTTCTAGTGCAAATTAAATTTCATTAATTAAACAAAAAAACACATGAGATTGATTTGAAATTTTTTGAGATTGAAACTGAAGTTAAAATGCACCTACGATAGAAATTTCAAGTCAAAAGGACTCTAAATTGATATTGCATTAAGTTGAAATAGTAAAAATAAATTAATGGACTTTATAAAAGTCATGGAAAATCACTTAAATCAACTAAAACTTTGAAAAATCATAACAAATCATAGAAAAATTATAAAAATATAAATAATTATTTATTTTGAAGGTATTTTAGAGGAGAATTTAATAAAAATAATCCCAATTGATTATGGATAGTAATTAAGGCTTAATTTGGGTTTAACTAAAAACATAATTAGCATAATTACTCCATAATTACCTAAGTAATTAATTCCAAACTTTTTGAGATTGATTAATGGGATGACCCCTGTATCCCATAAATTTTCTAGGATTTATTGCTTGCTTAATTAGAGAAATTGATTATCTTAGACCTAATTACTTTTTAAATTAATTAGGTGATTAATTAACATTCTAAATAGTAAGAAAACCATTAGTTAATCTTGATAATCATTGGATAGCCGTGAATGAGCATAGGGAATGAGACTGGGTCCTCTTTCTTAATCGTTTACTCTAAGTTCATTTTCTTTGAATGGAAATTAATTAATTTGAGATTAATGGTTTAATTCATTATTTAAAATGGATTAATTAATCAAATTAAAATTATAATCATTCTAGAACTCATCTAATTAAGTTTCTTGGGTATATCTTTAGGTTTTTAATAACCTAAAGCTATTTAAAGAAATTACGGCTAACCTACATGTGTGGAGAATCCATAAGAGTACTTAATCAAGTTCTTTAATCTAATTAACCACTAATTTTGAGCCAATTGCATTAGGTCTTTTATTTCTTAGGGTCATTGCTGATTTAAATTCTAATTCATGTGCATATCATGTTGGCTCAAAATTAATAGGTTAATTACTTTAAGGTAACATAGTTACAGGTTAATTAATTGATTTAATTCATATCATAACTTAATTAATCCATAAAATTAATCTAATTGCCTCTTCATTAAACTAAATTAATCAACAAACATGGGAATGATTAGGAGCAGCAAATGATTGAATCTCCTCTCTTCTTTAAATCAAATCAAACATCCAAAACTAACTTAATAATAAACTTTAGTTTATTTTAAATGATTGTAATTGATATGATTGTCCTTAGGAATTAGTTTGATTGAATAAAATATGTGTTTTATGTCTTATTACTCCTTCCAATAATGTTAAATGATGTGTGTCATGTGGTTCCATGCATTCATGCTTTCGAAATATTTAAACTCAAATGAAATTTTCTTTATGTTGAGCTTGCATGTGTTGAACTTAATTTATAATATGTGCGGCTATTATCACTATTAAATCAAAAATTATTTTCAAAAGCTTATAAGTCAATTATAATATTTGGAGTGATATTAGTCATAAGTATATGTAAGCTTGCATGTGCTCTAGTTTAAACATATGATGTGGAGTTCTCTCTCTTTAATTCACATATAGATTTGCATAAGTTTGAACATTCATAAGTGTATAGTCTATTTAAAAAGAAAGATGCAACTTTTGCATTTATCCTTTCACATTTTTATATTAGAATTTGAATAACACTTTAACTCATATGTATAAATAAATTCAATTAAGAAAGATACAACTTTTGCATGATTTTCCATTATTGTAATCATTTGTACATTCATGTGTATTTAAGAATAGCAGGTATATCTAGTTTGGACATTCTGGGGATGCACGGCTTTAAGTAGCCTCAAGGAGGTCTTTACCTCACTCCCCTAGTTAAAAATGGTAAAATACTTGCATAAAACTTTTATACACTTGAGTGTGCATTTAGCTAATGAGTAAAAATCCTATTTCTTACAAAATACACATATGCATCTTTTATTTAAAATGTGTTAAAAGAAATATATTGCATGTATTAGTCATACTTAGGATTCAATCATGTGCATGTTACATATGATGGAAAGGAATGATGTGATGTATGTCATGTGTTAGTAGTTCATTCAAATTAATCTTAAGATGCCTTTCATATTGAATAAAATCATTTAAAGTGAACCTAAACTTAGTTTTAATTTATAATGTATAATAAGCCATTCACCAAAGAGAACAAGTTAAATTAACATACTTTAGAATGTGGCTTAAGGCAGGGATAAAAGAGAGAAATTCTCTTTCCTCTCTTTATAATACATAGTTGCTAAGTGTAAGGCATATGAAACAAAATAAAATACTAAGTAAAATTTCAAATCAATTAAACCAGTTAAAGTGAAATCAATCTCTTATGATTAAACATTCTTTCACATTTAGAAAATCATAACCTTAATGCCTAGTTAGGACTTACCACACAAGCCTTAACACACACGTTAGAATTAAGTCACCACTTTTAGTCTTAGGTTAAGATGACGTATGTTTGGTGTATATTTTGTTTTGTCATGTAATATTCTAAACTAAATGTTACGGTGTATACTTCGTAGACTGGATGGTATGGCCTGATTAGTCTAATCTTATTTTCTAGAGGGGGTTGTGCTTAAAGGGGCCACCTAAAAATAAATATAAATGCTCTCTTTGTAGGTTGCTTATGCTCCTAAGCATACTCTAAATTAGGGTAGGTGAGCTTGGCTACCCATGTGCAGGGTGCTAAGTCTAAATTTTGATATAACTATTTGGGTTGTATGTGTGTTTAGCTAATAGTTATTTTGCAGGTGTAGTTAGATTTACTTTTTCTATTTTTAATGTAATTTTGCATTAGAAATTAAGATTAGTGCTATGGGGGATTAAAATGAGCATTGACTAGAAGGCTTAGTCCTGGGGTGCCATGTGATGCCTTGAATCCTATCACATCAAAAGGAGCAAAGATATGAAGAAATGAAGGAGACATAAAGAATGAAGAGTTGAAGACCCCCCATAGCATTTATTATTTGTAATTATAATTATTCTTTATATTGTATAGAGCTTACCCATTTTCTTTTGTGTAGTTGTTGACACCAACCTTTTACTCTTCTACGGTAGTCTATAAAATTATTTAATGTTGTGTTCAGAGTGTGCATTAGAAACAACATGCTTTTCTTAGTTTCTTATATGTTTAATGCTTTAATGTGTGGCCTGGATGCAATTAGGATCTTAGGATAAAATTAATTTTTCTACCCCAATTAATAACTCGCAATAAAAATTTAAAGCAACTCATAACCTCATCATAAAGCCTAAATTTTAAATAAGATTATTAAATGATTTAGCAACCCCTTGGCTAAATGGTTGAATGTCTAACAACATCCATACATATTCTTTCCCTCTTGAACATGAAGGATCTCTATCCTTGCATGATAGGGGAATGCTTGACCTGAGGGCATCCCATGGTGGAGAACACCTTCTTCTAGCTAATAAACTTATTTTCATCATGCATATAAGCATCAAAATCCTAAAGCCTTTGTCAAAATGAAGTGTCAAAATTGAAATAAAATTTGAAATGATTTTTCATTCGTAGATTAAGTCATTACTCATACCACTCATGCTCTAGTCTCTTAGGGAGTCAGTTTAAGACTTTAGTTTCTTTCCAAGTAAATAATAGCTCAACTATCTTGCAATACATAAGACCGAACTACATAGTTTTGAATCATAAGAGGTGTTTACTGACAGCCACTCCATGCAGTTGTAAGTCTAAAAGTCAGACAGTTTATCCTCTCTTGTGAAGGTAAACCATTATGTCAATCTCTCACTTAGATTTAGGTCATGCTTTAACCTATACTAAAGCTCCCTAGATCAGGATCTGAGGTTGATTTTTCCTTCTGGCTACTATCAAAAATCCTCACCTCTTAGGTATTTTCACAATCTTGTGTTGTTAGATTATAAGCTCTAGTAATTTAATAAGATTTTAACTCAAATAAATAATTCTCTTCAATTTTAATTATATAAAGCCCAACTATAAGATAAATTATAGTGCTCACTAGGTTTCCTAGTACCATGAGCATTTCCAACTCATTCCCTTTGGATTCCAAAAATATGTCTTCTCCTTGAACAATCCCACTTAATTTTCCAATATAACCAACCCTTTGATAGTCTTAACTTTGAAATCTTTGGAGACCCTAATTGTCTACTTTAATCAAGAGTATTCTTAAGGAATTCACATTCCTAAAGATGTAATTAACTATAGGGGCTTGCCTCCATAGGGAACTTAACGAACCTGACTTAATATAAACCTTACTTTACTTTTTCATGTAAAGTAGGGGAAAGATCTCTAGTACATTCAAAGATACATCATGTCTTAGGAGTCCTTATTAGGTGATTAGGTCCATTATAAGGTGATAATTGCTATCTTTTAAGATAGTGCACCATTCCTTAATGTAATACCTGATCACTTCAATAAGTACCTCTTAAGATCTATGTGGTGTCCCACATCCAAAAATAAGCACCACAAGTAATCAAAGCGAGTCCTATAGGGAGTTTTGTTGACACTGCCCAAAAGATAGGATGTCCTTGAGAAAAGGTGCCTCTAGCGGTATTATCCTAATCCACAAGATATTTTATTTATTTTGTTTATTTGTTTAGCGTGGACCTTATTGGTTTGCAAGGGACCACACTAAGAAGGAGCCACAGGTGCCTTGGTCTATCTCAGATTTACTTTCCCAAGAGATAGTCCGCACATCCATATTATAGAACTTCTAACCAAAAGGGTGGCTACTAGGAAAGGTTAACTATCCAATCCAGTGCTAGCCTGGGTCATATTTATATGGGGTTGTAAAGATGTTATCTAAATAGAATACCCACAGGGAAGGTGCCTCTGGGGGCATTTTCCTAATTCCTAAAAAATAAAGCCTATAGGTATACGGTGACCAGCTTAAGCAAAAAGTGCAAGGACTCACATCTACTAGGCGTTCCACTGGGTAATGAAGTGAATACCAAGTAACCTAAGGTACCCATCAGTGTGTAATGATCAATCTAGGAAGAAAGAATTAGAGACCCACATCTTCCTAAGCGGAACTGATCATCAGGACAGTCTGTCATCGACTAGACATCTACTATCCGACCTAGAGTGACTACTAAGTGGGAATTCATAAAGAAGGACTGGACCCAAACTTGAAGTAGTCAAGAGGAAATGGAGCCACTAGGGGGCTTACTATAATCCTCAAAGATAAACTCAAACACAGTCAGTGCACGGTGGCTAGTTCAAGAAGAAAGCATAGGGACTCACATCTTCTTAAATAAAGTTGACATCCAGGTATCTCATTGTTCATGTAATAAGACATACGACACTAATAAGGCACTCATCAGTGTGCAATGGTTAAGCTAGAAAGAAAGCATAGGGACTCACATCCTCCTGAACAAGAAGCCACTAGGGATACACACTAGCCAGGTAGTGAATCAAATCTGACTTAGAGCATCTAATGAATGAGAGATGCTAGGGGACTTATCTTGACTCAAAGTAGCACAAAGAAATTGGATTTATGTTTATGTATAATTTTATGTTTGGTTTGTGCTAATGAGTGATAGGATGTTGCTCGTGTTCTCTTACACCTACTCTAAACACATGACAAAAGATTCGCAAATAAAAATGCTTTCAATCTGGAGAGATTTTGACTTGAAATAAAATTTTATTGATGAAAATTATTTTTAACATTATATTATGGGTAATGTTTCTTAATGTAAACCCCGCTAATTGGAAGCATCAGACGTTCTCCTTTATAGTTAATGAGTTAGTAGGATCCACCTTCGTAGACCTTTTCTATAGCGAAAGGACCTTCCCAAGTGGGTTCAAACTTGCCTCCTATCTTACAATGAGAAATAATTAGTCTCCTTAGAACTAAAATAAGCTCTCATACTTGGAAAGCTATAGGGAGGACCAACTTATTGTGGGATTAAATCATTTTTTCTTAGTACAACTCGAAGTTTTGGCATGCTTGTAAGCATTTCTCCTCAAAACCTTCAAGTTCTTCTAACCGCAACCTAAAATTCTGCTTTGTTATGATTTTACTACCCACAACTATCCTTAGTGATGAAAGTTGGACTTCTAATGGTGTAATTGAACACCAAGGAGAAAGGGTAATTAAGTTGGAGTTTTTGTAGAGACCCACAAGGCTTCAACTAATTTCTCATGCCACTAATGCTTATTATCATCAAGCATCTTCTTGAGTATTTGGATGAGAGTTTTGTTGAAGGCTTCTGCTAAATCATTCACCTGTGGGTTGTAAATGGTAGAGTATCTTCATTCTATGTTGTGTCTCTGGGCAAAGTTGTTAATTTTGGTGCTCATGAATGCAATACCATTATAGGATATAATTCAGTGAGGTACCCTAAATTTATATATGATATGGCTCCTGAAAAATTAGAGCACATGCTGAGCTTTGACCTGCCTAAGAAAAATCACCTCCGTCGACTTGGAAAAGTAGTCGATAGCAACAATAATGAATAGGTGACCCTTGGATGAAAGAGGATCGATCAGACCCATTGCGTTAGTACCCCAACATTCGAATGGCCATGAGGCCAATGTTAGATGTAGAATGTTAGGTGGTTGGTGTAAGACCACTGCATGTACTAAGCATTGGTGGTATCTTAAGGCAACATCCATGCAATCTATGATCATGGTGGACCAATAGTATCCAAGTCTCTTGATTTTGGCTTTCATCTTGAGACTGAATTGATGAGCTTTGCATAATCCTAAGTGTACCTCGATCATGATCTTACGGCATTTGTGCTTGTCTAAACAACGTAACCACATATGATCAAAGGATCATCAGTATAGATGTAATCCACAAGAGCATAGGAGAGTGCTCGTTATTTGACATGATGGGCTTGTGACTTCTCTTGAGGTAGTTTGACTTTATTTAGGTAATAAATGAATGGTTGCCTCCAATTCAGTTCTTCATTCTTTTTTGCAATGGTAACCTCCCATTCAAGAGAGTATTTATCGATGAGTTCAACATCAATTAGAGGCAGGACTTGTCTATTTTGAACCTCTATTGATATGGACTCCTCTTCAAAACATTCCAATTCCTTGGCAAGTTTGGCTAAGGCATCTACTACACCATTTTCTCCTAAATGAATCATGTATTTGATAACCTCAGTTAACTCCAGACCAGCAATAAGAGCCTCATATTCATTTTCATTATTGGTGCAAGGATCAGATAGATGATATGAGAATCTCATTAAATCATGATATGGAGTTAGGAGAACTCTTCTTACCCTTGCCTTTCCTGAAAGAGTAGATTATGATTCTTCTTCTCTTTGAGAGGAAGCCACATGATCAAAGTATATCTCCCAGTGGCAAATACTGGTATCCACTATGTTTATGATTTGTTCATCGGGAGGAAATCATTGAGCAGAGAGTCAATAGGAAGTGGGTGAGCTGCTAAGAAATACATGAGTGCTTGTCCTTTCATTGCACGGAGGGAGTATGAAAGTGATATCAAACTTCAACAAAATCATGGACCATTGTACCAACCATCCGGATAGCATCGATCATGTCATGAGATATTATAGTGGATTCATTCTAGAAATCAAGTTTATTTTAAGAGAAAGCATATAGTGTCGTAGCTTATAGGATGCAAAGATTAAGGCAAGGCATTGCTTCTCAATGGGTGGATAGTTTCTTCAGCAAGGATTATACAACATCTGAGCTAGTTTAATGTGTCTCTTTCTCTTCATCATTAGCTTGAGCTAACAAAGTGCAAAGGGAGTCATCTAATGCAGCAATGTAGAGTATCAAAGGCTTGCCCGAGATAGGGGTTACTAAGACTAGTGGCATCATGAGATACTGCTTGATGTTCTCAAAGGCATACTGGCACTGGTCATCCCACTTGAACTTGGCATCCTTCTTGACCAATGCTAAAAATGATTAGCATTTGCCTAATAGGTTGGATATAAAGCGTCTTAGATACACAAACTTCCCTTGGAATGATCTGAGTTGAGTAAGACTTTAGGGGGTGACAGTTTTAATATCTCTTTAATCTTCTCTAGGTTGATTTCAATTCTATGGTGTTAAACAATGAACCCAAGCAACTTCCTTGAAGATACTCTGAATGCACACTTCATAGGAATCATTTTGATATTCTATTATCTTAACCACTTGAAAACTACTCTCAAGTCAAATAAATAGTCTTCCTTTTTTCTACTTTTGATCATGAGATCATCGACATAGCATTCAATTTGGTGATGAACGAGTTCATCAAAGATTTGAGTGGCTATCCTGCAATAACAGATTTTGGCTGAAAGGTATGACCTTGTAGCAATATATTTTGATCGAGGTTTCAAAGACAATGTTTCTTTCATCTTCTGGTGTCATCTTTATTTGGTTATATCTAAATGAATCATCCATGAAAGAGAAGGCTACATGACATGAGGTAATGTCCACCATCAGTTCTAGTATTAGTAGTAAAAATTCTTCCTTTTGACATGCCTTATTAAGATCCTTAAAATTGACGCATATGCGAATTTAAAATTCTTCATTTTAATTGGGATGACATTAGCCAACCAGGTGGGGTATTTTTTTTCTCTTAGATGAAACCAATTTTGATCGATTTTTTGACTTCAAAAATGACCTGTTGTTTAAGGTCTAATCGCATGTGTCTAGGAGCTTGCTCAATAGGGTTAGCATCAGACTGTATTGCTAGCTTATGGACTGCTATGTGAGGAGACAATCCAGGAATTTTATCATAATTCCATGCAAAGCAGTCCTTAAACTCAATGAGTAGTCTAACTAATTCAGTAGTTTCAGTTTTATTCAACAAGGAACTAATGTCAATCGGGCATGGATTTTCTTCAGTTCCCAAGTTAATTTCTTAGAGTTTGTCGATGGTTGATTTAATTTTTTCCTTCAATTATGGTGGTGCATCTTTGACTTGGACATCATCTGGATCATCAAAAGTTTTTAGGTACACCTCCTCATATGAGTTAATGTGATTTGAAAATAACCTATCAGATTCCAAATGATTGGTGATGGCCAAGCAATAATCAACATCATTTACTAGGCCCGTACTGAATCCTTGTTGTGGTCTTGATTGAGAGCTTTTGCATGAGTTTTTCCATAACCTTTCGAAGTATTCTAACCTGTATTTAGACAATGTATAAGGAATTAAACCTTTCTTTGCTAAGTTAAGAACACAAGATGAGTACCAATCAAAAGGTAATTCTATTAATTTTTTATATAAATCATCCTCAAGTTCTACATCAACTTCTTAACTTGAGAATGATGCTCCCTAATAAAACCTCTGAATCTTTATAGTTGCAAATGATTTAGGGGCCTCCTTAAGTACCAAACCCTCAACTTTTTATGACAAAAGTGGAGTTAGAGCTAAAGTTTCTAACTAATGTCTAACAGTTTCACATAGTAAATATTTAAATACACTTATGCTTTGCTTAAGAATCCAATCTTCATCATTTTTTGGCTTGAGATGAGATTTTCTATCACAAAGAGCTAGTCAGTGTGCTAACTACATAAGACTCATCCTCTAAACTAGATTCTAAGTCTATGTAGATAGTAGGTGTACTCATGGAAGATGGAATGAATCTCTTGGTGGGTGGTAAGTATGGAGGCCTTCCACCCCTGGGACTTCTTCTGGACTTGCCTCTCCCTCATCCTGGTGGAGGTCAGTTCATCCTCCCCACTTGTTTTAATGGAGTAACAAACTGTGGGTGGAATCTAATATCGGGCTCCACTGCCTCCATAAGGTCTTCTTCTCATTCCCTTTTATTTTCTTTTTCATTTTCATTTTCTTTTTATTTTCTTTTCTTTCCTTTTCTCTTTCTTTTTATTTTTTGTCTTACATTTGGATTTTGACTAAGTTCATGAGAATAAAAATTTTACTGCTTGGGGAGATAGTAGGCCGCATCCTCATATATCCCGACCTCATGAACTACAAATTTTTTGAGATCTCCTTTGACACAATACTCGATTCCACCTCTTAGAAACTTGATGCACTGATATAAAGGGGATGAAACCATGTTATTTATGTGCATCCATGCTCTCCCAAATAAAAGCACTGAACGATGTTTCTGAATCTATTATGTGAAACTTGGCTTCAGTCTTTCAATCATCTATCTCTAAGGGCAACACTGTGGAGCTTGAGGCCCTCTCATCTTATTAATTGAATCCTTTCAACATCATCCTCTCTATTTAGAGTTTAGAGATGTTAATCCTCAAGTAGGCTAGGGTTCTTAAACTCATAATATTGACTGATACACCTAAATCAACCAAAACTCTGGATAGCCTAAATCTGCCAACATCCACTATAATATAGAAGGGATGATTGTGTTAGATCATTCCTAGAAGTAGGTCTTCATCTGTAAATATTACTCCTATGATTTCCTTCAAGTGATATGCTTCCTCTTTAGTAGTGGTCAGCTAAGCTAAGCATATCTTTGGATCAGGCAAAGCTTTGATTAATGACTCCCTCACGTCTTTGGATAAGACAAGGGCAACATATATGATTATATTAATTGGCAACTTTCTATGGTGTGCAAGGATGTTGTAGTCAACTTTGGGCTAGTCTTCTAAAAGCATATCCATAGGTGGTGCATCTTATGGAGGGGCTATTTTCTTATTAGAACTAATGACCTGCTTATCCTTATCCTGAGGTGCTACCCCAGGAGGTAGAACTTTGCCACTACGGAGGTTGACTTTGATGACTTCTTGGAATGAGTGGCTTGTGGTAAGTTCTATATGCTCATCAGGTATACCTATAGCTTCTCCTAAATGATCATCAGAGTTGGATGAATCCAAATCAATCTCAAGAGATGAACCCTGATGATTCAGAAAAGGAAAATTAATTTTTGAATCAGATTGGGATTGATCAAAATTGTTTGAGTTATTATTATTTTGACTTGGAGATCTTTCAATTGGAATGAAATTAATGAGATCATAAGAGGTGCAAAGATATAAGTGGAATCAAATTTTCCTAATTGATTTCTTTAATTTTGGCAAAGGTACATAGTAGAAATCAAGTAAAGTAAGAGGGATGAGGGGTTTGGTGCCCTCATCCGATGATACAATCCTTTTACTAAAGGTTGAGGAGATAATCCAGATGGTAGTAGCTATAACGGTGGAAGGAGTGCTAGACTCGGATGATGGTTGCCCTGTGGATCTATCATGGGAAAGTGAAGGATGTTGTTGTTGCGCTGGTGGCTTCCACCCTCCCCGAGTTGTCCTTCATAATTAGCAAACCTTCTTTGATGTTGAAGGTTTGAGCTAAGTCAGACACCTGCAGAAAACGTTTTTTTTATTTTAGAAATTATTTTTTTAGAGGTTCGACATAAGGAAATATCCCAACCTTTTTTGGTTTTAAGAGAATTGAAAGTATCCACAAGGATTACTTTGATGGAACTGGATGGTTGTTCTACTAAGTATTCCTTGCACACATCCATGATGAGATTGAGCTCTCCATCCATGTCCTCTTCTACAATGGGCCTCTCCTCCTCACCCCTTCCATTAAGCTTCCTTTCATCAAAAGGTTTTCATTCACTTCCCTTGATAGTAGAGACTGTTGAGTTAACAACTCTAACAACTTTATTATGATTTTCAACAAAGATGCTGAGGGGACTTTCCTTCCTCCCTCTAATTGGAAGAATACACTCTCCACTTAGACCTCTTCCTCAAGTGATTTTTTTATTTCTTTTATGCCTCATGCTGATGGTACTATTTTGTTTTAGGATGAAGAAGTGCATGAGGGTTCTAAAGATTGGAAGCTATGTTTAGTTGCCTATTTTGGTGGTAAACATCTCTACTATGAATTTCTCCTCTCAGGTAAAAAAAAGGAAGATTAAAGATACTTTTGTTAGTTTTTTTATTTAAGGATTTTTCTTGTCTAAATTCTCAAAAAAACTAATGATTTCAATTTTTTATTGAGCGGGTGTCCTTGGTTTATCTTTGAAAAGCCCTTTATTCTAAAGAAATGGTCTCCTATCTTCCTCCTGTTAAGGAAGAACTTTCCTCTTTTCCTTTATGGATAAAAATCATGGCCATTCCTCTATGTTGTTGGAAGCCAATTGGTATTTTTAGGATAGTAAAATTGGATCCCCTTTTGACATGGACATCCTTACAACCAATAAAGCTAGGCCAACCTTTGCTAGGATTTACGTCAAAACTGAAATTTTCTCTTTCCTATATGAGATTTGGATTAATGTTCTAGGTAAAAATTTAAATCTTTACATCCAATATGGCTGGAAACCCTCCAAATGCTCTGGATGCAAAGCTATCTCACACTCTTCACATCTTTGCTCCAGTAACCCTTCGACAAATAAACTAAATATTGTCAAGGGGAGACCCAAACCTGCATGCAAGGCATGACACTTCCGTAAAATATCATATCAATAGAAACAACGTAATCCACACCTCTCTCATTTACCTTTTATAGCCCATGATAATTCTAGCCATAAACCCAGCTTCAATGTCAATAATTATCCAAAACACTAATGAGATTTTCACCTCTAATTTTATTAGTCATAATATAAATGTTGTTGAATTCACATTTAGTGAGATTTATGTTGATCTCCTTTAGCTTTAGGGTTTTTATCTAGGCACTAAGACTTCTTCACATAGAGTCCCAAGACATTTCTAATGACTGAGGGGATGCCAAACCCAAATCAAAGACTCATGGAATAATTAGTAAAATTGGATCCCCTCTTGCCATGGACACCCTTATAGCCAATAAAGCTATGCTGACCTTTTCTAGGATTTACATTGAAATTGAAAAATTCTCTCTAGCAAGCAAGATTTGCATTAATGTTCTACTTAAAAACTTAAATCCTCCATCCATTATGATTATTAACCCTTCAAATACTCTATATGTGAATCCATCTCACACTCTTAACATCTTTGGCCCAGTAACCCTCCCATGAATAAACTAAATGTTGACAAGGGGAGAAACATAAGTAGAAGACCTAAACCTACATGTGAGGAGTGACAACTCCATAAAATCTCCTATCAATAAAAACAATCCACTCCACACCTCCCCCATTGATCTTTTACATCCCGTTATTCTAGCCATGAACCTATATTCAATGTCGAAAACTATCCAAAATACTAATGAGACTTTCACCTTTAATTTTATTTATCTTAATACACATAATTGTTGAACTCACTTTTAGTGACGTTTGCGCTTATCTCCTTTAGCCTTAGGATTTTTATCTAAACACTAGACTTATTCACCTAGAGGCCCAAGACACTTTTAATGATTGAGGGTCATCAAACCCAAACCCAAGACTCATGAATTAAAACCTAATGATAATTCTATTTTCTAGTGGATCCAACCTAGCCCAAGCCAACCCAAGTTTCCTTAGGCTAAAATCAAGCTAAACAAATCAACCATAGCCCTTAACCTAATCAAACCAATTCAAACATAAAGCAAATCCATCAAGACTTAAATCCAAACTAAATCATGAACCAAAACTAATTTAAGTCAACAATCAATTTGAAATAACTCCAATTAAATCTCATTTAAATAATCCTAAATCAAAGCAACAATAATCAACTTAAATGTCAACAAGACATTTTGTGCTATTTAAAAGCTAACTCATACAATGTTCAATTCAATTTTTTTGTGTCAATATTAAAATTATTTCATTCAATGTAGTTCTCCTGTGATTATGATGTTTTAGAATCTACAATGTTTGCAACAATTTAAGATCAAATAATTTCACTAATCATATATTGGAATATTATTTTTGTTATTTCTTGCATCAATGTAATTCTTATTGATTACAAAATTATTTTCTAATTCTACTAAGGTTATTACATATATAATTACAAGACATTGAAGATATCATAATTTTTTTTAAAAAAAAGAACATAAAAACTCTATGTTTTAAAATTTATTTGTACTAACGTAAAATTGAGAGCGCACTAAGTGCATGTAATTAATATTTTTTTAATATGATCATTGTCATATTATAATAAAAAGAAAAATTAAATTATCATACTAATATTATAAAATATTAATATGATATATTTATGATAATATAATTAATATTAATTCTTCTTAATAGATTTCAATATACTATAATTTCAAAAGAAATTTATTTCTAGTCAATGTTTCTTGCTTCGACTTTTTTATCTGATATTTTTTAGTTATTTATTTCGATTAGATGTGAGCCACTAAACTTCCTAATTTCTCAATGTGATTCTGTGTGAAAGTGGTCTTATTTCACTTTAATCATCAAAGATTTTTTGAAAAAATATAGTAGATTATTTTAAAATGGTACATGATGAAGTTAAAAAAAATCATTAACATGCGAATTACAACACTATATAAAAAATTGATAATCAATTAATTTAACTCATATTCTGTTGCAGTAATACTATATAAATTTATATTTTATTTTACTTATAAACATCAAATACGCAATAATATATTAATTTACTCATAAATTTTATTAGTTGCGTTAAAACTTTCTCAAAGAAGGCCTAAGACCAGATTTATAGTAATAGATCTGAAAACTAACGATCCAGTTAATGAAATTGGAGGAAGATTAAAACTTATTTATTCAAGAAAATTTACTATTTATGATAAAATTTTATTATTTTAAGATACTTTATTGTAATTATTTTTTCATTAGTCGTATAATTTTACACTAATAATCGCTCCGTTTCTCCCTAAATGATATAAATAAATAGAATTATTGTAAAGAAATATTTACACACCTGCAATTTTTATATATTTAGATATCTAACATCTAAATTTAAAATTTATATAAATGTAACTTAAATCTTTAGTATTACATCAAAAATAATATCATTATTGATTTTTATAATGAAACATATTTTTTCATGCACAATAGAAGGATAGTATACTTGTAAATACATAAGAATTGTGCATTATGTATGTAAAATTCCCTAAAAACTGCCTCTATATATAACCAATATATTTGTCATTAATAAAATAATAATAAAGTTATATATATATATATATATATATATATATATATATATATATATATATATATATATATATATATATATATATATATAAAACTTTATTATTTTAGAAATTAATTTAGCTAATTAGGCATAACAAATTTTAATTTTAGGCCTCCTTTTCAACCGACTATTATAAAAATTATTTTTAAAAAATATTGATGTACGCTTTTAGGCCGTATTGGACTCATAAAGTGTCAAATTTTAGTGTGCTTGGTATCGTTGGAAAATTAACAAAAATTTCTATAACTTTCATGTTGACAACCTTTGACAAATCTCACCCGGGTAACTGCCATTTTTGGGTATGCTCGGATTTACACGGTGCAAAATTAAAAATATTGATGCAGCCCCACTTTTTTGGTGGTATCAGACTCATCTGGTATCTAAATTTAGTGTGCTTGATATCGTTGAAAAGCTAACAAAATTTTCTACAACTTTTATGTTGACAACCTTCAACAAATCTCACCCAGGTAGCTGCAGCTTTTGTGTATGCTCGGATTTACATGGTACAAAATTAAAAATATTGATGTAGCCCCATTGTTTTAGTCGTATCACACTCATCTGGAGTCAGAATATAGCATGCTTAGTATCGTTAGAAATATAACAAAATTTTCTATAACCTTTATGTTGACAACCTTTGACGAATCTTGCGTGGCAAGCCTCATTTTTTGTGTTAGCTGGAATTTTCAGTATGCAAAACTAAAAATTTTAAGATAGCCCCACTTTTTGGGCCATATTGGACTTATCCGGTGTCAAAATTTAGCCTTCTTAGTATCGTTAGAAAGATAATTAAATTTTATATAACTTTTATGTTGATAACCTTTGAGGAATCTCGCCCAGAAAGCCGCAGCTTTTGAGTTTTCTCGGATTTTCAACGTGCAAAACTGAAACTTTTGATGCAGCCCCACTTTTAGGTCGTATCGGACTCATCTGGCGTCAAAATTGAGCGTGCTTGGTATTGTTGGAAAGCTAATGAAATTTTCTATAACTTTGATATTTACAACCATCAACAAATTTTTCCCGGCAAGCTGCAGAGTTTGCCTCTGTTTGGTTTTTCATGGTGCAAAATAGAAGATCCCAAGTTTGCTCGGATAATCATTTCACCTCCTATTGGTTATATTGGCAAATGCCATAATCTTCTTCTCTACCTTGCAAACATATACTAAGCTAGCTTATTAATATTATCTTGAGAATGGTTTAGTTCATAGATGAACAAGAAATAACATAACCTGAGTCTACAACAGTAATCATTTGATAGAAACAAATACTAACCAACATCAAAAGATAAATAAATAATAAGCATACAACAATAAATCAAAATAAATAATCCTAATACAAAGTACCACTACAACTAAATAATATCAACTCTCTATAAAAGATAATAGTACAAATGACTATCGTTGATGATGCCTGCGTGGCAGAATCGCAGCACTACCGAGAGTGTAATGGGCTGGTGGTCACCGTGGCCGGTCTCGTAGATGATGTTCTTGATGTTGCTCCTCCTCTTCAACCCGCTCGACAGGTTGTTATGAGTAACCCAGATGCGTAACACCAGATACATCAGTTGAAGCTTGCATAGGGAGCAAGAAACCATGGTACACTCCATACGAGGGTGTCATATGGAATGATAGAGGACCATATCTAGGAGAGACTGGTGTGTTTCATGAGTGAAATTGAGTCCACATAGCTTCTTGATATGAATATTGTAGAAATGTATATGGGACGACCGGCATAAGATGGACCAACATCCATCGGGTCCATGCGATGATGAAGTACCTCGGGAGATATGCATATTTACACCCACACAACTCCTCATACTAATTGATAGATTGTTAAAATTCTATCTTCTTATATTTAATCTATAATCTCGATTGGATTTGCTACATTGAAAGTTAGAATCGATCATTGCTTCAGTACATGAATCCTTCATCTCCATTGTGTCCTATTATGTGTCAAATTCTCATTTAATTCAAGTATACTAAGGTCATTTTTTTTATACATCTTAACCAAGTCTTTTATGTCTACCTTTTTAACATAAGGCACATCTAATGCATCTACTCTCCTAACCGGGTCATTGGACGGTCGACGGTTTATGTGGCCAAACCATCTAAGGCGACTCTCTCTAATCTTATCTACCACTTGAGCTACTCCAACTTTTTCCTGAACATACTCATTTCATATTTTATCTCTAAGAGTATAGCCACTCATCCACCTGAGCATCCTCATCTGTGCAACAGCTAACTTAGTTTTATGCTTCTCTTTTATTGGCCAACATTCTACACCATAAATCATTGCAGGTATTACCACCATCTTATAAAAATTTTCCTTCTGTTTAAGCGGTACATTTCTATCACACACAGGCCAGAAGCATTCCTCCACTTCAACCATCCAACTTGAGTTCTACTAATAACATCTCCATCTATTTCACCATCATTTTGAACAATAGAGACTAAATATATGAATCACTCACTCTTTTCAATGACTTGTTCACCTAATATCACAACACTACCACTATAACTTTTACAACTAAAATTACACTCCATATATTCAGTTTTAGATCTACTTAAACGAAAACCTTTAGAATCTAAGGTTGACCTCCATAAATCAAGTTTCTCTTGGACTCCCTCTCTAGTCTTATCAACAAGAAGAATGTCATTAGCAAAATGCATACACCAAGGTACATCTTCCTGTAAATGCCTAGTAAGAACATCCATAATTAAAGAAAAAAAAGATAAGGGCTTAAAGTTGATCCTTGATGTAATCCAACTGAAATAGAAAAATATTTTGTCAATCCTCATTATATTTGGACACAAGTAACATCTATAGTATACATATCCTTAATGAATTGAAATTACCAATATTAACTCCTTTCGTTTCTAGAACTCTCCAAAGAACATCTCTTGAAACTTTATTATGAGCTTTCTCTAAATCAATAAATATCATATGTAGATCATCCTTGCTTTCCCTATACTTCTCCATCAAACCTCTTAACAAATGTATAGCATCCATAGTAGATCTACCTGGCATGAAAACATATTGATTGTGAGAAACTTTTGTATCACATCGTAACCTATGCTCAATTACTCTCTCCCATAATTTTAATGTATGACACATTAACTAAATTCTTCTACAATTTGCACACTCTTGTGCATCACCTTTATTCTTAAATATAGGAACCAACTAACTCTTTCTCTACTCATCTAACATTTTTTTAGTCTTTAAAATAACATTAAAAAGATTTGTAAGCTAAGAAATTTCTTAATCTCCTAAACATTTCCACACTTCTATCTAAATACCATCATGTCCTACTGTTTTTCCACATTTTATTTTTTAAAGCTTCTTTAGCTTCAGATTCACTAATAAAATGATAAAAATAAAATTCTCTATTTTTGTTTAGGGTATTAAGGTTGCTAAAATCAATTGTTTAGGATAAACCATCCCTGAAGAGTGAATTGAAGCTGCTTATTATCATGAAAGTGCATATCTTCTAACAGTTCATCTGGAATATAATATCCTTGTTTGAAACTTGATTTATCTAATGGCCCATCAAATGTGAGCTCCCCATCACATTCCTTAGCTGTTTGAGCACTATACATGTACTCATTGTTAGATAACAAGTGCTCTTCGTGTGACTTGTTCTGATTGAATAATTTTAATCAGGTCTCCGACTCTAAAATATGGCTCTGTGGCCCTTAAAATAGGCATGTCAGCATTACTATCATCATCATCATCAGTATCACTACTTGTTGCACTAGGCATAGTTTCATATCCCTTATATTCAAAAGATAATAAATTAATGTTATCACCTTGAGGGTCACCCATAAAATCAAAACTTGTCCCAACAAAATAAGCATATTTTGTTGGTGCTGAGTCATATGCTTCAGCTTGAGTAGTTAATTGTGAATCTGGTGTAATGTATTCTATCCTAACTGGAGCTCTCTGACACTCAGTATTATCTACTTCTCTTTTTTCGTACATTATTTCCTCAACTTCAACATAAATAATTATAGGTTGCACACATGCTGCATTGATTATAGACTCACGGACTTCATCATCAGTAATGTGAGTTGTAATAAATCCAACACAAATAGAAAACAGGCTTGTAAGACTTATGCAAAACTTTCCTGGATCAAATTTCAATAACCTCATAATTCACTTCTATAAGTTCATGAAATTAGCCCGCCGTGGGATCTAGATAGGAAGATTTTTCCCACCGGTATAAGTCGGAATAAAATCTTCACTTATAGTGACCATCATAATATAAAAC
Organism: Cymbidium sinense; assembly: GCA_021442155.1. Lineage (NCBI taxonomy): Eukaryota > Viridiplantae > Streptophyta > Magnoliopsida > Asparagales > Orchidaceae > Cymbidium > Cymbidium sinense. The sequence continues at coordinate 107,239,404 of CM038229.1, forward strand.
TATGCAGACTATATCTGAACTCATTTTTAACTCACACTAGCACGATACAGAGAATCCTTTATCTCACTAGGTTAAAGAAAAAATTCAATTAAAAGGAACGTACACTTCGTGTGTTTGACTCAAAAAAGTTGAGTATGTGAAGTGTTAGAGTTACTGTATATTTAAATCAACACTTATTACATGCAAATCCTTATATAGAATATACCCTAAGCGGTGCATGAAAATTGAATATAAATATTCTTAGACAAAACATACCATAAACTCAATAAATTTATCTAGCAAACCCAAATCAATATTTCTACTAAACTAAAGTTACATGTCCAATAAAAATAATTATAATCTCCAAATAATAATATTTCAACCTAAACCCTAAATCTAATATGCATTTCCAAAATACACAGATCTAATGAAATAAAGGTACCGAAATAATAATCCTCTTTAAACCTAAAAAAATAAGTATATCATACAGAATAACACTTATATAACAAGATTTAATAGAAATATATATTTAGGTTTCAAAATACCTAAATTCACGGCCAAAAAACAAAGGGATGCAGCTGTCTCCGGTGGCGGTGGCAATTCTTAGACAAAACATATCCTAAACTCAATAAATTGATCTTGCAAATACTATATCAATATTTCTACTAAAGTAAAATTACATGTCGAATAAAAGAAATTATAATCTCTAAATAATAATATTTCAACCTAAACCCTAAATCTAATACGCATTTCCAAAATATACAAATCTAATTAAATAAAGTTACCAAAATAACAATCCATCTTAAAGCTAAAAATAAATAAGCATATCATACAAAATAAAACTTTATATAACAAGATTTAACAAAAAAATATATTTAATTTTTACCTAAATCGGAGGCCAAAAAACAAAGGGAGGTGGTAGTCTCGTAGTGGTTATGGCGTCAGGGTCTGCGTAAATGGGTTTAGTGAAATATAAGAGCAAGCGCAAAATGGGATCAACCCATCGGTTTCGGCTGAAAATATAGGTGATCCGCAGTTGAATGACTAGCACTAATTGTCGCGTGGCGCCTGGCTCAACAACGAGCCTAAAATTAAATTTTTTTTTATGCTTAATTAATTAAATTCATTCTTAATTAAGCCTAATTTAAAAAATAGCCTATTATCAAATACTAAAATCTCATAGAAGATTCCATTTCGATGATATACAATTCTCATCATTGCTGAGTTTTTTGATGAATTTGGATTTATACACAATGAAAAATATTCATCTTATGATGATGATTTGCTAAACAAATTGCGGGAATACGTTCTTGCCTTCACTTTTGGCGCCATCTGTTGAGACGGCCAAAGAAGTTGGTGGATAAATCGAATTTTGTGGAGGGTAAGAGGGAGGTGGTTGACAAACTCAATTTCAAAATATTTTATTTTCCTATACAGTCCGAGATAAGTCCATTTTCTCGGGATCGTTAGAATAGGGATTGCTAGGCTTCACTACTGAGCGTCTGAAAGTCATGCGTGTAGTGTCTGAATGTATTCGGATATTAATCATATACTGATATATATTTGTATGTAATTAAATGTCCGAATACATAATATTCTCTCCATTGCATGGCACTCCTCTCCCATCATAGGATTTAGGCTTATAAATAAAAAACACCCTCACCCCCGAATGGCCACAACACTAAACTACAACTATTCTCTTCGCTGAAGAAGAAGATCCAAGAAGAAAAAAGGGCTGCAACAAATTCTCCTTCTTCCCAAATGGCCAAGAAGAAGAATGTCCCTGACTCAAGGGCTGCCGAAAGTTCCAGAAATGCCGAAAGGAAAGCTATCAAAAACATGAAAGCCCTTAATGCAAAACTCCTGAAGGAATTAGAGCAGCTTCACCAATAGATCGCCTTAGTTACCGAGCAGCTTGAGTTGTCCGCAGCCGATATCAATGAGGTGAAAATGTGGTTGCTTACCGCAGTTGAAGAGAAGCATGCGCTTCAAAGAGAACTGAATCTCATTCTTCAATAGAGAGATTTAAGCTGTCCTGAGAAAGCTATAGGTGAAAAATTTGGTGAAAGAATAAGAAGTGGATTTACCCTATGGTGGTTGTTCCGGCTATTTTATTTCTTCTACTGCTAAAGTGACATTATGCACCAAGAGCTCTTGGCCTAGGAAATAGGCTTTTGAGTTTTTAGAGGTCTTAATTTGATGTATTGTTATTAGTTGATAATTATAATATTTACTCGATGTAGAGAGTTTCGATGTTTTTTTTTCTTTATTTGTGAGAATTGTTTTTAATGCTTGTTTTGAGATTAACTGAAATATTATTTATCATTTTAATTGCAAATTAAAAAAATAATGAATTTTTCAAATTGTGTTGGAATTAATATTTTTTTTACAAATGAGTTTTAAATGAAATATGTGGGGACCTTGAAGTTGCTGATTGTCTCAAAGCTATTTGCCAGATAGAATTTCTCATTTAAATAAATATTTTAATATAACTTATTCTATGAATTTAGAAATATGCACTAAAATGTGTGTAAATAAATTTTAATGTGATTAAATGAAAAAGTAATCGAAGCTTATATCATTATTGCGAATAGTTGTAGTTTAGTGTTATGAGTGTAAATATTAAATATTAAGTATTAGATATGTTAATACATAAAAACTATGTGGTAAATATGTAAATCTTCCTTTAATAAAAGTTCGTTGTGATTTCACTTTTATACTTGAAGGTAAAGAAACCTACAACGTCCCAATTAAACATGTAATATAATTAGAAAAGAAAACAAGACTTCTTTTTTTCATTTTTATTATAAATTGAAGCTAAAATGCATTGTTTTATAAATCGGACTTACTAATTTGATTGTGAACTAGTCCTCTAACCTATTTGGCTTAACTGTAGTTGAACCTGACCAGTTTATAAGTTTTAAAGTTAATCAAATTTGACTTTTTTATCTTTTAATAGGATAGCTTAAAATAGGAGATTTAAATTCAAAATAAATAAAATAATCAAAATAATTGTATATTCAAAATATTTAAGAGTGAAGAGCTTTAAATTATAATATTGTATATTGAACTCATAAAAATATGATTATCTTATTATTATATTAGTATTATTACATCATTATAATTATATTAAAATAATTTTGATATTTATTACATCATTTGAGTCAACCGTAGTTAAACAATCAATTTAGTTCAACGTCAGATTCGATTTTCAAAATCTTGCTAAAATGTCTCCTTTATTGCTAAAATGATTATCTTATTATTATTATATTATTATTATATCATTATAATTATATTAAAATAATTTTGATATTTATTACATCATTTGACTCAACCCTAGTTAAACTATTGATCTAGTTCAACGTCAGATTCAATTTTCAAAATCTTGCTAAAATGTCTCCTTTAATCAATTAATATATTTAGGGGAAAAGTAAATGTTATGATTTATTAACCATTCATTTGATTTCATCTTTCTTTGTATTTTTTATTTTTAAGAAATGATAGCAAAGTGAGAAGTAAAAACATACATTTTCCACAAGTGAAAGCCAAAATGGTAGCAAAATTTAAAAATCTCTTTATTGAATCTGGTCATAAAACTTTATATTTTATATTTCGACTAGATAATGATAGGCCAAAATATTAATTTCATATTTATAAGTTTATATTTTATTAATGATAGTTAGCTAGTAGATTTACATGTAATCTTAGATTCGTGATGCATATATGCCAGAAAATAGCTATAGAAAAATTAATTATTATTAAAGCATTATAAATATTCTCTAAAACTTAATAATGTAGCAAACCATTATTTCTAGTTTTTCAATCCTAAAAGAGATAGAGATAATCTTTAACTACATTTTATGAAGATTTAAGAGTTTAAAATTAGATATGCACTTCTTAATCTTTTGTGTTCATATCTCCTCTTTCAGATGAATTCTTCAGCTTTCAATATTTAGAGCATTCAATCATAATGGATAAATTTATTTCTTTTTTAGTTGTTATTTCTCAATAAAATATGTATTAGTTCTTCTAATGAAAATTTTCTTCTTCTCAAACATCTTTTTTAAAAGCAAAGTAAATATTATTAATAAAAATGGTAACAACAACATGAGTCCACTATTAACCAATTCAATATAGAAAATCTTAAAAATAAAATGTAGTCATACTTTATTTTCTACTTTAATAGCCCATATAATATAAGCGATTTTTAAAAAGTTTAGTATAATAAAGGTACGTTAATTATAAGATTTTTATGTTTTACCCTTGTCATAATGTACTTTGAAATTTTATCTGTAGAAATCCAAAAGATCCAACAAAGCATTATTCTCAGATCCAATAAATGAGATTGCAAAAGCTAATTAGCCTTAATCATAATCTTACTAAGGACAAAATAATCACATATAGAAGATGGGATGAGAATAAGCATGAATTCTTTTATATGCACCATCAATTTGACTAGGAAGAATGATATCAAAGGTCTCTTGGATTTTTTGAGGAGGTAAGATATATGGGAGAATAACTTTCAAAGTTATCCTTTAGAGAAAGACTTAGGGCAACAATATGCAAGTCAAAGTCAACAATGATCATTTGAGAATTGAATCAACCCTAGTAGTCATAATTCACATTATGTAGTTAAAAATATTGTTGAGAATTATGGACAAGAAATTTTGGATCATTATGAGTATTGAGATCTTCATTCTTATAACTAATTTACTTATTAGCAATCAATAAGAATGATCATAACGGTGCCTTAATATTGTGTTAGATTTATAGAGTAACAACAGTCTGGAGTGATGAAGAATCTTCAAGAACCAAGTTATTTGGTTGTTAATGATAAATGCACTTTTCAGAATATTTGATATAAACTTAAATGTGAGCCTAATCAATTTATTGTGAGAGCAAGTACTTTGTTTTGTCTCAAAGACAACCTTTTCCAAAAAATATCTCATGAAAAACTTTAGGAGAGATCAATTTTAAAAGAACCTTAGCAATTAAGAGCCTTAATATCAAAGAAGGAGGTGTGTCCACTCATAGATGTAGGGCTACAAATGAACCGAATGTTCGACAACTTACTCGTGGATCGACACTATTAGAGGTCGTTAATGATCGTTTGAATAACTAATCAAATGAGCTTGAACACTTTTGTAAATACTCGATTGCTAAATGAACTAGCTTGAACAACTAGTCATTTGGTTCATTTATGTTCATGAACAATATCATTTAAAACTCGTAAACAAATTTGTTAAGGCGCATGACTATAACTCTATTATGACTTTGATTAAGACTTGTTTGTGAATAATATTATTAAAAATTTTATTTTTTAAGCTTAATAAGCTTTAATTGATACATATCAAGTATATTTCTCAACAAGCTGCTCGCAAACAAGCTCAAGTAAGGCTTGAATAAAGCTCATTTATTTCATTAAACTAGTTGTTCATTAATAGGCTTGATAATCTAATTTGAACTAAGCTTCTGAACAAACTCGAATCGATCTCGAGCTCGATAAGAGTAAACAAGCTCAAGCTTGAGCATCATCCTAAAAGACTCGAATCGAGCTCAAGCTTGATATTAATAAACAAGCTTGAACTCGAACACGCACATATTTAGCTCAACTCGGTTCTTTTGCAACCCTTCATAGATGATTAACAAAGAAAGAACCTAATTAGAAAAGAATGAATTTGCCAAACAATACACTTTTTTATTGAGGAAAATAAACCAAATAAGGACAATGACTGCTTCATTAATAATTTCAAAGTAAAAAATGCCCATTTTGATAGCCTCGTTATTGATTCAACAATCACAATTAATTTCTTCAGTCATCTATCCAGGATTAATTTAACAAGAATATTATTCTAAGCATACATAGACCTATCCAATAAATTGTATACCTTACAGAGTGGTTCTAATAGATTGAAGACTCAATTAGTCATGGCCAATTTTAATAGATCTTAAAATTTTGGAAGTATTACATAAGGGTTTAAAAAGGAGAGTTTACTTCTATAAGATAATGAGAGGAGGCGTTACTTAGAAGAAAAATATGTCGATGCTGCACTGCCTGTATTTGAATCAGATGGTAAGATCAGCCATGGACAATACCAACTAACATTATAAAGAAAATGACAAGATCAAGAATATATAAAGAAAATGTTACCCGACTATGATAGTGGGGAACTAGAACAATCATTGAAGGGAGTCCCAAAGATGGCATTTAGCATCAAAGGAGAGCAGTAAACAGATGAGCAGCTTGACTATGAGAAGGCTTTTCTTGGAGGTTATGTTACTCAAAGAGGATGAGAAATTTTTTTTAAAATGCACCTATTTTAAAAGCTTAATTAATAGTGTACATGAGTTCTTAAAAAATTTCAGAAATACACCAAATCATGCCACGTTGACATGATTTCATATCCATGTGGCACAAAATCATGCTACATAAGCACAACAACAACAACAAGCCTTAATCCCACTAGTGGGTTACATGAATCCTTGATCAGGTTATTATATGTCAAATTCTCATTTAATTCAAGTATACTAAGATCATTTTATACATCTTAACCAAGTCTTGCACTATCTTTCTTAACATAAGGCAAATCTAATGCATCTTCTTAAAAATGACATGTGGCCAAACCATAAGCACTCTCCTAATCTTATCTACCAGAGCTACAACTTTTAACATACTCATTTTGCATTCTATCATGCTACATAAGCACGATTTGCTATTTTAATTTCTTTGATTTTTTTAATTAACTACTAGAAATAAAAGTGGGGGTGGTGTGAGGGGAATGGGGTGGAGGGAGTTGCCCGTTTATATGTAAAGATTTTTTTTCTTTTAAAGTGATCACTTTTATCAATTACTTTTAAGTAAATATAATAATTAAAATATTCATTTTAAGTTAAGTGAATAAAGCATAAAGTAATTATTTTGTAAATTTTAATTTTAATTTTTAGGTTCTTTGTTTTATATTTGATATGTCATTGAAAAATCTCCTAGTTGAAGCACAAATCTTGATGTATGTATTATTGAACATCACTTAGAATCAAAATCTTAATCTTTCAAACTCTCTTTTTATCATCATAGAGCTGATATAAAATACCTTGATTAGATCGAAAGCAACTGAGTCCCCATTAGCCCAGATCAAGCACTAAAAATATAATTGAAAACTTTGATCTTTAAATAGCTTCTAAATATCGAATGTTTATTGTCAAATCGAGCAAATTGATGAGCCGAATCTAACAAGCCTATGATCCCTTAATTAATTTATTTGAGCATTCAAATACTTAAAATATATGAGGTGATCAAATGGATCATTTTTGAGCCGTCCGACGGAGTGGTTTGGATTTTGCCTGAATTTATAGAAATGTCAATATGATCTATAAATAGCCTCTCATTCTTCACATGAGGGACCTAAGCTAAAGAGAGAGAGCTCTGATAATTGAAGAATCTCAAAGCATAATCTGGCCACCACCTGACCGTCGTCGGATCACTACCTGCCACCACTATTTGCCGCCGTCACCATCGCCGCCGTGACGTGGTGATCATATTACCATTTATCGCGGTCACCATTACTACCACCGCCCGACATTTGTCGAATCACCGCGCCATCGCACGCGCGTTGCCGCTCGACTATTGCCGGCCATGCTCGCCATTGTTGCGGCCATCGCTACCATCGCTACCACCGCCGCTGGCTACATCAAGTACGGTACCGACAATCGGATCACCACCGCCGCCACCGCCATTCAATATTGCTAATCTATCGCCTGTTGCTGTTATTACCTTTCTGTTGTCATACCCGCCTTGCCGGTACTATCGCTAATCGTAATGACGCCATGTATCGCCGATTGTTGGTTGATCGTTGACTACCATCTCAAGTGAAGTCTTCTTTGTTGATCAAGTGAAGCTTCTAATAAAACCTACTCTTGTAAGCTATCCTTCTCCAACTTTGGATACATGATAATAATTGTAACAAATACTAATATAGTGAAATTATTTGTAAGTGGACTAAGCCCCATGGTTTTTCCCTTTTTGGATTTTCCACGTAAAAATCTTGATGTCTCTCAAACTCTTCTACTGTATGTGTGGAACTTTCGTGCAATGCTAATACATCAAATTCTCTTACTCTACCAATTTGAATCTTCCTACATATAACAATCATATTAAAATTTATCAAATCAAGCATGAATATCAAAGTACTAAATATATTTATTGTTAAAAAATAAATTTAGAAATAATATAAAATTTAATTTATAAATAAATTGAACGTCTTAGCGAGATGAGTTTATCAACACCAAAAATGAGTCAATCTAAATCCTAATGAGCTCAAATTAAGGTCAAAGAATATATTTGAAAATTTTAAGACATTAGTTGGATTGTCAAATGACCTCCAAATTTGGCGTGCTTATAATTGAATCGAATGGCTCGACAAGACGAATCCAACAAGCATAAGATCACTAAAATCAGAGGTCGTTAAAAAGGTCAAATCATATAAAAATTAGTATAATTAAGAGAATTAATATGAACTGGCTGATGCATTATTTTGAGATTTTAGTTATAATTGTCAAAATGATCCTCTCAGAATCCTATAAATACTTTCCATGAAAGAGAAGAGAAATCTTGAAAATAACTTAGGAGGAGGATAAGAAGAGCTAGGCTTAGAAGGCTTGAAACCATACATTATTAGTAGTCATCATCCACCTGTGACAGCCATCGCCTATTACAGCCCGACCACCAACAAATTAATGTTGTAACCTCATTCTAAGATTATCATTGTCTGATTTTCTATTTACAATCTTTGTGATGTTTTAATTTAGAGTTGAGTGCACATCACGCAGATCTTAGGGGGTACTTATTAAAGTGATCAAATATGACATTAAGGTGTGATGTATCATCTCAAAAGATGGAAACATCACCCTACAATGGACCTAATCACCTAATAAGGACTCCTAAGGCATGATGGGTCTTCATATATATCAAAGATCTTTTCCCTACTTTACATGGAAAAGCAACACAGAGTTTCTTTTATGTCGGGTTCTTTAATTCCCTATGGAAACAAGCTTCCATAGTTAATTACATCTTAGGAAATGGGATTTCTTAAGAAAACTCTTGATTAAAGTAGTCAATCATATTTCCAAAGATTTTAAGGTTAAACAATCAATAAATTGGGTATTTTTAGAAATAAAGTGGAAATGTTCAATTGGGAAGACTTATTTTTGGAATCCAATGGAGGATAAGTAGGGAGTACTCATGATACTAGAAGCTTAGTGAGTACTCCAATCTATCATACAATGCGGCTTTATATATTTGAATGAGAGAGTTTATTTTCTTTGAGTTGAAATTTTATTAGAGTGTTAGGACTTATAGTCCATCATCACAAGAATGTGAAAATGCCTAAGAGGTGAGGATTTAAACTCGTAGATCAAAGGAAACAAGCAACCTCAGAGTCTAAATCTAGGGTGCTTTAGCACAAGCTAGAGCTCAACCTAAATCTAAATGAAAAGGGGACATAGTAGTTTACCTCCACAAGAGAGGGTAAACTCATCCGACTTCTGGACTTACAACCGCCTAGAGTGGCCACCAGCTAACACCTCCTATGCTTTAAAATTATATAAGCTGGTCTTATAAAATTGTAATATAACTAGGTTATTATTTAATTAAGAAGAAACTAGAGTCCTAAACTCACTCCCTAAGACACTTGATCATGACTAGCATGATGACATCACTATGGCTAAATGTAAAATTTTATAATTTTTTATATTATTTTTGACACAATCTTTTGGAACAAACATTTGGGATAATTATGCCTAAATGCATGATGAAATATAGTTATTGACTAAATCAATGGGAGGAGGTGTTCTCCACTATAAGGGATGAAATCACAAATCAAGCATTCTCCTATCATGCAAGAGGGAGACCCTCCCTATTCAAGAGTGAATCAATATGGCATGCATGATGTTAGAACATTCAACATTCAGTTAAGAGGTTACTAAATCTTGTAATTATTTTGATTATAACATTGGCTTTAAAATGAGATTATGAGTTGTAGTTAAAATTAAGTTGTGAGTTGTTAATGGGGTAAAAAAATAATAATTTTACCCTAAAACACTTGCCGCATCCAAGCCACTCATTCAAACATTAAGCTTAAGAAAGCTATGAAGAAGATGCAATTTCTATTGTGAAAGATAAACATGGCAATCAAACATTCATTATGAAATAATAAGAGGCTAGTGTGGCCGGGTACCGCCATACACCCTAGAAAAGTTAGAAATTAGGTAGCCAAGCTCTACCCTTATACAACCTAGATTACAAAAGAATACTACATTTACAATTAAATTAGATGCTACGAGGGTCATCATTCTTCACTTTTCCTTCTTCTTCCTTTGACTTGATTTTGCTTCAAGGCTTCACAGGGAATCCCAGGACTTTGTTAAATCAGCAAGAAGAGGTGTTCTCCACTACAAGGGATGCCCTTATAGGTCAAGCATCCCCTTATCGTGCAAGAGTGGAGACCCTCCCTATTCAAGAGTGAATCAATATGCCATGCATGATGTTAGAACATTTAATATTCAACTAAGAGGTTACTAAATTTTTTAATTATAACCTTGGCTTTAAAATGAGGTTACAATTTGTAGTTAAAATTTAGTTGTGAGTTATTAATGGGGGTAGAAAAATTAATTTTACCCTAAAGAGCTTATCACATCTAAGCCACACATTCAAACATCAAGATTAAGAAACCTATGAAGAAGATGCAATTTCTATTGTGCAAGATAAACATGGCAATCAAACATTCATAAATTTCGTTAAATAATAAGAGGTTGGTGTGGCCGGATACCGTCGTACACCCCAAAAAAAAAAGAAATTGTAGCCAAGCTATACCCTTATAAAACCCAGATTACAAAAGAATATTACATTTACAATTAAATTAGATACTATGGGGTTCTTCATTCTTCACTTTTTCTTCTTCTTCCTTTAACTTGATTTTGCTTCAAGGCTTGAGAAGGTCTCCTAGAACTTTGTCTTCTAGCCACTGCTCATCTTAAACCTCATAGCACTAATCCTAATCTTATTGCAAAATTTTATATTTTGGAAAAAAAAATCTAACTACACATACAAAATAGATATTAGCTAAACAATCATTCAAACCAAAGCAGTTATATCTTATAAATTTGGACTTAGCACCCTACACATGGTAACTAAGCACACCTATCCTAATGTGGATTATGCAAAGGGGCATAAGCAACCTGCAAGTAGAAGCATTTATATTTATTATTATAGTAGTCCTTTAGCATAATCCCCTACATAAAATAATATTAAGCTAACAACATCCTAACATCTAGTATACGCATCAACAATCCTAACATCCAGTCTAAAATATTATATCACAAAATAAAACACAACATCATTACATGCACCGTCCTAACCTGAAGCTAGAAGTGGTGGCTTAGTATTCTAATGTCTGTGTTTAGGCTTAGTGTAGTATGTCTTAGCTAAACTTTAGGATTATGATCATCTAAGTTTAGGATTATTTAAGTTAACCATGAAGGATGGTTTCGCTTCAAGTTAGTAAGAGGATTTACAAATTTTAATTTGTATTTTGCTTTGTTCCATTTGATATATTACTTAGCATCTAAGTATTGTAAATAGAAGAAAGAGGCTTAACCTCCTTCATCATTATCCTAAATTATTTTCTAAAGCATGTTATTATAATTTGGTTTCCTTTAATGAATGTTTTATTAATCCTAAGTTTAGGTTAATCTTAATGAAGCTTATTCAAACATGAAATTCATCTTAAGATTAATGAGGTTGAATTACCATCAAATGAAAAATGTTATGTTATTCCTTTTTCATCAGCAATAGCATGCATATGATTTTGAGCTTAACATGTCTATACATGCAATGTATTTTGGCACACTTAAATGATTATGAATGTATGTATATATATATATATATATATATATATATATATATATATATATAGAAAAGAGGCATTTCATTCCTTAGCTAAGTACACACACATGTATTAAAGATTAAGCAAGTACGTGCCATTGTTTAAATCAGGAAAGTGAGATAATCTAAGACCTCCTTGGGGCTACTTAAAGCCTTGTATTTCTGGAATGTTCAGACTATATACTTATAATCTTGAATACATATGAATGTATACACAACCATGAGAATGAAAATTATGCAAAAGATTATGTTTTAGTGAATCATTTACACATGTAAAGTAAAGTGCTATCCAAATTCTAGTACAAGTACACATAACAATGAAATTAAGTAAGTACATGCCTTTGTTAACTAGGAAACTTAGGTAATCTAAGACCTCCATGGGACTACTTAAACCTCATATTCTGGGATGTCCAGACTATGTACTTACTAACATTCAAACATATGTAAACACATACATGAATCATAAGGATAAAATAATAATTTAACATATTTAGGTTATGAGCACGTGTAGATCATATGTAATATTCATAAATAATATCAATCTAAATCTTCATTATCAATTTATAACTTTAAAAATAGCTTTTGAAATTTATTAGTGATAATAGCCGCATATATAATAGGATTAATCCAACACATACAACTTACACATAAATAAATTCCATTGATTCTTTTATTTTTGAAAGCATGAATGCATGATATCACATGGCATACAATATTTATAATGATTGAAAAGGAATAATTAAATATTACCACATAATACATTCAATCACATTAATTTCTAAGGACAATCAAGTTGAATAAAATAATTTAAGAAAAACCAATGCTTCTTATGCAAATTGATTTTGGATTTGAATTATTAAATTGAAAGAGGAGAAATAACATTTGTTATTTTTATCCCATCCCATGTTGGTGACTTAATATATTGAAAGAGAAGTAAATAAGTGAGTTTTATGAATTAATTAAATTTAAATCATTAAGAAATTCATTTAATTACCCTTTCATATACTTCTTTAATTTGATTAACCACTTATTCATGAGCATCCAATGACATGCTTATGATAAATTAAAATTGCAATGCTCTTAATATACCTAATGCAATAGGCTCATGCTTAAGTGTTAATTAGATTAAGGAAGTAACTAATTCTTAGAGTTAATCATAATTTCCTTAAGGGATCTTCATGTTATTGAACACATAAAGAGGAACCCATAAATTGAATATAAATCATCTGAAGTAATTATTAATTTAATTTAATTTAATTCCATTATTAATTTCTTAATTATCCTTAATTAAATTATAAGTTAATTATCTTCCTTAATGAAATAGATTTGGGAAACCAATTAGAAAAGAGGTTCTAAGCATCTCCCACTAGTGATTAATAATCATTAATTACATAATTTTGCTATTTGATATTTTTAATAATTATTAAATTACTTAAAGAGGGTAATTAAGATTTAAATTTCAAATTCTCTTAATTACCTAACCAATAAATCTCAAGAAAATTATGAGAGACTAAGGATATCCCAAAGAATCAACACATTCAATTTGAGATCAATAAGCCAAGTAATTAAGGCTTAATTAAGGTAATTAAGAAAAACTTTAAACTCTAATTAAGCACTATTCACTATTCAAATACTATGGATTTTATTTTTATTAAATTCTCCTCTCCTCACCCTTTCAAAATTGGGTTTACTCATATTTTTATGAATTTTCTATAATTAGTGTTGAATTTTTAAAGTTCTGAGCAATTAATGGCAATTTTAAACTTAATTGACCCCTAATCCCATCGGTGTCACGTGGGAGCTGACGTGGTGATGCTTTCCACATGGTGCCACGGGACGTGCTACTTAAATTGTCTGAAGCAGCGTGATGAATCAATGGCAGTGGAAGTGCTTTCGTCCCCGCCGTCTGATCTCAGATCGGACAACAAAGATTAATCCTGTGGATCTTAATGGATTAAATCAAATAAAACTAACAAATTAATCACGACCATCCATTCTAATCATGTGAAATGGACGACAGATGATCCTTCATCCCCAAGCGCCGGAAGATGGACATCGTCCACCTTTCGCTGCTCAATCTGAGCTTGTCGGAGCTCGTGAGGCATCGAGATCGACTCCAAAATATTTGGGGAAGAGATTTATGTAGATCTAATGTGGACATAGAGAAATCACAAAATTTTTCACAAAACACTAACTCCTAATTACTTTTCTATGATTTGCTAGAATTTACCTCCTCGGAGCTCAAGACTGGTAGTTCAACAATTGAAGTAGCTTCATCTTGAAGAGACAAAGCCTTGTTGAGAAGCTTGTGAGTTGCCTCCATGTCGGGTTTTGGACCAAACGCATGTAATGGTGAGTTAGTCTAGGAGTCTCCAATGTTGAATTGAAGGAATGCTTTGACTCATGAGCTTGGGAAAGAGTGGGAGAAGTTAATTGAAGTTTTGTGAGGTTTGAGTGAGGTTGGACGGACAGAGGACTCGATTTTGGTCGGAGCTTGGTGTCGCCGGCAATGGGGTGCACTAGGGAATCGAGGAATGCTCTGGGACTGCTCGAAATCTCTTAGTGAGATCTTTGTGAAATTTGAATCAATGGGGAGGAGTATACCCTCCTCCCCAAGGATTACTTTGTGAAGTTTGAATCAATGGAGAGCTCAATCTCATCATGGAGGGGTGGGGTGGGGCGGGGAACTAAATAATAAATTAAAATTTACTTATATATTTTAGTAAGTGGCAATTAAGTATATTTTCTTTACTCCTATCTCAAAATGTCTACCCAACTATTCTTCTTTATTATGTGACTCACTTTAATTGTGTGATCATAAATAACCAATTTTTTCATATTCAAAAATTTATATATATGATATCTTGACTAGGTAGGCAGTAAATACAACGAGAAGGTGAACCATCAAATAAGAGCAAGGAGGTTTGTTGAGCCCTTAGAAAGTGTTGCATCTCCGCAAAATAAATAAATAAATAAATAAATAAAAATAAAAAGCGATTGCTGAGGTGCCCTTGACTTTCAGGGTTTCTTTAGTAGAGCCCAAGGCATCAATAGTTAAGAAGGCGCTTACAACTCCTGAGGCTCCTCAAGTAGAGCCATAGGCTTTTACAACCGAAGATGCATCTTTAAAAAAAAAAAAAAATTTTAATTTTGAAATAGAATAAATATATAGAGATAGTTGAATTATCTCTCGACTGGTATGATGTTGACATTTCCTCATACTCCCGAGCATTCAAGGTCAAACTAGTTATCAGTTCACAAGCTTATTCTGAAGAATTGGCACAAGTAGAAAGAGAGCTATCACATGTTATTGATGTTGAGTTAAGCCACGTCTTGTCAAAGCTCATATTTGATGGCCTCTTCCCATAGAGAATTAATAAATGTTGCAACAATGAGAAAAATTATCAAGAATAACACTAAAGAAAAATTTGAATTGAAACAAGACAAACTCGTTAGGATGAGATGATCAATTAGCAGAAAAATGCTCTTGAAGATTGTTTCAAATTATCAATGAAGGAAAAATCTACTACCGGTGAAGAAATTATCCAAAAGCAAAGAGATGACTTGGATGTATGGCATAAAGAGATCTCCGACTTGAAAGCAACTATAATCATGAACTCGAACATGACAATCATTCCACTAGAAAACTAAGGCTTTAGAGAGTAACAGCTTTACGTAAATAGGCAAACTTTAGAAAGCCAATGAAAAACGATTGATTATGAAAACTCCAGATGAATTCACAACCGAGCCTATGAAAAATCTGATATATCAAAATCCTTTAAAGAAAAATATAAGGAAAAAAGCATTAAATTATATTTGTAATTATAATTGTAGCTCAATGATGAATCTTGATATGTTAACGATCTCACACCACCTAAGTAAGAGCAAAAAGAGAAAGAGAGAGAATGCAAAGAAGGAGAGAGAGACCAAAATGGAGGAAATGAGAGAGCCAAATCTTGAATTAGGAGTAAGAAAAAAGTCTTCTACCTTGTGAGGGTCCTTCCCTATTTGTGGTTTTGGATCATCTCTTGAGTTAAACATCATTGGTCACTTAATAAAGTAAAATACAATGTGACAACTATGAAGATATAAATGTCTGTCACATAGTTAGTTACATAGTTATAGTATTTGTTACATGAATCATTCATGTGGGCTCTGAAAATTCGCACCCATTCTCTTAATGAAAAGAGTTTAAATTATTTGTTGAGTTAATGTTTTGAAATATGGATGAATTTATTTTATTTATGAATGAGGTACTACCCAGAGAATTCACCCTCATTTTATGAGGACTTTAGATTTTGTTCTAGGTTTTCTATAAGCACAAGCACCTATAGTCAATTATCTCTCCCAAGGATGAGAGAGAACTTTCGGTTAAGGCTAGTCATTAAGTTGCTAACTGCTTAACGTATAGTAATAATAGATGGAGTTTTGATAATTTATGAAATTCATCATTTATTAACTAAAATAATATGGTTACGAAGATGATGGCACGCCCGATCAAGATCCCATGGTTTCATGATCCTAGGTTGTCGTGGTCCCTAGTTTATTTAGTCATGGAGGTAGTCGACCCAACCTGATCAAAGGATCCTTATCAGCAACCATGAGTTGTGTTATCCAAGATAACCATGTTGACATAGGTTAATGTTTGTCTAAATGGGATAATTTTAAGTCCACCTTACTTGACAAAGAACTTTGTACCCTATCAAGTATACCTTATGATTCATATCTCAAAGAACAGATGGAGAGGATCATAAACATCCCAATTTTTATGTACAAACTTTAGGATGCTTAGATTGGGTGAAAATTATTTCAATATTTGTACAAAAGTTTCTTTCTTTCATATAATTGCACAAATAATGAAGCTTTTTAATTGAATGATATTTGGATTCCTAATTCGTGTCAGATTGATGTATGCGAGACTTATCTTGAACTTAAATTAATGCATCTACCTGGTGTAAGTATGTTGTAGATTCGGTGTCTGATATTTTAGATTTCAAGTTATAGTTTAAAACATTACATATCTTTTGCATTCAATTTTTAGAATGGATAAATTCAAAGTATTTAATGAAGCCTCATCTTATACTCATTAATGATCATTCAAATTCATTATAGATCTCTAATGAAGCTCTTTGATTTTCTTCAATCTATCTTGAATAAGTTGTAATTTGATCAAGAGTTCATTAGAGTGCTTGTTTCAACCTAATGACGAACCACTAGACTTAATTCAAATCCTCTGCAAGTTTCATTTGGGTTGTATTTATGTTTGAAGACTAGAGTTCAACCCTACTATAAATCTTTGATAATTCAATTATGTATTAAATTAGATTGTCTTTTAAATCATTTGAAATGAGATATTGCAATGCTATATTTATATATGTTGTGAGGTTGTCACATTCATTGCATTTCTTTTACAATCTATCATTTAAGTGCCTCTCAAACTTCTCCTTCTATTTAGTTACATAGCTAATTGAAGTTTCTTCAGTTATTCCAATGTAGATTGCAAAATAACCCAAAGGTTTTAGTAAATGCTCTTGTCCATGTTCAACTATAAGCATCCAATCTATTTTGATTCCAATTAAATTCAAATATTGTAAGCTTGTCTTTATTTCAAGATTTAATAGACTTAAATTCAATTTAATATCAATTTAGTTTCAATTTCAGTTCTATTTAAGTTTATCTTGCATTCAACAATCTTTTTATTCACTTCAATTCAAATCATGTCTAAGTTTAAATTATTGAGAAAATTTCGATAGCAACCCAGCATCAGCCTCACGTATAGGCTGCTTTGAGAGTGTTAGGCCTTCCTACCATGATTATAAGAACTGTGATTATCGGTGTCTTACGACATCATAGCTAGGAGGTATTTTTCACCTATCGCTTATAAGAAGCGATGCATAGGTCTTCAAATGTACATGCACATCTTAATTTTTTTTTTAATTTCAATTTTAAATTTGAAATTCATTTTAGGAAATATTGTTCAGACTCTTTTGTAATTATGCAGTTTAATCAAAATTCTGGTAGCATCTGACATCATTCACATATCGAGGGTTGCTTCGGGACTACTTTGGTTTATCTAGTATGCCCTAATGGGCGTAGTAGTTAGTGTTTTGCGACACCACATGCAGGTCTTCAATCCGGATATGCTCTATTGAGCATAACAGGTTCTTCAATCCCATCGTGCCCTATTGAGCATAATGAGGTTTAATCATCTGCACAAGTGATAATAGATTTCCTCATGAGGTCGAGCTATAATACATGTAAGTACTTAAATCCACAAATGTTTTCGTCATATTGGAACAATGTATGTGAGTTCTTAAATTCACAAATTTCTCGACTATTTAAGAACAACACAAACAAATATTTATATTTTAGGTGATTTTACCTCGTTTTCTCTTTACATACAAATTAAGGTAACGATGAGGGATGCAAATTGCAAAGTACACGAATTTTGAGGTGAAGAGAGGAGAAATTTTTCCTCTTTCTCTCTCTCTCTCTCTCTCTCTCTTTTTGGCCATTTAATTTCTAGAGATAGAAAATGATGAGAGAGAGTGGGTTGGCTTGGCCTAATCGTCAAGGATGGAAGATCGATTGGTTATTGGAAAATTCAGCTCGATTCTATGCAAGATGAAGAGACGGGGTTGTCCAGGAGCGAGCACTGCTCTATGCTAGATCGAAAAAAGGGGTTCGGCACTTTGGAAAGTTCGGGAGAATGAGGAGGCACGAATTAGGAGTTCTATGCTGGAGAGGTGGCTATGGCTCGGTAAGGGGAATGAGAGTTGGACGGGCTTTGAGAGGAGAGAGAGCTTTGGACGATTGGGGGAGTGCGATGGGATCTAGATCGCCTTGAAGTGAGTGATGAGAGGGGAGCTTAGTATAGCTTCGACCATGCAAGATTTACAGGGAGAGGAAGAGGTCAAACGGGTGATGGAGTTCGATTCGGGCAAGATGGAAGAAGAGAGAGAGAGAGAGAGAGAGGGAGTATTTAGTTTGTGTGATCTCGAGAGGACTAGATTGAGGCCCTTCGAGGGGCTGAAAAGATTGGAGACTATGCTCGAGATTCTAAGGTAACCAAAGAGAAACGAAATGAACGAGCGAACGAAATAACAATCATTTAGACTTGTTTGAGAAATAAAAATTATATTATATTATTATTATTATTATTATTTATTACTATTATTATTATTATTATTATATTACTATTATTTTATTTATTACTATTATTATTATTATTATTATTATTATTATTATTATTATTTTATTAGTATTATTTTATTTATTACTATTATTATTATTATTATATATACATGAACACATTTACATATCACAAATAAGATAGCTTTGCTAAAATTTTTTGTTAGAAAGATGGTGATAATCCTCTCATATATGAAGCTCGTTGTTTGTGAATAATTGTTAAATAAACGAAAACAAGATATTTTTCTCGATATATAAACGAAATAATACAAACAAAACAAATTTCAAACGAAATTTAATCTGATCGTTTCAGCTTCTTTACACTACCTTCGAGCATTTAACAGGAAATAAAAGGTTTGTTCGATGGGTGCAAACAAGAGAAATCAGACCAAACGAATAGGGGGAAATGGAAGCAAAAGGACGTGTGAGTTAGAGGAAAATTAGGATCACTTTTAAAATTCAAAATTCAAAATAAATTTGAATTAATTTTAAGATAAATCCATTATCTAAATTGGATTTAATTTATTTAGAATGGATATCTGAATTTTTTTGGCAAATTTTTTAAAATAAGTATGGTTTAAAACGTAATTAGTAGTTTAAATATCTTTAAAAAAATTTAAATATAGATAGTCAGCTTTAATCACTTTGCTTGCTTCAATCGAATGCTCTCCCATTTAAGTTTATAATCTAGTCAATTTAATTATGATATAAAAGCACTCTAAATGTAATACGCGTAACTTTTATTAAGTATTTTGTCAACATGGATAGATTTAGGTTCTATTAATCGAGCTACCCAACCTTATTTATAAAGCTCTCATTCCATATCAATATTTATTAAATTCTTAAAGTTTTATCTCAAATTAAATATATGAATTTGTTAATTTATTTTATTTTGATGAAAATTTTTTAAATAGGCATATCTTTAATGATCTGCGTATATTTTTATGCTATATTTTATAAATATTTGATTAATTAGTAGATAAATATAATTTAAATGACTTTTTATTTAATTCCAAATTTGTTTAAGATGAAGATTTTATTTTTATTGAAAAATAATGACATTGTAAAAAGTGTAAAACTACTTGAACTATTCTCAAGAATTTTTTTTAATATATATATATATATATATATACATATATATATATATATATATATATATTATATATATATATATACATATATATATATATATATATATATATATATATATATATATATATATATATATATATCTCTTTATTGATCAAGATATTATGTCCATCATTTAAGATATTGAACTAAATATAAATATTTATCCTTATTCATATGGACAAACTTTTGATCTTATCATTATTCATAAGATAAATCTAATATTTACCATTCAAATATAAAGGTTTTCAAAATTCAACATATTCAATATATTCAAGGATGATAGACTCTAGTTTATATATAAACGAATTTGGAATTAAATAAAAAGCAATTTAAACTATATTTTTCTACTAATTAATCAAATACTTGTAAAATATAGCATAAAAATATGTGTAAATCATTAAAAATATACATATATATAAAATTTTCATCAAAATAAATTAAATTAATAAATTCATATATTTATGCAATTTGAGATAAAACATTAAAAATTTAATAAAATATTGATCGGAGGAATGAGAGGCTTTATGAGTTTTGGAAGGTTGGAGTAGCTCCAATGATAGATAATAGTAGAACATAAATCCAACAAAGTTGACAAAATATTTTTAAAAAATAGTTACATGTAAGTCGCCCGTTTAACGGGCGACTTTCATGTAACACTATAAGTCGTCCGTCAAACGGATGACTATATTAGACACTTAAATGAGTGACTAGCGCCACGTCAAATTCAATATGGCAAGCAAGTTGACCGTTAAAAGGGCGACTATACATATATCTAAATTTTTTTTAAGATACCTAAATGACTAATTACGTTTTAAACCATACTTATTTTAAAATTTTGCCCAATTTTTTTTAATAAGCCCTGATTGCATCAAAATTCATGCGATACTTTATCAAAATTAAATATATATCCAATATGAGTGTTGTTTCTAGAAAATTTTGATGTTCCAAATGCAACGGTGTAGTATTTTGAGATCGAATGTTAATTAAGCAACGTTGAGGTTGATTGGGACATTTTGAGCTTAATTCATACATCATTGCATTCTGAGGCTTGCCATTTCTCCACACTCGACCGAATTGATTGAGAAAGATCTCGTTTGATATATTTACGCTTTGATGATAATGGCACAATCCGTTACGCGAAAGGAGCTCGCTTGGATAGTATCAAGGCCTCCTAACTTCTATATATTCAAAATTATATATGTGGCTTATTTTCTCTCATCGGATGATAATTAAATGACGTGAAGGCTAATTCTAGTCAATTTTGACATCCTGAACACATCGGTGTAATCAATTTTGTGATCAAAGGATATCTCAATCGATTTCAATAATGATCGAGACGTTTTAACTCCAATTCGCATGTTATTGTTACACTCGATTTTTGTTGATTTCATTATATATGCACGATTATGCTTATGAAAATTATTTATGGGTCAACAATTCCATCTTGAAAGGATTATTATAGTATATTGGGATTAAACAAGATATTCTTGAAATATTCATTATGAATACTGATTATTGTCCCAAACTCAGTCTAAAGATGTTGAAACTTATCCTAAGCTTGGTCCAAGATCAATTTAGCTATACCATTACATTTAATCTTCTCTTGCTTAAGTTTGAATCAATAAATTTTGAATTTGAACTATAAATATTATTTTACATTATTTAGTATATTTTATATTTTTTTTCTTCTATTTAGATTTTTTGTTATATTTTGCATTATTTATCATTGTTACTCAATATGAGTATTTATAAGATAAGGAAAAAGTACTTATATAAAATTAATAATTATGAAAAAATATAATAAACATGATGAGTATTAAGATTTCATATGATATTAATTACATTCTATATAATAATTAACACCATTTATAAACTATAAAATATTAATTATTCTTTATTATGCAAGATTATAGCAAAACTAAAATTAAATTAGGAGACTTAACATAATGAATATGAGGTGTCCTTTGTAATTTATTATTCACATTTATTTTTTGTGCTTTGGATTGCACAGAAATATAGTGTATTTGAAATTACTTCATTAACATGTTTCAACTTGTGGCACAAATGAAAGAAATAAAATCAATTTCATAGCATTTTAGCATGAGAGTTATTTATTACCAACTATATTGCATGTTATGCTAAGATAAATAAATTCGTAAGTATGATACATTTGAAAATTTTAATAGGTTAGCTAATCATATAACAATGAAAACTTGGTACAACAACAACAACAACAAGAAGTCTTTATCTCACTATGTGTGGTCGGCTTTATAAATCCTTTTTCTCCATTATGTTTTATTAAATGTTATATTCTCATTTAATTCTAAATTGGTATGCATATAAATTTGAAATTCAACATTCACATAATGTAAGTAACAGAGAGCTATGTAACATAATTGAGACATGAGTTCGATATAATAATCACATTCTAGAACATACATTCATGATAATAAAACATTTAAAGCATAGAGTAGATTAGCTAGCATGTATGAAACTAAACTAATCTAAGAATCATGCATATAAGGAAGAAGTAAAAATGTTATCAATCATTTGTGTTATACTGTGCCTTCCATATCGAACGATTTGGATATACACTTTATATTACTTCAAATCATCAATGTGTGTATTCCAAACTTCACTTTTATATCTTCATTGGTCCTCCTTGAAGATGTGCTTATAATTGATGCTTACCTATAATCAGTGCCCAAACATGTTTGAGTCTCTCACATTATTAACTTGAAGATAGTGATTGTGTATGTGGTGAATGGAATGTAGTTTTATAATATAGGGATCTAAACTTGTGTTAATAAATAAATAAAGTTATTTGATCTCTTAAATGCATATATACTAATGCCCAAAGATTTTATAATATGTGCATTGAATGTTAGAAAAGGTTGTTGACCTCACTTTTGGAGTGAGGATTCAATCTCCTCTTCTTAGATTTAGGAGTTTTCTAGACACTAAAACTTCCTTAGTCATAAGACACTTCTAGCAATTAGGTGAACACTTAACCTAAGCCTAGAGACTTAGAAGGGTTAATCATAGGATTAGGTATGCCTTGGACTTGGGAGATTTTACACCCCATAGCCTGAACCCATCTATGCCTACCTCTTTGGCCTAAACCAAACCTCAAATTTAATTCATCCAAATTCACATACCAAATCCAACTTCAAATTCCAAACCAAATGATTGAAACCTATAAACCAAATTCAAATCAAATTCAAACCTATCCTAAGCCCATAATTCAATCCTATGGACTTAGCCAAGACAAATTCAAACCAAATCAAATTCAATTGATTTTCTCAAAGATCAATTCAACCCTTCAATCAACTCACCAAAATCTACAATCAAATTCAAATTTCTAATCCAAATGTCAAAATCAAACTAAACATATCATAAGCCAAATGGTTTGATCTTATGGACTTAGCTAAAACCCCTTTTAATTCAAATCAATTTTAGTTGATTTTCTCATGAATCAATTATTTCTTCAATCATCTTCCCAAATATAAATGAAACCTACATTCAAATGTCCTAAACTAAAAATCTAAACCAAATCCAAATCCATTCTAGACCATATGAGTTAATCCCATGGACTTAGCCAAAATTTCACTCAAACCAAACCAAATCCATTTGATGTTCTCATGAATCAATTACTTCCTCAATCATCATCTCAAGTGAAAAATCAAATCTACAATCAATTGAACCAAACCCAAAATCAACCAAATCAAACATAACCTAACCCATTTGACTTGAAATATTCAAATGAACCAAAACCCAATTGAACCAAATCAACTACAATCAAAGCTATAAATCAATACTAAATCCATATATAAACTCAACTAAATCCAAATCAACCCAAAATCGACTCAACTAAATCCAATTGGTCCACTTGACCCAAAGTGACCAATTTAATCTATTTGAACCAAATTCCAATCCTACCTAAATTGGATTAAACCAAACCTATCAAAACCTTCTATGATGATCATCAATCATCCTTGATTGATCAATTGTCATCAATTGGGTCAAACCAAGTCAACTTGGCCATTTGACCAAGTTAACCGATTTAACCTACATGAACCAAACTAACCAAAACTCAACCCAAGCCAAATTGATTGAAACCTTTGATTCACACCAACCTATGATTAATGATTGAACATGACTTGACAATCAATTGAGCCAAACCTAACCTAATTGGCCCTTTGACCAAAGTTGACCCAATTTGACCTAAAAGATCAAATTGGGTCAAATCAATATCTAACCCAAATTGATTGCAACCAATGACTCAAGTTCATTCCAAATTGATTGTTGAACTTGGCCAAGGCTAAACCTAACCCAATTGACCCTTTGACCCAAGTTGACCCAATTTGGTCAAATTAGGTCAAATCAAGATCTAACCCAAATTGATTACAACCAATGGCTCAAGTTCATTCCAAATTAATTATTGAACTTGGCCAAAGCCATAATTGATCCCAATTTGTCCAATTGAACCCAATTAACCCATTTAGCCCAAATTGACCTAAAGGGACAAATTGGCCTAAATCTAAATCAAATCCAAATGAATTCAAGCCAAAGCCTATAAACATCTTCAATTAACCAATTGAACATAAATTAACCCATGACCCAAGCTAATTTGGCTAATTTGGTCAAATTGGTCAACTTGACCCATTTGACCTACATGACTTCAAATGAGCCCAAATCAAATGTAAGCCAAATTGACTCAAACCAATTGAACCAAAATATCACAAATACTCATTTGAACATGATTCAAGTCTTGGTTTGACCCATTTTAACCAATTGGTCAACCTAACCTAACTTACCCCAATTTAACTTATAAGGGTCAATTTGAGCCAAACCCACTTAAACCAAGCCAATACCAAGTGAGGCCTGACCCAACCCGTCATTAACTCACCTTGGGTCAGCCCCAAACTAGCCCAACCTAAATTGGGTCCAATCCAAAGCCTTATCTATTAGATTTTCCTCCCCACATGGAATCTTTCCCAAATTAGCAAGTCAACTCCTCCCTTTTTCCCTTGGAAGCCATCAAACACCCAAAATGAAGACCTAACCTACCCACCTAGCCCGACCCATGTGGGCTAGATTGGCCATGGACTAAGGGGAGGTGAGTTAACTCACCTCCCCACACCTAGCCGAAACCATTGGACCTAATAATGGAGGAGTTGCCTTGAGCCACCCACTAAGCCCTCTAGCCAACCAAGTTGAGCCACCTAACACTGACCTTGACAACTCAGGTGCTTGGACGATGGCTGGCTAGCCAAAATTGAGGGTTGAATCTCATCCATCCAATCCAAGGGAGGGGGATATACCCCCTCATTTTGATCCAAAATAACATCATTCACACTCAGAGAGCTTCTAGGAGTATTTCAAAATCCCTAGAGCTCTCCCCATGTCTCCCAAGCCGTCCCAACATCGGACTTCACTCTTCCGAAATAGGCAACCTCATTTTCGACCCAACTCCCTCAAATCTCCACTAAACTCAAATTAATTTCACCCGCACCTTCCCCTGCCTCTGTCAAGCACAATGAATCATCTCCCAAACTTCCCGACCACCAGAGGTATGACTTCGATCAATGTTCGCTTGCATTTCATTGGTTCATGGTCCACCGAGCAAACAATAAGGAATTCTGTGTGCTGATCAGCAGGGCCTTGCCTCGTTCAAGCAAGCTTCCTCAAGTGTTACGCCGCTGGCCTTGAGCTCCGGCTAGGTAATTCACTTCAAACCGTGATTTTGTGAAAATTTTGGTAGGCCTTTTCGAAGAAAATTTATTTATCACGTAAATTTGACCAGTAGATCCCTTTGGATCTACCTTGTGATGGTGTGGGTTGAATACCTGATTGATCCAAGCTCGAGTAAGCTCGAATCGAGTGACAGAATGTGGATGTTGTCCATCTCTCATCGCTCAGAAGATGATGGATCACACAATGTCCGTTCCACGTGATCGGAATGGACAATCATGATTATTTGCTAGATAAAATCCAATTTAATCATATTAAAACCACAAGGTTGATCCTGGACGTCTGATCTAAGATCGGATGGTGATAAGAAAGCGCATCCTCCGC
Source organism: Cymbidium sinense (assembly GCA_021442155.1). Classification (NCBI taxonomy): domain Eukaryota; kingdom Viridiplantae; phylum Streptophyta; class Magnoliopsida; order Asparagales; family Orchidaceae; genus Cymbidium; species Cymbidium sinense. Next base: position 107,265,721 of record CM038229.1, read on the forward strand.
CGCCACATAGGCGTCACGTCGGACGACCTTAAGAAACCAATCCCGTGGCGCCACGTGGAAAGCATGCCATGTCAGTGGTCCGCATGGCTGAATCTTTGAAAATTCATGGAAAATTATAGAAAAATTATAAAAAATACAAATAAATACTTATATTGAAGGTATTTCAGAGGAAAATTAGTTAAAATTAATTCCATTTAATTTTGAATATTAATTAAGGCTTAATTAGGATTTAATTACAATTAGCTTAATTACCCCTTAATTACTATAGTAATTGATCCCTAACATTGTGTGTTAGTTTATTGGGATGATCTCTGCCTCCCATAATTTTCCTAAGATTTATTACTTGGTTAATTAGGGGAATTGACTATTTAAGCCTTAATCACTCTCATAATTAATTTAATTGATTAATTAACCTACCAAATAGTAAAAATTAATTAATTAAGTGCACTAATCACTGTTGAATAGTGAATAGGGTTAATACCACTTTCCTAACTTTTTTTTCCTAAGTTTATTCTCTCTTAAAAAATTAATTAAAATAAGATTAATTAAGATATTAATTAGTTAATTAAGTGACTTAATTAATCAAATCAAAATTATAATCACATATGATAATTAACAATCAATTAAGGGTTCCTCTTTATGTGTTTAAAAATATAAATACCCTTTAAGGAAATTATGATTAACCTATAAGTGTCAAAAATCATAAAAGTACTTAATTAGGTTCTTTGATTTAATTAGCTCTTAATTATGAGCCATTTGCATTGAATGTAGAGGAATTGTAATTTTTCCTCACATGTTCATATCATTTGGGGCTCATAATTAAGTGGTTAATCAAATTAAAGAAGCATAGGTAAAGGTAATTAACTGATCTAATTAAGGATCCAACTTAATTAATTTATAAAATTAACCTAATTACTTTTCTTAAACCAAATCAAATTACCAATGAAATGAGATTAAAATAAAAAATGATAAATTCTTGACCTCTTTAAATCAAATAAAAAATCCAAAACTAAATTTATAAAAAGATTTGGTTTACTTTAAATAATTTTATTTAGTATGATTGTCCTTAGGAATTAATTTGATTGAATGGATCATATGTTGAAATTTGATTATTTCTTTCCAATCATGTTAAATATTGTATGTCATTTGATTTCATACATTCATGTCTTTCAAAAGTAATTAAATCAAATGAAATTTCTTTATGTAAAACTTGCATGTGTTGGATTAACTTATCATATATGTGGCTATTATCACTATTAAATCCAAATATATTTTCTAAAAGTTTATAAATGGATAACAACATATGTTGTGATGATAGTTATAAATACATAAGGAGGTGCATGTGCTTATAGACTAAGTATATGAAGTGAGGTCTTCTTTCTTTAATTCATATATTGATTTACATAAGTTTGAATGGTAATGAGTATATAGTCTTGACATCCCGGGAATACGAGGCTTTAGCTAGCCCTAAGGAGGTCATTTGATAACCTCACTTCCCTGGTTAACAAAAGGCACGTACTCATTTGATTTCATTCTTATGTATTTTGATAATAGAATTTGGATAGAACTTTAATTTATATACATAAATAATTTAATTAAAGAAAATACAACCTTTGCATGATTTTCATTCTCTCAATTTTGCATACATTCATATGTATCTAAACTAGCAAGTATATAGTCTAGACATCCCAGGAATACGAGGCTTTAGTGTTGAATAGGATCATGTAAAGTTAACCTAAACTTAGGATTAATTAAAAATTACTTATTAAGCCATTCACTAAATAGAACTAAATCAAATCAATATGCCTTAGAAAGTGGCTTAAGGTAGGGATGGAATAGGGTAATTCTCCTCCTTCTCTTTATAACACTTAGTTACTGTTGACCTCACTTTTGGAGTGAGCTCTTAACCTCCTCTTCTTAGACTTAGGACTCTTATAGACACTAAGAACTCCTTAGTCATAAGACACTTCTAGTGATTAGTGAACACTTAACTTAAGCCTAGAGACTTAGAAGTGTTAATCATAAGATTAGGTTATGCCTTGGGAAATTACATATCCTATAGCCTAAACCCAATGTAGATACACTTTCTCAAATCAAACCCATATTCAATTCTCAAACCAAATCTTAAATTCAAATTCCAAATCTAATTTCAAATTTGACTCCAAATGATTGAAACCCAAAATCGAATTCAAATCCTAAGACTCTTCCTAAGCCATATGAACCACATTCATAAGCTTAGCTAAAACTCCCTTTAGATCATATCAAACTAATTAATTTCTTTATAAATCAATTATTCCTTCATTTATATTCACAAATATAAATGAAATCCAACTTCAAATGACCAAAACTATATTGAAAATCAAATCCAAACTCAATCTTTAAGCCAATTCTTTGGACTTAGCCAAATTCTATCCAAATCAAGTCAAAACTAATGAATTTTCTCTTGAATCAATCATTCATTCAATTATCTACCCAAATATAAATGAAACCTACAATCATCAAATCAAATTAAAGCCAACCCAAGTCAAACCCAACCTAGCCCTTTTGACTTGAAAATTTCAAATGAGCCAAAATCCCTTAGACTCCAAATTGATTGATGTTGAATTTATATTTCAATCTAGGGCTCATATATAAGTTTAACTAAACTCAAATCCAACCAAAACCAAACCAATTGACCCATCCACTTGACCCAAAGTAACCTAAAGGATCCATTTGAGCCAACTTCCAATCCAACCCAAATTGGAATGAACCAAGCTCACCAAAACCTTCCACCATAATTATTAATCACCCTAGAATGATCAATTACAATCAATTAGGTCAAACCAAGTTAAGTCAGTTATATGACCAAGTCAACCCTCAGCCCAAATAAACCAAAACTAGCCAAAACTCATCGTACACCAAATTGATTAAAATAAATGATTTGAATCAACCCAAAATTAATATTTAAATATGACTTGACTACCAATTGAGCCAAACCAAGCCCAATTGGCCACTTGATCCAAGTTAACCCAAATTGGCCTAAAGAACCAAATCAGGTCAAATCATGATCTAACCCAAATTAATTGCAGCCAATGGCTCAAGTTCATTCCAAATTGATTATTGAACTTGACCAAAGCCATAATTAAACCCAATTTGATCAATCGAGCCTAATTGGTCAACTTGACCCAACCTAGCCCAAATTGGCCTAAAGGGTCAATTTGGCCTAAATCCAAATTAAATCCAAATTAATTCAAACTAAAGACCACATTCATCTTCATTAGCCAATTGTACATGAATCAACCCATAACCCAAGCCAATTTGGCCACTTTTCATCAAATTGGTCAACTTGATCCAATATGACCCAAATTGAGCCAAATCCCCTGAAACCAAGCCATGACCCATTGGGGGATGATCAAACTTGACCCAAACCCATTTGGGATCAGCCCAAAATCAACCCAACCCATTTAAATCTCTCATAGATCCTCGCCCACATAGGATTCCACCCAACCTCATTTAATTCTCCCCCATCACATGCACTTAACTCCTCCCCAACATTTGCATTGAATAGAGCTGATCATATGGTAGCAATAGAGGACTTTGGAGCAAAAATCTAAAGTCCTCAATCAATCCATCATCCATCCTAACCATCCCAAGCAAGATGACAATCAATTTAGAGCCAAAAAAGTTCAAAAAAGGGTGGATTTTGGGCCATTATAAAAGGAGGAGAAATGAGGCTTCATTCCTCATCCTCCCACCACTATTCAGCCCTCAAGAGCTCCCCAAAGTAAAAAAGGAACCCATCCCCTACCTCTTTGAGCCATTTTGAGCTCAAAAATATAAATAGAAGCTTTTTCGACAATGCGAAGGTGAACATTGGAGAAGACGACATTCCAAAGGGAGGCAAAGGTTAAAAATCATTCCAAAGCATTCTCACATACTGGGAGTTCACTGATCTTCACCCATAAAACCATCCCTGAGGTAAATTTTGTCAAACTTTAGCCTTAGGATTTGTCACATTTTGTGTTAATTTTCTTGAGATTTTAAGAATTTCTCCTAGATAATCCCGCATTTTTTACTTTAAATCATCCCAATTATAAAATAGAATTATTTTGGTGTGAATCAACATGAAAACATGTCCATTTGGACAAGTTTTCACTTTAAAATCACATTTTTCCTTTTAAAAAAATATTTTTACTATTCATCACCGGCGGGGCTACAGCCGTCCGATCTCATGGTTCACGGGATCGGACGACTCGGATCGTGCGTGGATCATGCGATCCGGGCCTTTGGATCACCTGATGCAATCTGGACCACCCGATCGCACGGTTCGCACAATCGGATGGCTAAGATCGCGCTGATCACGCATCTTCCATCGATCGTCGCGACGATCCCCGCCTCGGATCACATTAATCTGGACCGTCCGATCATCCGACGATCAAATACAGTTTTTCAGACCGATGTCTTCCCACCCAAAAATGGCGATGCACGATATTTTTTTTTTGATTTAAAAAATTAATTTATATCACCTGAAACTTCAAAAATTCATAGAAAATAAAATACTTAACTAAAATTGCAAACAAGGGCTCATTGGATTCGTCTTTCCGAGAGAAATCCAACAAATCCAAAATCCAAATTTTATTGAGTAGTTTTAGCTTAATTTAAGTTTTAGTGAAAATCAAATTTCATTAATTAAACCAAAAATTTATGTCAAATTAACTTGAAATTTTCAGGAATTGAAATAAAGTTAAAACAAACCTACCATAAAAAATTCAAGTGAAAAAGACTTCTGGATTGGGAGAAATTTAATTTTGAAGTTCAGATTATCCATTTTAATAAAATAAATCAAATAAAAATTCATAAATTTACAAAAAAATTCTTTAAAATGGGTTAAATCACTTCAATTGACATCTAGGACTCTTAAGAAAATAATGTGATTTTTTGAATCCTAATGAACCCCAAACAAACACTTAAGATTAAAGTTTAATCAATTAAGGAGTTAATTAAAACATAATCTAAAAAAATTTAAATATCAAATCAAAATTAGAAAAATATCATCCTTAGAGGAAATTAAATTAAATATGATTAAACCTATTTAATTTAATAAAACTCAATTAAATGATTAAATCTTAAATCAAACTTAAAATTAAACAAATCTAGGAAACTTTAACATAAGTCAAACTAGTATAACTAAACCTACACTAAGCATGGAATCTTAATCATATGAAACACCTTAATGAGTATAAATAAACTGACTAATTAATCATTAAATAAACTAAAATAAAATAAAATTGATTAATAAACCAATTCAACATAATCATTTAATACTAATCGAATTAAACCAAATAAAGTTAAAGTAAACTTAATTAACATATGATTAAATCACATCCATTTGGAATAAGATAATTAATTAGCCATTAACTATTTCAACCTAATAACTAAATCAAACATGTTAATGAAATCAAACAAACATAATAAATGAATCAAATCAAATAAAACTCTAATCATAAATAATCAAACTTAATTTAAATGAAATAAACAATTGATTCACTTAATAACAATGATAGTAATAACAATAATCCTTTAATCAAATCAAACTTAAGTAAAACACTCTAAATCAAATCCACGTGGGAAATTAAGTCATTAATCTCTAATTAAACAAACCCTTAATTAATATAATGATTTAAAAATATAATTACCCTTAATCAAACTTAATTAATCAAACATCTAATTAATGCAAACTTAATGAATTAATCCATCATCTTAATCAAATTAATTTAAATAAATTACATTAAAGCTAACTCTAAATTAAGCTTAAATCAAACCCCAATTAAATTTAATAATTAATCACACCCTCAAGTAAATTAATCAAATTAATCATATTAAAATAAGCTTAATCAAACATTAAAAAAATGCAATTAAATACCAATCAAAACCTAAATTAAACCTACATTATTAGTAATTAATTAAATCATTAAGAATTAAATAAATCTTTATTTAATTTAATAATTAACTTAAATGCACTCCTTAATTAAACTAATTTCTCTTAAGCTAATCTAATTGAATAAATGCCTAATTAATGCAAACTTAATAAATTAATCCATCATCTTAATAAACCAAATTAACTTTATAAATCAGATAACAATTAATTCAAATCAAACACTTAATTAATTTACTAATTAATTTGTTCACACATCTTAAGTAAACTAATTAAGTCAATCAAATTAATCATATTAAACTTAAACTTAATCAAACATAAATGCAATTAAATACCAATCAATTCTAATTTAAACTTAAATCAAAATTACATCATTAATCTAAACAAATATGAAATCAAATTGAAAATTAAACAAACCTTTATAAAAAAAATATACTTCTTAATTATACTAATCACATAATCACATTGAACCTAAGCAAACCCATAGACTAATAAAGCTAATCAAATCAAATTAAATTAAATTAAAAAGACTCTCATCAATTTAATATGTAATCAAATCAAATCTCATTCAACCTACTTAAATAAGATAAACTAATTAACTATTCAATCTTTGAAATCAAAATACAAACCAAACTTTGATAAACATGACAAATGGATGAGATTAAAAATAAAATCTAATTAAGAATCAAACTCAATTAAAATCAAAATAAAATTTCAATTAATCTAATCCGAATAAACTATAAAAAAATGAACCAATCAAATCAAATAAACATGAAGTTAAGTCACATAACCATAATTAAAGAAAAGAATTAAATATTAATTTAAAAGGATATTAAATTATCAAGATTTAATTAAACCAAAGCATCTAATCTAAAATTAATCAATCAAAAACACATGAATTTAAACAAACTTAAACTTCTTTAGAGATCAAGGATATTGAATTATCAAGATTTAATTAAACCAAAACATCTAATCTAAAATTAATTAATCAAAAACACATGAATTTAAATAAACTTAAACTTCATTAGATATCAAGGATATTGAATTATCAAGATGTAATTAAACCAAAACATCAAAATCAAAATCAATCAATCAAATACTTAAACAAACTCAAATTCTAAATTCTAAATCAAATCAAAAAAATCAAATCAAATAAATTACATAAATTCAAATGGGCTAATTAATATACTTAAGGACCTTAGTTAGATTCTTTAGGAGTTAGGATGTAGAATAGGGTGAGTTTTGTCTACAAATGGAATTCATTCTACTCTTCATTCTTGAAAACCTAAACATCATTTTAACCAAATAAAAGTGAAATAAAAAATAAATCATTAAATCATTTTAAATTGAAATCGCTCAAAGGTAAAATTTAAACAAATTCAAACTCCAAATTGAAATTTAAACTAAAGAAGCCTAGTAAAGTCTTGTCACATAAGCCTTAAGCACACACATTAGAATGCTAAGTCACCACTTCTAGTGTTAAGTTAGGGCATTGTATGTATGATGTTGTGTTTTGTTTTGTGATGTAATATTTTAGACTGGATGTTAGGGTGTATATTTCGTAGACTAGATGTTAGGTCGTTATTAGCCTAATCATATTTTTTGTAAGGGGTTGTGCTTAAGGGGTCATTGTAATAAAAATATAAATGCATTTGCTATGGAGGTTGCTTAGCCCCTAAGCATAACCCATGTTAGGATAGGTGGGCTTGGTTACCCGTGTGTGGAGTGCTAAGTCCAAATTAATCATATAACTGTTTGGATTGAATGATTTGTTTAGCTAACATTTGTTTTACATGTGCAGTTAGATTTACTTTTTTCTATTTTTAATGTAATTTTGCATTAGGAATTAGGATTGGTGTTATGGGGGATTAAGATGAGTAGTGGCTAGAAGGCTTAGTACCTAGGGTGCCTTGTGATGCCTTTAGAGCAAATCAAATCAAAAGAAAGAGAAGGAAGAAAAGAAGAAAAGAAGACCCCCAAAGCATGTATTATTCTTTGTAATCTCAGTGGGTAGAGCTGGCCACATTTTTTTTTTCTCATTTTGGGTGTATGGGAACGACACACCTCCTTTTATTCTTTTGTGGTAGTCAATAAAATTATTTGATGTTGTGTTTAGATTGCATATTAGAACAACATGCTTTTCATAATTATTTATGATTGATGTTTGAATGTGTGGTCTAGATGCGATAGGCTCTTAGGATAAAATTAAATTTTATATCTCACTAATAACTCATAACTAAAATTTTAAAACAACTTATAACCTCACATAAAAGCCTAGGAATTAAATCAAGATAATAAAATTTTTAGCAACCCCTTAGCTTGATGAATGAATGTATAATATCATGCATATCATATTATTCCACTCTTGTTAAGTGGGGGCTTCCATCTGTGCCAAAGAATGAAGGCTTAACCTATGAGAGCCTTCGATGGAAGAACACCCCTTTCTCTCTTGATTTGGCCCATAATCAAATTCTCATACATTTAGGCATACAAAATCCCATAGCCTGTGTCAAAACAAAGAGTTCAAAAGAATCAAATAATTTTGATAAAATTTGCATTAGATTAAGTCATGATTTCATACCACTCATGATCTAGTCTCTTAGGGAGTGAGTTTAAGGACTTAATTTTCTCTCTAAACAAACAACAACCTAGCCATCTTGCATGACTTGACTCCTACATGGATTTAAATATAGGAGTTAGCTTGCTATCACTGGTAATAATAAGTCCAAAGTGGTTTATTCTCTCTTGTGGAGGTAAATCATATACCCATTTTTCATATTAGGGTCGTGCTTTGCCCTCACAAAGCTCCTCTTGGGATCCAGGTAGTTATTTCCTTCGGCTACAAGCATAAATCCTCACCTCTTAGGCATTTTCACAATCTTATGTTGTGGAATTATAAGCCCCAAGAATATAATAAAAATGTCAACTCAAATAATTAACTCTTTCAATTTCAAAATATAAATCCCAACCATATGATAGATTGGAATGCTAGCTAGGCTTCCTAGTATCATGAGCATTTTCTACTTTCTCTCTCTAGATTCCAAAAATAGGTCTTCTCCTTGATCAATCCCATTTGATTTTCTAAAATAGCCAATCCTTTGATAGTCTTAATCTTGAAATCTTCAGAAATCCTAATTGTCTACTTTAATCAAGAGTATTCTTAAGGAATTCCCATTCCTTAGGATGTAATTAACTATGGGAGCTTGCCTCCATAGGGAACTTAATGAAATCGGCTTAAAATGAACTCTACTTTACTTTTTCATGTAAAGTAGGGGAAAGATCTCTAGTTTATTCAAAGACCCATCTTGCTTTAAAAGTCTTTATTAGGTGATTAGGTCCATTATAAGGTGGTGAACTCTATCTTTTGAGATAGTACATCATTCTTAATGCATCACTCAATAAGTACCCCTAAGATCTATTTGTGTGTCCCACATCTCAAAAATAAATAAGATTTTTCAAGACTCTTGGGATGGTTCCTCTCTCCATCTTTAGTAGACAATTATCTCCAAGCATCATATTGGACTTATAGTTTATATAGGCCAGACTATCATTCTTTCCATTGGCACTTAGCTTATTTCATTCTTAAGCAATGCCAACATCCTTTAGGTTTTAGGACCTCACCCATCCTTAAAAAACTGGTTCCCCAATAGGTGAAAATTAAAATTAATCAGACAAAGGAGATGACCAAAACTAAGAACCTCTTCACCATCCTGATGGTGAGGCAAGGTTCATCCCATGAACAATAAGAAAATAAAACCCTTCTACAAAATAACATATCTTTCCAAAAGCACTTTTTCAAAATCCACATAATAAGATATCTTTACACAAAAATTTGCAAGAAATTTTCAAAAAGGCACAAAACAAATATAACCAAACCTCGTTTGATAAATCTTATGATTGTTACATGGATTTTCTTTTCAACGTTAAAATCAACCATTTTTAATAACACATTTTCTTTGAAAATAGCTATCCCCATCCCACACTCAAATTTGTCAGATGGAGGTTCTATTTTTTGAATAAAAATCATGATATAAAATTGAAACTCCACTTAGCATACTTCACATGTGCTAAAGTTGAAGTTTCCCCTCTTTTCGAAAAGCAATAAACCATATACACATAAAAGAAAAGTCAAGACATATTTGAACCCCCCACTTGACATACCCAAATTTGTCAAATAGGAGTTCCCCTTCCCTTGGAAAAGGAAAAGCAAATTGAATTCTATTTGACACCATTTGCATTTGTCTGATAGAACTCTTTCTTAGAAAAGTCTTGGACTTCAAGATACATTTGGATCTCATTTGACATGTCCAAGTATGTCAAATGAGAACCCCCTTTTTGAAAATCATAAGAACAAATTGAACTCCATTTAACATACCTAAGTTTGTTAAATAAGTTCTTTTCTTTTCAAAATCATAAACACATTTGACTTTCACTTAACATACCAAATTTGTTAAGTGAGAGTTTCATTTTCAAAATCATAAACACATTTAACTTTCACTTAACATACCAAATTTGTTAAGTGAGAGTTTCATTTTTAAAATCATAAACACATTGGACTTTCACTTAACATACCAAATTTGTTAAATAAGGATCCAATTTTTCATGTCAAACCACACTTGAGCTTTCACTCAACATACCAAATTTGTTAAGTGAGAGTCTCATTATCAAAGAAAAATAAATATATCTCAAAGAAATTTGGGGCTTTCACTTAACATATCAAATTTATTAAGTGGGACTCCCATCCTCAAAGAAAAGCAAATTTATCTCACAATCACATTTGGCTTTCACTTAACATACCAAATTTGTTAAGTGAAAGTCTCATATTCAAGCACAAATCAAACACATGTGGCCTCTATTTAACATACCAAATTTGTTAAGTAAGAAGCCCCATTTTCAAATCAAAATATCACACAATCAAATCTTTACAAGCAAAATTATTTCAAATACACAATCAAAATCTCTTCTTTATACCCAAATTTGCTAAATAGAGGTCTTTTAAACTATCAATATTTTAAAATAAGATACACAATACACAAATATCTCCAAGAAAATCTCTCCTCAAATTTTTGAACCCCACCCAACCAATCTAAATCGGTTGAGTATGGGTTCTAAATCAAAATCATATGGCAAAGTCTCTCCTCATATTGTAAATCTCTCCAATAGAACCCCATTTAGCATACCTAAATTTGTTAGATGAGGGTTTTAATTTAAAAGGACAAATAAAAATCAATAATCCAAGTCAACATCAAGGCAAAAGCTTCTCCTTCAATTCTACAAATCTCTCCAAGCAATCTGAACCCTAGTCAACATAACCAAAATTATTAAAATGTGGGTTCCGACTCAAGATCAAAAGATAAAATCAAGCAACAACAGTTGAAGCAATCAAAGGAAAGGGATGCCACACCTCTCTCAAGACAAAAGAAGGTTGGATATTGCCTTATCCCGAACCTTTAAAAAAAGAGTAGTTTCCAAAATTTAGAAACTCTCTCTATAGGTGTCTGAGGAAGCTCAAACCTCCAACACTAAGAAGGTTTGCAAGTTGCCAAAGACAACTTGAAGAAGGTGATCAACAAAGATTAGTAGTCTACTTGCGGGATAGCATAAGTAAACCGTCAAGTCCAAAGACTTCATCCACCATTACAGCTACTACTTCTTCCTTCACTAGCTACCTAAGCATTGTATCAATGATAAGGGCACTAAACCCCTTACCCCGCTTACTTTATTAAATTTCTATCATGTACCTCCATCTAAGAAGAAATCAATGAAGAAAGTTTTCACTTACATCTTGTCCACTTCTGATACTCTAGATTTTATTCCTCTTGAAAACACTCCAAGTCTACAAAATAATAATTATAACTCTAGTCCCGATCATTCCTCTTCTGATTTAGAAATGGATTTTCCATTCCTGAATCATTCGTGTTCACCCATTGAGATTGATTTGGAGTCATCACTATGATCCCATAGGAGAAGTATAGGTGAACTGATGAGGTAGAACTTTCACTAAATCATCTCATGAGATCAAGTTAACCTTCACAAGGGCAAAAGTTCTACCTCCTGGGTGGCACCTCAAGATAAGGGTAAGCAAATCATTGGTTCTAAAGAGAGCTCCACAAGATGCTCCACCCATGGATATGCTTGTGGAGGATCAAGCCAAGGTTGACTATAATGTCCTAGCACATCTTAGAAAAGCTGCTAAGCATATATGATGCCTTATCTTATCCAAAGAGATGAGGGAATCTTTAATCAAGGCTCTTCTTGATCCGAGATATCTTAGCCCAAATGACGAGGAGGAGGCTCGCAGGTGAGACACTCTAGGATTTACATTCAGTGATGAAGACTTGCTTCTAGAAATGACCAAGCATAACCACCATCTTTACATTATAATGGATATTAGAAGATACAGAATATATAGAGTTCTTGTTGACCAGGGTGCATCAGTGAATACTATGAGTCTAAAAACCCTCACTTATTTGAGGATTGACATCTCCAAACTTTCAAAAGAGAGGATGATGTTGAGAGGATTCAATGAACAAGGAGAGGTTTTAGGCTCTATAGTGTTGCCATTAGATGATTGGAAGACTAAGTTTCATATTATACATCTTAAATATCTTTGCTTGGGAGACCATGGAGATACAGAACAATGGTTCCATCCTCTATATCAAGTGCATGAAGTTCGAGGTGGGATTGAATGCATCAAAAGAGATCTTAAGCCATTCACAGTTCATGAGGTCGAATATAATGACGTGCCTACTATCTCCCTCAAAATCAACAAGTCTAAACTCAAAGTTCAAAGATAAAAGAAAAAGAAAAGAAAAGAAAAAAAGAAAAAGAAAAGAAAAATAAAAAAGAAAAGAAAAAAAGGAGATGAGAAAGAAAATAAAAGAGAGAGCAGAAATAGACTTGGAGAAAAGAGTCGCATTAGATTCCACCCACAGTGTTACTCCATTCAAACATATGGATAGGATGACTGACCTCCACTAAGAGGAAGAGGCAGATCTAGAGACATGCCTAGGGATGGAAGACCTCCTTATTGGCCACCCATAGGAGTTATGTCCCTGCTATCAGGACTACACCTACTATCTATATAGACTTAGAATCTAGTTCAGAGGATGAGTCATATATGATTAGTATGCTAGCTAGTACTTCTAGACAACAGATCCCCATGCAAGTGATAGTTAAGCAAGACAACGATGAAGACCAGGCTCCTAAGCAAAGCATAAGTGTATCCAAATCTATATATGAAATAGTGAGGCATCAGTTGGGAACTTTAGCTCTAACCCCACTTTCCTCACAAAAAGTTGAGGAATTGGTAGTTAAAGAAGCCCCTAAGTCTTCCACAAATGTAAAGGTGCAAGTTCTTTCTTGGAGCATCATCCTCAAATCAAGAAGTCGATGTAGAACTTGAGGATAATTCATAAAGATTTAATAGAATTACCTTTTGATTGGTACTCGCCTTGTGTTCTTAATTTAGCAAAGAAATGATTAATCCCACATGCTTGGTCTAAACACAGGTCGAATTACTTTGAAAGGTTATGGAACAACAAATACAGACATTCACAATCAAGACTGGGACTAGGATTCAGTACAGTGGGTCCAGTTGATGATGAAGATTACTACTTAGTCATCACCAACCATTTGGAATTTGATAGGATCTTTTCAAATCATGCTAACTCATATGAGGAGGTGTGCTTAGAAAGTTCAGATGATCCAAATGACTTTGAAGTCAAGGATGCACCACCAGAGTTCAAAGAGGATATTAGATCAACTATCAACGAGCTCAAAGAAATCAATGAACTGAAGAAGATCCACGCCCAACACACATTAGTTCTCTATTGAATGAAAAAGAAACCAATGATTTAGTGAAGCTATTGGCTGAGTTTAAGGATTGCTTTCCATGGATTTATGAAGAGATGTCTGGTCTATCTATTGATATAGTAGTCCATAAACTAACAATAGAACCTAATGCTAACCCTATCAAACAGGCTCCTAGACGCTTGCAATTAGACATTGAACATCAGGTCACTTTTGAAATCAAGAATCAATGCTAGCTTCATTAGGGAAGAAAAATATCTTAGCTGGTTAGCCAGTGTCATCCCAGTTAAGAAAAAGAATGGCCAAATTCACATATGCATTGATTTTAGGGATTTAAATAAGGCATGTCCTAAGGATGAATTTCACTTCCTATACCAATTAATGGTGGACATTGCCTCATCTCATGCAAGATTCTCCTTTATGGATGGGTCATCCGCTACAACCAAATCAACATGGCCCCCGAGATGAAAGAACACCGCTTTATGAACCCCAATCAAAATTTATTATTATAAGGTCATGCCTTTCGGCCTTAAAAATGCTGGTGCCACATACTAGAGGGCCATGACTCAAATCTTTAATGAACTCATTCATCATTAAGTTGAATGTTACGTCGATGATCTCGATGTCAAAAGCAAAGAAAAGGAAGACAATCTCTTTGACCTGAGAGTAGTTTTCAAATGGTTAGACAATATAACCTCAAAATGAACCCCGTAAAGTGTGCATTTGGAGTAGCATCAAGGAAATTCCTTGGATCTGTTGTTCGACACTAGGGAATAAAGATCGACCCATAGAAGATCAAAGCGATATTAGAAATGCCACCTCCTGAAAGTCTAATACAACTCAGATCATTCCAAGGGTGGTTGGCGTATCTAAGGCACTTCATATCCAACCTATTAGGAAGATGCCAACCATTCTCAGTACTTGTCAAAAAGGATGTCAAGTTCAAGTGGGATGACATAAAAAGATGCTTCAAAGACATCAAGCACCGATGAGCCAGTAGCACTATCCCGCAAGCTATGATCCTCTACATTGCAGATGACTCCTTGCACTTTGTTACCCAAACCAATGATGAGGGAAAGAAAATGCTCTCTATTATCTCTCGTAATCCTCGCCGAGGCAAACTACCCACCTATTGAAAAACACTGCCTAGCTTTAATCTTTTCATCCCAAAAACTACGACACTACATGCTTTCTCATAAGATAAATCTGATCTCTAGAGTCAATCCACTTCAATATCTCAAGACACGGCCGATGCTATATGGGCAGTTGGCACGGTGGTCCATGATTTTGTCATATTTTGACATCACATTCATATCCCTCCGTGCCGTGAAAGGACATGCACTTGAGGATTTCTTATCAGTGCATCCACTCCTTGCTGATTCTCCGCTTAATGATGATCTCGATGAACAAATCATGAACTTAGGGGATACTAGTGCTTGTCACTAGGAGATGTACTTTGATGGTGCAGCTTTCCTCTCAAAGAGAAGAACCACAACTTACTATCTGGGAAGGCGGGTAGGAATAGTTCTCTAACTTAATGATGTGATGAGATTCTCATATCATCCACCACCATGCACAAAGCTGAATATGAGGCTCTAATTACTGATCTGGAGTTAGTCATTACACTATGCATCTAGAGTATCAACATCTTTGGGGATTCTCAGTTAGTCATCAACCAAATCACTGGGTCTTAAAAAGTTCTAAAGCTTAAACTCCATCATTACCATAAGTACACTATGGAGTTATTGGCCCAAATTCAGAGGTCACCATTTACAAGATTCCTCAAGATATAGTGTAGACGATTAGCTTTGCCAAAGAGTTGCATGTCAAAGATGAGTCCATTCCAATAAGGGTCCAAAATAGACAAGTCTTCTCCTTGTTGATGAACTCATCGAGATTCTCTCATGGGAGGTTACCATTGCCAAAAGGATGAGGAGTCGACAGGACAACCATTGATGGATTATCTACATATTGGCAAACTACCTCAAAAGAAATCACTAGCACATCGTGAAGCAGAGCCCTTTCCTACTCGCGGGGTGGCATACATGGCGGGTCCTTCGATCATATATGGCGTCTGACAAACATGAAGCCCATAATGATCGAGGAACACTCGTTTATGCAGCATCAATCCATCCAAGAAGAAAAGCCAAGATCAAGAGACTAGGATACTACCGCCTTCTTCAATGATCATGCATGCATGGACGGAGATGCCACCAATGTCGGTACAGATGTGGTCCTACATCAACCACCCAACATTCTACATCCTACATTTCATGCCCATTTGAGTGTTGGGTACGACATTGGGTCCGATCGATCCTCCTTTTCCAAAGGTCATCGATTCATTCTAGACTTAACTACTTTTCCAAGTGGGCGAGGCAATCCCACTTAGAGGTCATACAACATGTGCTCTAGTTTTTCGAACCATATCATATAGTTCGAGGTGCCTTGATGAATTATATCTGATAATGGTATTGCATTCAAGAGCACTAAAATCAACTATCTACTACCTACTACCCAAGGGAAAATGGGTTAGCAGAAGCCTTCAACAAAATCCTCATTCAAATACTAAAGAAGACACTAGATGACAACAAATGATGATGGTATGAATAGTTAGTTGAAGCCTTATGGGCCTACCGCACCACATACAAAACTCCAACTCAATCTACCCCTTTCTCCTTAGTGTATGGGTCCGAAGCCATTCTACCATTAGAAGTCCAACACCCATCACTAAGGATGGCCGTGGGTAGTAAAATCACAATGAAACATAATGCCAAGTTGTGGTTGGAAGACCTTGAAGGTTTGGAGGAGATACACCTACGGGCATGCCAAAATCTCGAGTTATACAAAGCTAAGATGATTCAAGCTCATAGTTGGTCCGTCCTACAGCTTTTCAAGTAGGAGAGCTTATTTTAGTGCTAAGGAGGCCAATTGTTGCCCGTCGAAAGATAGGAGCCAAGTTTGAACCCACTTGGGAAGGCCCTTATTCCATAGAGAAGGCCTACCAAGGAGGGTCTTATCAATTCATAAATTGTAAAGGAGAGCGTCCGATGCTTCCAATCAATAAGCTCTACTTAAAGAAATACTATCCATAAATTTTGTTTGAAAATAATTATCAATAAAACTTCTTTTCATCTCAAATTTCATTTCTTCTATGTTAGAAATATCTTTTGCTTGCGAATCTGCCATGATGTATTTAGGGTAGGTATAAGAGAACCCAAGAGGCATATCTATCCCTCCACAACATAACACAAACTACAAAATGATCCTCCAGTGCTATTAGGATGTAAGAGAACCCAAGAGGCATCCTATTTTGACTAGTATAACTAAGTTAGGTGTAAGTGAACCCAAGTGGCATCCTTCCTTGGTGGAGTCACAATTTCCCCTGCGGCACCATTTCATCCATTCTTTGACGTGTTTAGGATAAGTGTAAGAGAACCCAAGCGGCATCCTATTCCCTCTTTCACAACACAAATAAACATATATTTTATCTAGAGTATTTTGATGGGAGCAAGCCCCATGGCACTCCTCATTAGCTACTCTAGGTCGATACATGCTACCTGCTAGTGTCACCCCAATGTTCACTTATCTAGCAGATGTGAGTCCACTTTCTTCGACTTGACCATTACAAATCAATGAACGCCTTGTCTTGAGTTTTACTTCACGCAGTGACTTTAAGAGTCATCCCAGTCGAATGTGAGGCGATAAACTATCCCGTGATCGCCCACTTTAGAGAGATGTAAGCTGCCACCTTTAGATGACATCACAAAGATGGGCACCTTAGGTTGGTCGCCATGTCATGCACCCACCGGATACACCACTCTTGAGATGAGTCCTCGAGCTTTCTCCTTGAGTTGGACATCACCTATTGGATATAGACTAGCCATGTCATCTTCTTCGTGGTGTTGATTAAGCCTTTAGCGCCCCATCCTCAGGCACTCTATTTGGATCACGCCCCACACCCCATTTAGACACTACCCATTATTTTTGGATTGTCCCCTTTCCTAGTAACACCTATGGTTGGAGAATTTGTTCAGCAGATGTGCAGATTCTCCCTTGGTCCAATAAGTCTGAGATAGGACTAGGCTGTTATGAGCTCCTTCTTAGTGTGGTCCCTTGAAAACCAACAGGGTCCATACAAATATAAACAAAATAAAATACATCTTCACTTATGGATTAGGAATTCAAGCCCCCAGTGGCCCCTTTCCCAAGTAGACATCCTATATTTAGGGCAGTGTCAGCAAAACTCCCTATAGGAATTGCCTGACTACTTTGAGTTGAGATAAATTCCTGTCACACTCTCGTGCCTAGTCGGGTTCAACTTGTTGCCACCAATGAGTTACCCCAGCGATCATCTTTGCTTTGAAAGATATAAGTCTATTACGCATTCTTTCCAGCATGATCGTTGCAAACTGACGGGCAGCCCTAGGTCGGGCCTGATTTGTTGTGCAAGTGACCGATCACCCTAGTGGTTCCTTGTTTAGAAAGATGTGAGTCCCCGTGCTTTCTTCTTAACTTGACCATTGCAAACTGAAAAGCACCCCTTAGGTTGGTTAGTTCTACTTAATGGCTGGTAGACTATCCCTTTGGATTTGTAAACCTAAGATAGGTCTAGGCTGATATTATCTTCTTCTTAGTAGATCCATCGCACACCGATAGGGTCCACCTAAAATTAAATTAATTCTAACTATTCTTGAGTCGATATGAGTCCACAGTGGCATTCACTCAAATAGTCGCTCTAGGTCAGGATTGATCTATTTTGCCATCAATAGATCACCCCAACGGCTGATCCCTACTTTGGCAGATGTAAGTTTGCTACGCTTTCTTCCTAGTACTATTATTGTGAACTAAATGGAAACCGTTAAGCTGGATAGTCCTACCTTGTGGCTAGTAGACTACCCTTTTGGACTTATAAATTTGAGATAAGTCAAGGCCGACATAGCTCCTTCTTAGTGGGTCCATCGCACGCCAATAGGGTCCACAACATAACACACCAAATTAAATTAAATCAATTCAAATCAAATCAATATAAATCAAATTAATCATCAGGACTACTCTTGAGAGGTAAGATCCCCTGGCTTCACTCAAGATTTGTAGGGTTCATGTATTGTCCATCCAGATCACCCCAGCTTTCCCTCCTTTGAAGATGTAAGTCTGCTATGCCTTCTCCCAGTACAATCAAAAGGCAACCCCTTAGGTCGATAGTCCTACCTTATGAAGACTACCTTTGGACATATAAATCTAAGACACAAGGCCCCCGTTCTCTTCAGTGTAGTCCATGCACCGGGGTTCATAACAAAATAAATCAAAACCAACCTCCACAAGGGAGTCAAATTAAACACATAACTAACCAAATTTCTCTCAGTGAGGCAAATCAAATTGGCCTTAGCTAGATCTAAATCAATAAATTTAACTGTGTACATATATGCCCTCAATATAGAACCCTTCTCCCAATGGAGCCATAACAAATTAAACCAATCTCCCTAGTGGAGTCTAATCAAATAAATCAAAGAAATCTAATCAAATTCTTATCTCCGATAGATAGCCCGAACCTGCTTCCCTAGTGGAAGGTTCCCATACCCAATCCCTAGCGGGTTCGAGCACATATCCCTAGCGAATATGCCTCCACATTAATTAAAAAAAACAAATTAAAATCAATTCAATCTTGATCCCGATCAGATTATAGATTCTTATCCCCAATAGATACACAACCAAACTAATATACTCATAATCAAACTTAGATTTATATCCTCAGCAGATAGCTCAAACCTTTCCCTAGAGGAAGGTTCATGTACTCAATTCCCAACGGATTCTTTCTTGCTCTATCAAACCCTTGGCATAAAGTGAGTCATTGCAATAAAATCATGATTCTATCTACCTTTTGGGTCTAAGTATACATCACTTCCATTGTTTGTTGCAATCTTCTGGATGTTGTTGATCGTTTCAGTCAATGCTAATAAGTGCAGTGTGTCTTGTCATTTACACCACTCCAATTGGGGGTCCTTTTGTTGACCTCACTTTTGGAGTGAGCTCTAAACCTCCTCTTCTTAGAATTAGGACTCTTCTAGAAACTAAGAAATCCTTAGGCATAAGACACTTCTAGTGATTAGGTGAACACTTAACCTAAGACTTAGAAGTGTTAATCATAAGATTAGCATGCCTGGCTTAAGGAAATTACCTATCCTATAGCCTCAATCTAGATACACTTTCTCAAATCAAACCCATATTCAATTCTCAAACCAAATCTTAAATTCAAATTCCAAATCTAATTTCAAATTTGACTCCAAATGATTGAAACCCAAAATTGAATTCAAATCCTAAGACCCTTCCTAAGCCATATGAACCACATTCATAAGCTTAACCAAAACTCCCCTTAAATCAAATCAAACTCAATTGATTTCTTTATAAATCAATTATTCCTTCATTTATATTCATAAATATAAATGAAATCCAAATTCAAATGACCAAAACTATATCGAAAATCAAATCAAAACTCATTCTAAGCCCTTTAAGCCAATTCTTTGGACTTAACCAAATTCTATCCATATCAAGTCAAAACTAATAAATTTTCTCTTGAATCAATCATTCATCATATCATTCAATTATCACCCAAATATAAATGAAACCTACAATCATCAAATCAAATCGCCAACCCAAGTCAAACCCACCCTTTTGACTTGAAATTTCAAATGAGCCAAAATCTCTTAGACTCCAAATTGATTATCGCTGAATTTATATTTCAATCTAGGGCTCATATATAAGTTCAACTAAACTCAAATCAAACCAAAACCAAACCAATTGACTCACTTAGGTCCACTTGACCCAAAGTGACTTAAAGGACCCATTTAAGCCAGCTTCCAATCCAACCCAAATTGGATTGAACCAAGCTCACCAAAACCTTCCACTATGATTGTTGATCACCTAGAATGATCAATTGCAATCAATTAGGTCAAACCAAGTTGAGACATTTGACCAAGTCAACTTAGCCCAAAAACCAAAACTAGCCAAAATTCATTACCAAATTGATTGAAACCATATTTGAATCAACCCAAAATCAATATTTAAATATGACTGACTACCAACAGCCAAACCAAGCCCAATTGGCCACTTGATCCAAGTTGACCCAAATTGGCCTAAAGGACCAAATTGAGTCAAATCATGATCTAACTCAAAAACCAATGGCTCAAGTTCATTCCATTATTGAACTTGACCAAAGCTAATACTACTATTTGATCAATCGAGCCCAATTGATCAACTTGACCCAACCTAGCCTAAATTAGCCTAAATCTAAACTAAATTCAAATTAATTCAAACTAAAGGGCACATTCATCTTAAATTAACCAATTGAACATGAATCAACCTATAACCCAAGCCAATTTGATCAATTTTGGTCAAATTGGTCAACTTAATCCAATATGATCCATATGACCCAAATTGAGCTAAATCCCTTGAAACCAAGCCATGACCCATTGGGGGCTGATCAAACCTAACCCAAACCCATTTGGGATCAGTCTAAAATCAACCCAACCCATTTAAATCCCTCATGGATCCTCCTCCACATAGGATTCCACCCAACCTCAATTAATTCTCTACCATCACATGCACTTAACTCCTCCCCAACATTTGTATTGAATAGAGCTGATCATATGAAAGCAAAAGAGGACTTTGGAGCAAAAATTCAAAGTCTTCAATCAATCCATCATCCATCCCAACCACCCCAAGCAAGATGACAATCAATTTGGAGCCAAAAAAGTTCAAAAAGGGTGGATTTTGGACCATTATAAAAGGAGGGGGAAATGAGGCTTCATTCCTCTTCCTCCACCACTATTCAATCCCAAGAGCTCCCCAAAGTAAAAAAAAGAACCATCCCCACCTCTTTGAGCCATTTTGAGCTCAAAATATAAATAGAAGCTTTTCGTGATGGCAGAACAAATTGAAGACATTTCCAAAGGGAGGCAAATGTTAAAAATCATTTCAAAACTTCCTCACATACCTAGGAGTTTGCTCGGATCATCACCGCCGCCGAAAACCATCCCTAACGAGGTAAATTTTGCCAAACTTTAGCCGGCCTTAGGATTTCTTGCATTTTGTGTTAATTTTCTTGCAATTTTAGGAATTTCCCCCAGATAATCTCCCATTTTTATTTTAAATCATCCCAATTAGAAAATAGATTTTTTTTTGGTTCTAATCGACGTGAAAATGAGTCCATTTGGACAAGTTTTAACTTAGAAATCCCATTTTTCTTTTAAAAAATTATTTTAACTATTCATCATTATGTCTATACCGTCCGATCGCTGTTCGGATGTGACCGCCAGATCGTGTATGGATGATAATGGGCCTTGATCGCTCGATGATCCGACCATCGATCACTCATGGATCAACGGCCGACAGCCGATCATGTGATCTTGGCCTCTAGATGCGTGATTTGATTTGACCATTCATCTGATCAACCGTGGGTCACTTTCTAAACCGCTGACCCGTCTTCCTATCCAAATGGCAACATTAAGCTCAAGGAATTTTCTGATTTAAAAAATTAATTTAAATCACCTAAAACTTCAAAAATTCATAGAAAATAAAATACTTAACCAAAATTACAAACAAAGTCTTGTTGGATTTGTCTTTCCGAGAGCAATCCAACAAACTCAAAATCCCCAAATTTTGAGTAGTTTGAGCGTAATTTGAGTATTAGTGAAAATCAAATTTCATTAATTAAACTAAAAATATATGTTAGATTAAGTTGAAATTTTCAGAGACTGAGACTAAAGTTAAAACACACCAACCATAAAAATTTCAAGTGAAAAGGAATTCTCGATTGGGAGAAATTAAATTTGAAGTTCAGATTGTCCATTTTAATAAAATAAATCAAATCAAAAATTAAAAATTTACAAAATCTTCAAAATGGCTTAAATCACTTCAATTGACATCTAGGACTCTTAAGAAAATAATGTGATTTTCTGAATCCTAATGAACCCCAAACAAATACTTAAGATTAAAGTTTAATTAATTAAGGAGTTAATTAAAATATAATCTAAAAATAATTTAAATGTCAAATCAAAATTAGAAATGAAATAGCACTTAAGCAATCATTAATCAAACCTCAATTCAAAAAAATATCATTCATAGAGGAAATTAAATTAAATATGATTAAACCTATTTAAGTTAATAAAACTCAATTAAATGATTAAATCTTAAATCAAACTTAAAATTAAACAAATCTAGGAAACTTTAACATGGACAAACTAGTATAACTAAACCTACACTAAGCATGGAATCTTAATCATATGAAACTTTGTAATATATAAAACTAAAACTACTAATCATTAAATAAACTAAAAAATCAAATTGATTAATAAACCAATTCAACATAATCATTTAATACTAAATTAAACCAAATAAAGTTAAAGTAAACTTAATTAACATATGATTAAATCACATCCATTTGGAATAAGATAATTAATTAACCATTAAATATTTCAACCTAATAACTAAATCAAACATGTTAATGAAATCAAACAAACATAATAAATGAATCAAATCAAATAAAACTCTAATCATAAATAATTAAACTTAATTGAAATGAATAAACAATTAATTTAATAACAATAATCCTTTAATCAAATCAAACTTAAGTAAAACACTTAACTAAATCAAATCACTCACATGGGAAATTAAGTCAATCTAATTAAATAAACCCTTAATTAATCTAATGATTTAAAAAATTTAATTACCCTTAATCAAACTTAATTTAATCAAACATATAATTAATGCAAACCTAATGAATTAATCCATCATCTTAATAATCAAATTAATATAAATAAATTACATTAAAGCTAACTCTAAAATTAAGCTTAAATCAAACCCTAATTAAATTTAATAAATCACCCCTCAAACAAACTAATTAATCAAATTAATCATATTAAACCTAAGCTTAATCAAACATAATCAAAATGCAATTAAATATAATCAAAACCTGAATTATTAAGTCATTAATTACATCATTAAGAATTAAATAAATCCTTTTAATTTAATAATTAACTTAAACACATTCCTTAATTAAACTAATTACCCTTAAGCTAATCCAATTCAATAAACACTTAATTAATGCAAACTTAATAAATTAATCCATCATCTTAATAAACCAAATTAACTTTATAAATCAAATTAAAATTAATTCAAATAAAATACTTAATTAATCTACTAATTAATTTGATCATAATCTTAAGTAACCACTAAGTCAATCAAATTAATCATATTAAACTTAAATTTAATCAAACATAAATGCAATACCAATCAATTCTTAATTAAACTTAAATCATTAAGTCATTAATTACATCATTAACTAAACAAATATGAAATCAAATTAAAAATTAAACAAACCTTTATAATTAACATAAATATACTTCTTAATTAAACTAATCACATTGAACCTAAGCAAACCCATAAACTAATAAAGCTAATCAAATCAAATTAAATCAAATTAAATTAAATTAAGAATGACTCTCATCAATTTAATATGAAATCAAATCAAATCTCATTCAACCTACTTAAATAAGATAAACTAATTAACTATCCAATGTTTGAAATCAAAATATAAACCAAACTTTGATAAACATGATAAATGGCTGAGATTAAAAATAAAATCCTAAAAAGAATCAAACTCAATTAAAATCAAAATAAAATCTCAAATTAATCGATCAAACCAAAATAAATGAACCACAATCAATTCAAACAAACATGAAGTTAAGTCAATAACTATAATCAAGAAAAGAATTAAATATTAATTTAAAAGGATATTGAATTATTAAGATTTAAAAACCAAAACATCTAATCTAAAATTAATCAATCAAAAA
This sequence comes from Cymbidium sinense, assembly GCA_021442155.1. Lineage (NCBI taxonomy): Eukaryota > Viridiplantae > Streptophyta > Magnoliopsida > Asparagales > Orchidaceae > Cymbidium > Cymbidium sinense. The sequence continues at coordinate 107,290,294 of CM038229.1, forward strand.
CACATGATTTTAAACAAACTTAAACTTCATTAGAGATCAAGGATATTGAATTATCAAGATTTAATTAAACCAAAACATATAATTTAAAATGAATTAATCAAAAATACTTGAATTTAAACAAACTTGAACTTCATTAGATATCAAGGATATTGAATTATCAAGATGTAATTAAGCCAAAATATCTAAATAAAAATCAATCAATCAAATACTTAAACAAACTCAAATTCTAAATTCTAAATCAAATCAAATGAATTACATAAATTCAAATGGGCTAATTAAGATACTTAAGGACCTTAGTAGATTCTTGGAGTTAGGATGTAGAATAGGTGAGTTTTATCTACAAATGGAATTCATTCTACTCTTCATTCTTGAAAACTAAACATCATTTTAACCAAATAAAGTGAAATAAAAATAAAAAAATAAATCATTAAATCATTTAAATTGAAATCACCGAAAGGTAAAATTTAAATAAATTCAAACCCAAATTAAAACTTAAACTAAAGAAGCCTAGAAGTCTTGTCCACACAAGCCTTAAGCACACACATTAGAATACTAAGTCACCACTCTAGTGCTAAGTTAGGTTGTATGTATGATGTTATGTTTTATTTTGTCATGTAATATTTTAGACCGATGTTAGGGTGTATGTTTCATAGACTGATGTTGGCTATTAGCCTAATCATATTTCAAGGGGTTGTGCATGTGTTGTAATAAAAATATAAATGTTTGCAGGTTGCTTATCCCCTAAGCATAACCCATGTTAGGAGGGTTTGGTTACCCATGTGGGGTGCTAAGTCCAAATTATTCATATAACTGCTTGGGTTGTATGGTGTGTTTAGCTAACATTTATTTTGCAAGTGTAGTTAGATTTACTTTTCCTATTTTAAATGTAATTTTGCATTAGGAATTAGGATTGGTGTTGTAGGGGATTAGGATGAGCTTGGTTAGAAGTCCCTGGGTGCTGTGATGCCTTTGGAGCAAATCAAATCAAAAGAAAGAGAAGGAAGAAATGAAGAAAAGAAGACCCCATAGATATGTTTTTTTTTTTTTGTAATCTGGTTGTATATAGAGCTACCCATATTTTTTTTTTTTCTCTTTTGGGTGTATAACAACCACAGCCTTTTATTCTTTATGGTAGTCTATAAAATTATTTGATGTTGTGTTTAGATTGCATTAGAACAACATGCTTTTCAAAGTTTCTTTATGATTGATGCTTGAATGTGTGGCCTGATGTATTAGGCTCTTAGATAAAATTAAATTTTTTTATCCCACTAACAACTCATAACTAAAATTTTAAAATAACTCATAACCTCACATAAAAGCCTAGAATTAAATCAAGATAATAAAATTTTTAGCAACCCCTTAATGGATGAATGAATGTATAATATCATGCATGTCATATTATTCCACTCTTGTTAAGAGGGGCTTCCAGGCTATAGAATGAAGGCTTTAACCTGTGAGAGCCTTTGATGGAAGAACACCCTCTCTTGATTTGGCCCATAATCAAATTCTCATGCATTTAGGCATACAAAATCCCATACTGTCAAAATAAAGAGTTCAAAAGAATCAAATAATTTGATAAAATTTGCATTAGATTAAGTCATGATTTCATACGACTTATGCTCTAGTCTCTTAGGGAGTGAGTTTAAGGACTTAGTTTCCTCTAAATAAATAACAACTAGCCATCTTGCAAAAGCATAAGACTTGCCTACATGGATTTAAAGTGTAGGAAGAGTTAGTGCTACCACTCAATGTGGTATAAGTCCGATGTGGTTTATTCTCTCTTTAAGGTAAATCATATACCCATTTTGCCTTAGATTTAGGTCGTTTTCTTTCTCCAAAGCTTCCTTAGATCGAGGTAGCTATTTTCCTTTGGGCTACAAGCATAAATCCTCACCTCTTAGGCATTTTCACAATCTTATGTTGTGGAATTATAAGCCCTAACAATCTAATAAAATGTCAATTCAAATAATTAACTCTCTTCAATTTCAAAAATATAAAGCCCAACCATAGGATAGATTTGAATGCTCACTAGGCTTCCAAGTATCATGAGCATTTCCTACTTTCTCCCTTTGGATTTCAAAAATAAGTCATCTCCTTGATCTAACCCATTTGATTTTCTAAAATAACCAATCCTTTGATAGTCTTAACCTTGAAATATTTGGAGACCCTAATTGTCTACTTTAATTGAGAGTATTCTTAACGAATTCTCATTCTTTAGGATGTAATTAACTGTAGAGGCTTGCCTCCATGGAACTTAATGAACCCTAGAAATAAACTCTACTCTTCTACTATGTAAAAGTGTGGAAAAGATCTCTGCATGTATATGAAGACCCATCATGCCTAGAGTCCTTTAGGTGATTAGGTCCATTATAGGGTAGTGAATTCTATCTTTCAAGATAGTACATCATTACTTAATGTCATACCTGATCACTTCAATAAGTACCCCCTAAGATCTGCATGGTGTCCCACATCTCAAAAATAAATGTCACAGTTGCTAAGTGTAAATTACATGAAACAAAACAAAAATGTAAATTAAAATTCAAAAATCAATTAAATAAGTTCAAATGAAACACACCATCATGTTAATTTGAACATTTTCTAAACTTAAAAAAATACAACTATAATGCTTAGTTAAGACATATCACACAAAGCCTTAAATATTAGATATTAAGTCACCACTTCTAGCATGTTAGATGGTGTGATGTGATGTCTATTTTATTTGTGAATTATTTTAGACTAGAAGTTAGGGTGTATGCTTCGTAGACTGGATGTTAGGCTGCTCTTAACCTAACCATGTTTTCTGCAAGGGATTATGCCTAAAGGGATGCTTAAAAATAAATATAAATGCTCTCTTTGCAAGTCGCTTAAACCACTTAGCATAATTCAAGTTAAGACAGGTGAGCTTGGTTTCCCATGTGTAGGGTGCTAAGTTTAAATTATACATATAACTGCTTGGATTATATGTGTGTTTAGCTAACACTTATTTTGTAGATGTAGTTAGATTTATTTTTTCTATATGAATGTAATTTTATAATAGGAATTAATATTAGCTGGTGGCCACTCCATGTGGTTATAAGTCTAGATCGAATAGTTTATCCTCTCTTGTGAAGGTAAACTATTACATCCACATGTCGCTTAGATTTAGGTCATGCTTTAGCTCTTACTAAAGCTCCATAGATTTAGGATTCGAGGTAATTGTTTCTCTCAAGCTACTAGCATAAATCCTCATCTGTTAGGCATTTCCACAATCTTGTGATGGTGGATTATAAGCCCTAGCAATCTAATGAAATTCAACTCAAATAAATAAATCTCTTCACTTTCAAATATATAAAGCCCAATCATAGGATAGATTGGAATGTTTACTAAGCTTCCTAAAATCCTTAGCATCTCATTTTCTTTTGATTCCAAAAATAAGTCTTCTCCTTGAACTTTCCCAATTGACTTTCCAAACATAATTAATCCTTCGATAGTCTAACCTTAAAATCTTTGGAGATGATAATCGTTTACTTTAATCGAGAGTATTATTAGAGAATTTCATATTCTAGGATGTAATTAACTATTGGAGGCTTGCCTCTATAGGGAACTTAAGAAACTGATTTAATATAAACCCTATTGTGGTGGAAAATTTTAACATTCATGTGTGTCATCTTCATCATCATTTCCTTCTTTCCTTTCTGAGGTGGAAAGAAGAATAAATGAATAAGAAGAACACAGGGGAATATAAAATTGCCTTGGTAGGATGCCATGCAAATCTGTAGATGTACTTATTAGGGTGATCGGGTATGACATTGAGGAGAGGTGTACTATCTCGAGAGATAAAAGTCACCACCCTACAATGGACCTAATCACCAAAATAAGGACTCCTAAGGATGTTGGGTCTTCGAGGTGTACTAGAGATTCTTCCCCTACTTTGCATAGAAAATCAAAACAGTGTTTATTTTAAATCGGGTTTGTTAAGTTCCATACAGGGGCAAGCCCCTATAGTTAATTACATCCTAAGGAATGGGGATTCCTTAGAAAAACTCTCGATTAAGGCAAATGATCATTGTCTCTAAAGATTTCAGTAGTAGAAGGACTATCAATCGATTAGCTTATTTTTGAAGATCAAATGGGATTGATCAAAGAAAAAGTTATTATCGAAGCCAAATGAAGATACGTAGAAGATTCTCATGATGCTAGGAAACCTAGCGAGCATCTCAAACTATCCTATGATTGGGCTTTATATTTTTGAAATTAATTTAATTTATTTGAGTTGAATTTTTCATTAGAAATTTAGGGCTTATAATTTCATAACTCAAGATTATGGAAATGTCTAAGAGGTGAGACTTATGGCCCCCAAAGGGGAGAAGCAATCTCAGAACCTAAATCTAGGGAGCTTTGGCGAGGGCCAAAAGCGCAACCTAAATCTAAGGGAAAAAATGTGTATTCGGTTTGCCTCCATAAGAGAGAACAAATCACCCGACTGCTTGGACTTACAACTACCTAGGGGTGGCTGTGAACTAACTCATCCTAAGATTTTAAATTCATGTAGGCAAGTCATATACTTTATGCAAGATAGCTAGGCTATTATTTATTTAGAAAGAGACTGAGTCCTTAAACTCACTCCCTAAAGAGACTAGATCATATAAGGACATGCTTTAAATGACTTAAATTTAATGTAATTCAGATTTTATTTTTATTTTCACTTTTGGACAATCATTTTGACTTAGGCTAATATGATTCATTTGCCTAATGCATGAGAAATGAGATTATGGGCCAAAATAAACGAGAAGCGAGGAGGTGTGTTTCCACCATGGCTATCACAGGTCAGGCCAAGTTCTCTGGCAAAGGTGGAAGCCATCAAATCAAGAGTCAAATAAGATGCATTTGTGCATGATGTTATAAAAGAAGTACTCATCTAGCTAAGGGGTTGCTAATTCTTTTATTTTGATTTTAAACCTAAGCTTTAGGTGAGGTTATAAGTTCTTTATTTTTAGTTTTGAGTTATTAAATTTGGTAAAAGATTTATTTTTCCTAAGAGCCTAATCACATCCAAGCAATACATAAAGTAAGGAAGAAACTAGGAAAAGGAGGCAACTTAATGCACAAGCTAAACAAATCATCAATAAATTTATAAAGCTAAAAAGAATAAGAGGTTATGATCGCACCAATCGACAAACCCAAAACAAACAAATTGGTCAGACTTATACAACTGGATTATAAATGAATTAAATACACTTAAGCAAGGAATTCATTATTATGGGGGTCTTCAAGTTTCATTTCTTCATTCTTCTTTCCTTATTTTTTCTTCCTTTCTTCTTTCTTCTTGGTTCTTTCTTTTGGATGGTTAGAAAGTGGATGCTCCAAAGGCTTCACATGATGCATAAGATGAGATCTTATGACAAATTTTCATCCTAATCCCCATAACAATCATTCTAAAATCCTAATTATAAAATTTATATGAAAAGGAAAAGTAAATCTAACTAACACCTGTAAAATAAAGGTTAGCTAAACAAACCACTAAATCTAAAGCATGTATATTGGACTTATCACCCCACATATCGGTGACTAAGTCCACCTGGCCTATTTGATTATGCTTAGGGGTATAAGCACCTGCACAGCAAAAGCATTTATATTTTTATTTATTACAACGCCCCTTAAGCACAATCCCTTGCAGAAGACAATGGTTAGAATAAGATCACCCTTCTATTCATTCTACGCACATTCATCCTAACATCTAGACTAAAACAAATATGACAAAACAAAAGCAAGCATCAAACCATGCTCCTCCCTAACTTAAAGCTAGAAGTGGTAACTTAGCCTAATGTGTGTGCTTTGGAGATTTGTGTGGTATGCTTAACTATGGCTTTAAGTTAGAATTTTCTAAGTGTGAAGCATGTTCAACTTAGAGGAGGGTTTTATTTAAGTAATTTAGTTATTTTGGGTTGATTTTATTTCATGTTTTGATTAGGTTCAAGGAGTCCTACAATTAATTACTAAGTTATAAAGAGAGGGAAAGAGAACTTCTCTTTCCTTCCCTAACCTAAGTAATTTCTAAAGTGGATTCATGTTTTAGTTTTGTTTAGTGAATATTTTGTTATGTATTTTAATTAATCCTAAGTTTAGATAACTCTAAACAAACCTATTCAAAAGAAAGGAATTTTAAGATTAAGTAAAGTGAAGTAAAATTCACAAAACACACATTACTTCATTTCTTTCCCAACATGTATAACATGCATATGAATGAGTCTTAAACATATCTATACACATAAATGAGAATGTTTAACACACTTTATGACACATGCTAAGTGATTCATTTAAGAAAATTTGAAATTTTATGATGCATGATTTTCATTAAGTAGTAAAGGGGTTTCTTATATAACTTTCACATACACATATGAATGTATGAAAGGCATAAGTGAGTATGACGCCATTGTTAACCAGAGGTGTAAGGTACAAGGCCTACTTAGGGATACTTAAAGTCTCACAACCTTGTGGTTATCCAGACTAAAATACCACTTTCCTTAAATACAAGCATGTGTACAAAAGAAATGAATGGAAAAGAAAGAATGCAAAAGTTGGTGTTTGTTGATTTATTTTTGTTTATGTAATTTATATGTGCAAGCATAAGTATCCTTTTTAAGTGATAGTATAAGAATGAATAGGATATGGAATTAGGCAAGTGTTAGGTTCTTTCAAATGAACCAAACACTTTACCAAATCTCATTCAAAACTATACTAAAAGAGAGGAGAAGGAAAATCTACACTAAGCACACCCCTATATTTTTCTCACATGCAAACTCATAAGTAAAGTATAAGTAGCACACTTTCAGTTTTGATAATTTATTCATATGTTTTGAAAATAATTTGAATTTAATAGTGATAATAGCAACACATATTTCTACTTTAGCCAACACAAGCAATTTGACATAAAGGAAACATTTTTTATTTTAAATTTGATTTTTGAAAAGCATGGACGCATGAAATCACATGACATACATATTTAACATGTTGGGGAAAGAACTAAAGCAATGAAAGTATGTAAACACATTCACTTTAATTAAATCCTAAAGACAATCTTATGAAATAAGAAAGCTTAAAGTAAATCAAAGTTTATTTAGTATGATTTTTGTTTGATTTTGAGTTAATTTGGAAAAATGTGAGTTAAGTTTGTTGTTCCTAACCCAGATTTACCAATCCAAATGGAGTAGTCTACCAACCACGAGGTAGGACTATCCAACCAAAGGAGTGCCTTTCAGTGTGCAGGAGCAGTTGCACTAGGAAGAAAGCATAGTAAACTTACATCCTTCAAAGTAGAGACCAGTTGTTGGGGTGATCTATTGGCAAGGAAACATATTGAACCCAACCTAAGGCTAACTATTAGGTGAACCTGAACCTGACCTAAGGGCAACTACGGAGTGAGTACTGACCCGGGGATTTATCTCAACTCAGGTAGTCGGGCAATTCCTATAGGGAGTTCTGCTGACACTATCCTAAATATAAGATGATTGCTTGGGAAAAGGGGCCCTTTAGTGGCTTGAATTCTTAATCCATAAGCAAATATTTTATTTATTTTATTTAATTTGTTTCAACGTAGACCCTATTAGTTTGCGAGGGATCAAATTGAAAAGGAGCTAATATTAGCCTAGACCTATCTCAAATTTACTGAACTAAGAAAGAATTTACATATCCGCTAAACAAATTCTCCAACTGTAGGGGTGGCTACTAGGAAAGGGGAGCTGCCCAATCCAAAAGTAACCTGGGTAGTGTCTAAATGAGGTTGCAAAGGATGTGATCCAAATAGAATGCCTGTAGGGGATGGGGCCACTAAAGGGCTTAATCCAACACCCTGGAGAAGATGACATGGCTAGTCATATATCCAACAGATATTCGATGTCCAACCCAAGGAGAAAGCGTGACTCACATCTGCCAAGAGTGGTGTACTCATCGGGTGAGTCGCTGTCAACATAGCAAACATCAACCAACCTAAGGTACCCATCAATTTGCAACAATCAGCCTAGGAAGAAAGCTTGAGGACTCACATCCTCCTATAATAAAACTGATTGCTGGGATAGTCTATCTTCGGATCGATATGTGACATCAGACCTAGGGTGACTACTAAGTGAATGCCACTGAGAGATTTATATCGACTCAAATGTAGTCAAGAGGAAAGGAGCCTCAGTGGGACTTACCCTAAACCTCAAATATACTCAACCTAGTTAGTGCATGATGACTAGTTCAAGTCGAAAGCACAGTGACTCACATCTTCTTAAGCAAAGTCAACATGAGGTAGCTCACTTGGGCAGTGAAGCCTACCATACTAACAAGGCGCTCATTGGTTTGTAATGATCAAGTTAGGAAGAAAGCATGGGGAATCACATCCTCTAATAAATGTTCAATGGGGTGACATACTAGCAAGATAGCATGTAGACCCGACCTAGAGCAAAATGTGAGTGCCATGGGGCTTGCTCCACATCAACATGAGATAAAAGATTTGTATTTATTTTGTGCATGTGTTAAAAGGAATAGGATGCCTCTTGGTTCTCTCACACCTATCCTAAACACACTGGGGAGTTTGATGGAATGGTGCCACGGATGGCAACCAAGGATTCCCACTAAGAAAGGATGCCACTCAAGTTCTCTTACACCTAACTTAGTTATGCTAATCAAAATAAGTTATCGCGGGTTCTCTCACACCTATTCTAATAGCACCGAGAGGTTGTGCTTGTGAAGTGAAAGAGGGATAGGATGCCACTGGGGAACTCTTACACCTACCCTAAACATGTCATGGAGGATTCACAATAAGCAAACAACGCTTCAAAAGAAGAGAAGATTTTGATGAAATGGAATCAGATTTTGTTCTTTGATAGAATTGTTTTCAAACATGATTTATTTCATGGGTAATATTTCTTAGGTAGAGCCCATTAATTGGAAGCATCGTTCCCTTTATAATCAATGAGCTAATATGATCCTCCTTGGTAGGCCTTCTATAGCATAGGGCCTTCCCAAGTGGGTTCAAACTTGCCTCCCATATTTCACAGAAATAATGGTCTCCTTAGGACTAACACAAGTTCTCCTACTTGGAAAAGACCTAGGGAGGATTAGCTTGTTGAGAGCTTTAATCATTTTGGCTTTGTACAACTCGAGGTTCTAGCACACCCGTAGGCAACTTTCTTCCAAACCTTCAAGCTCTTCTAATTGTAACTTGCTCGCTTTGAGTGATCTTGCTACTATCCTTAGTGATGGAGTTGAACTTCTAAAGGTAGAATAGCTTCAAACCCATACACTAAGGAAAATAGGGTAAACTGAGTTAGAGTCTAGTATGTGGTGCGGTAGGCCCACAAGGCTTTAACCAACTACTCATGCCACTATCATTTGTTTCCATTAAGAGTTTTCTTCAATATCTGGAAGAGAGATTTGTTGAATGCTTCTGCTAAGCCATTAATAGATAGTAGAGCATCTTCAATCTATACCATGTATTCTAGAGAAGTTGTTGATCTTTGTGCTTTTGAATGCAGTACTATTATCGAATATAATTCATCGAGGCACCCCGAACCTATATATGATATGGTTCCTAAAAAATTGAAGCATATGTCGTGACCTTTGAGTGGATGCCTTCACTTGGAAAAGTAGTCAAGCTAGAATGAATCGGTGACCCTTGGAAGAAGGAGAGTTGATCAGATCCACAATGTCAGTACCCCAACACTCAAATGGTCATGAGGCCAATGTTGGGTGGTTGGTGGAGGACCACACCATACACCTGACACTAATGGTATCTCCTAGCTACATCCATGCAATTTATAATCATCAAAGGCCAGTAGTATCCAAGTCGCTTGATCTTCATCTTCATCTTCGGACAAATTGATGCTGATAGACCTGATATGAATTACAATGCCATGGGTTTCATGTTTCAAAAATGTAACCATATTTGGTCAAAGGATCGAGGTGCCATCAATGAGAGTGTAGAGAGAGCTCTTCAATGGGCTTTATGACTTTTCTTGAGGTAGTATGTTCAAATAGTCTATGAATGGTTGCCTCCAATCCAACTCCTCATCCTTTTTGGCAATGGCAACCTCCCCTTCAAGAGAAAGTCTCTCAATGAGTTCAGCATCAATAAGGGATAGGACTTGTCTATTTTGGACCTTTACTGAAATGGACTCATCTTTCGAACATGTCAACTCCTTGGCAAGTTTGGCCAAGCATGTACTAGTGCGTTCTCTGCTCGAAGAACCTTGTAGATGCTGACCTAGAATTTGGGTCAACAGCTTCATGGTATACTCATGGTAATGATGAATCTTGGCTTTGAGAATCTTGTAAGACCCAACTTGATGACCAACCGAGAATCCAAAGATGTTGATGCTCTTGACACTGATAATGATGACTAACTCTAGATCGGTAATCAAAGCTTCATACTCGGCTTTATTATTGGTGCAGGGGTTGGATAGTATGAGAATCTCATCACATCATGGTCTGGAGTTGGAGAACTATTCCCCTACCCTTGGAGAATAGATGGTGCTTCCCTGTGAAAAGAAGTCACCATCAAAATACATCCCATCGGTGGCCTCCCCTAAGTTCATGATTTGTTCATCTGGGAGATCATCAAGCGAGAATCGAGGAAGTGGGTGTGCTAAGAAATTCTAGTGTTTGTCCCAATGAATATAATCAAACTATGAAAGTATCATGACCAGCCAAATGTCCTGATAGTTGGTGTCATGAGATACTACAGTGAGATTTTGAGATCAAGTTCACCTTATGAGAAAGCATATAATCAGCTTTGGGAGCAAAGATCAAAGCTAGACAATATTTCAATAGGTGGGTATTTCATTTCAAGAAATCATGATGATCGAGGTAGAGTGCTCTCCTTCTCATCATTGGCTTGGGCCAACACAAGCAAGAGAGTCATCCAACAGCAAAGGATGATGAGTGGCTCGATAGTATGAGAACCGCTACTCCAAATACCTTTAATGTCTTCAAAGGGCACTTGTCATCCCACTTAAACTTAGCATCATTTTTGACAAGTGTTGAAAATGGCTTGCATCTCCCCGATAGGTTGGAGATAAAGTGCCTCAGATATTCCAACCCTCCTTGGAATGATCTGAGTTGAGTAAAACCCTTAGATGGTGGCATTTCTAAGATAGCTTTGATCTTTTCAAGATTTATTTCTATTCTTCGGTGTCAAACAACAAACCCAAGGAACTTCCTTGAAGCTACTTTGAATGCACACTTTAGGGGATTCATTTTGAGGTTATGTTGTCTTAACCATTTGAAAATTACTCTCAAGTCAAAGAGTTGGTCTTCCTTTTCTCTGCTCTTGACTATTAGATCATCAACATAGCACTCAACCTGATGATGAATGAGCACGTTGAAGATCTGAGTCATGGCCCATTGGTATGTAGCACTAGCATTTTTAAGGCTGAAAGGCATGACCTTATAACATAATCGGTTCAAAACCGATACTTTCATCTTCGGAGACATCTTGATTTGGTTGTGATGACCCATCCATGAAAGAAAACATTGCATGAGATGAGGTAATGTCCATTATGGTAGTAAGAGGAAACTCATCCTTAGACATGCCTTATTTAGATCCCCAAATTGATGCATATGCAATTTGGCCATTCTTCTTCTTAACGTATGACATCACAACTGTAGAATATTTTTCTTCCGATGAAACCAAAGATCGATCAATTTCGACTTTAAATGACCGTTGTTCAATTTCTAATCGCATGCATCTAGGAGCTTGCTTAATAGGGTAGTGTTAGATCTATTGCTAGCTTGTGGACTATGTCGAGATAATCCGGCATCTCTTCATAACTCCATGCAAAGCAATCTAAACTCAATCAATAGCCTAACTAAGTCATTGGTTTCTCCTTCATTTAGCAATGAACTGATGCACATCGGGTGTGGATTTTCTTCTGTCCGGAGGTTGATTTCTTTGAGCTTGTCTATTATTGAATGAATCTCCTCTTCAAATTCTAGAGGTGCATCTTTAATCTGAAGATCATCTGGATTATCTGAGGTTTCAAAACACACATTCTCATAAAAGTTGGGGTTGTGTGAAAAGAACCTATCATACTCCAAATGATTGGAAAGAACCAATAAAGATCTCATCATTGACGACCACTATCAATCCTAGTCCGCTCTTGATTGTGCTTCCCTCCTATATTGTTCCATAGCTTTTCAAGTACACTATGCTGACCATGTATGAGGAACCAAACCTTTATATAAGATTATGAACACAAGGTGAGTAAAAGTCAAGTGATAATTCCATTAATTCTTTAAATGTATCCTCCTCAAGTTCTACATCAACTGACTTGAGGATGATGATCCCAAAAGAATCTCTTGCACATCATGGAAGACTTAGGCTTCCTTAACTACTAAACCTTCAACTTTTAAGATGAAAGTGAGGTTAGAGCTAAGGTTCTAGTTGTCACATAAACTGATTCAAATACTTGCTTTGTTTGGTGGCTAGTCTTCATCTGCCCTGATCAAAAGTCACCTCCAATGGAACCGAGAGCATACTAATCACAGACTCATCCTCCGAGTTGATTCCAAGTCTATGTGAATAGTAGAGGTACTCCTACAAACTGGAACATATCGCCTGTTGGCTAATGGCAAACTAGGGGGTCTTCTCTAAAACTGCCTCTATTTTTTTCTTAGCCTCTGCCTGGTGGAGGTTGAGTCATTCTACCCACACATCCATATGATGGAATGGACAGTGAGTGAAAAGTGATATGCGGCTCTATTTCTTCTTCAATTCCCCTTTCTTGTGCACTTGAATCTTCATTTTCTTTTGTTTTTCTCTTTCTTTTTCTTCATTTTCTTTTCTTTTGATTTTGAATTTGAATTTTGTCCAAGTTCATGAGAAAGGGTGTGTTGAGAAAGATAGTAGGTCGCATCCTCATAAATCTCAACCTCTCTAACTAAAAATGGCTTTTCATCTTCAGTGACTTGGTATTCAATCCCATCTTTCAAACTTGATGCAATGATGGAGGGAGGATGGAATGACCTTGTCTATGTATCCAAGGCCTCAAAAGCAAAGGAATGAAGTATTTGAATCAATTATGTAGAACTTGGCTTCAGTCTTCCAGTCACCTATCTTCAAGGGTAACACTATAGAATCTAAAGCCATCTTACCTTGTTCATTGAATCCTCTCAACATCATCTGATCTCCTTAGAGTGTGGAGATGTCGATCCTTAAATAGGCGAGAGTCTTTAGACTCATAATGTTCACCATACACCGATCAAGAACTCCAATCTAAATATCCCATGTCAACTGATGATAGAGGACTACAGCTCCAAGCCCCCCTAAGTCTTCATCTGGGTAATCCCATGAGCTTCTTTTGTATAATGTGCCTCCTCACCTATAGCGGTCAGCTAACCTAAGCATATCTCATGATCAAGGAGAGCTTTGATTAATGACTCCCTCATCTCTTTGGATAAGACAAGGGCATCGTATATGCTTAGCTTAGATGGCAACTTTCTTAGATGAGAGAGGACATTGTAGTCCACCTTGGACTGATCCTCCACAAGCATATCCAAGGGTGGAGCATCCTATGGAGGGGCTTCTCGATCCTCTACACTAATAAATTATTTCCCTTAACTAGGAGGTAGAATCTTGCCACTACGGAGGTTGACTTCGATGATCTCTTGTGGCAGGGTAATGGAAGGTTCTACCTACACATCAGGCTCACCTATAGCTTCTCCTATGGGACCCTCAGAATCAGATGATTCCAAGTCTATCTCAAGAGGTGAACTTGTAATATTCAAAGTAAGAAAGTCCAACTCTAAATTAGAAAGAGAAAGATAAGAATTATTATAGTTATTTTGACTTGAAGAGTTATCATTAGGAATAGAAGAAGACAACCCATTAGAAGTGACACAGATGTAATTCAAACTAGCTTTATTCTTCAATTTCTTGGATTTGTTTGGAGGTATAAAGTAGAAATCAACTAAAGTGAGTGGGGTATAGGATTTGATGCCCTAATACAAGAGTTCTACTAAGAAGAAGAAGAGCTAGTTGAAGTGGAAGAAGTCACCTGTGAAAACTCAATAGTAGGTCGGACTCGATGGTTGCGCTAATGGCTATCCTAACACATGCTGTCGCCGTTGAGCTCCCCTTTCCTCGAGTTGGTAGCAACTTGCAAACCTTCCTTGATGTTGGAGGTTTGAGTCGACTCGTGCACCTAAAGGAAAGATTCTTGATCTTGACAATCTTAGAGGTTTTGGATAAAGAAATATCCCAACATTTTCAATTTGAAGGATCCCAATATATATCACTTTGAAGTTATGTTCATGCCAATCCTAAAAGTGAATCTTCCAAAACATGTATCTAGGGACAAAGTTTGATCATGACTTTGCCTACTTCTCTTGGCTAGCTAAAATCAAGTTTCTTTAAGAGATTCTTAAAGATCTTCCTAATTACCTTCCTCTTAAATAAATTAGGCTTATTAAGCTTATCTAAAAGAGTAGGTGGACCATAGCTACTTGGCAGCGGATATGCATGTCACTATTGTTGGTATGGTGAGGCATGCGCCGTGGAGGTGTGGAGGCCGAGGGCTACCTCGATGGTGGTAGAGGAGGTGAGGTGCTCTCTGACCGATCTCTAGCTGGTTGCTTTCCCTTATCTAGCATTGTCATTGTCCCTGGCTTCTTCTCATAGACCTTCTGCAGCTTAGGCAACTGATCTTGAAAAGGCAATTATTTGACCCCTTCTTATAGACTAGCTGCCTTATTGATTAACTTCTCAAATATCTTGATAGTGAAGCCCTTAAGCCTGAAGATGACCGGGCCATGAATATTCTTTAAAAGAATTTCAATGGCATGCTGTTCAGGCAGCTGCGGCTCACATTTCATACTCAGGTTACACCATTGAAGAATGTAATCAACAAGGGACTCACCTGGGTGTTGTTGTGCTATAATAAGATCACCTATCGTAACCCTTTGCTAAGCTACAACAAACCTCTTGATAAAGAGTTGCTCCAAATCAACAAATATCTTCACTGAACTATTGGAAAGTTTAGCATACCAATCGAAAGTAATCCTTGCTAGGCTACTAACAAAGAGATGGAATAGCAAAGCATCGCTGCCACCGGTGTTGCAACAATTACTGCAAATATACACCTTTCCACGCCATCAAAGCTCGAAGGAAGGTGGCACAAAACCTTGGGATATTGAATCAAATTCTCCATGTAGGGTCTACCCTTTGAATTGATGATCCTCCGTGCTTGAGCCAACGCTTCCTTCACTTTGCTCAACCATGGATTTTATGTCTTTTTCTTATATGGAGGTACTTTCCACTACCTTCTATACATGCTAGTGCTACCTTGCTCAATGGAGGTAAGGTCTTGGCTGGGTCCAAGAAATGCACTAACTCTAGCTAACTGATCTCAGCTGTGATAGGGTGAACTACTGGGGCTTATTTCTAAAGTACTAAAATAACTACTAACAAGTCCTCAAGATGCTTTACCATCCTATCTATCTTCTCATATTTTTATTTTAATTGTGCTAGGAGGTTTTGATGTGAGTGGGTTGTCCTTCGACATCATCACCTTCCATAGCCTCACTGAATCAGTATCTACCATAGACCCTACCAGTCTCTCCAAATCATCTTCATGGGATCAAAGTCGACCTTCTCCTCATCCACCAATCATACCCCAAAATCTCCTACAAGATAATGTGCTACTATCTCCTCGAGAAAAATGATCTATCAACAGGAACAAATGATCTGGTGATCTATGTGATCACTGTCATGCACTGAGAGGCACCAGACCTTGCTTATTATTAGAGAGTCAATCCTATGAGGATTGTACTCACTCAAAGAGACACACTCCTGACTATCACTAACTATGCAAGGGGTGACATTCCTAGGAGGTTCCATTATCATCGGCATAGCTGGGCTATCATCTATTACATTTGTAATAGTCGCTACCATCTCCATGTCCTGTTGAACTGGTGGAGTTGGTGAAGGGATGACATACTGAGTCGCCATTCCACACCACGCTGGAAGGTCGATCAAGAGAGCTCGCCCACAATAGGCGATAGATGGTAGATCCTTCAGAAGATCACCAATGAGGTGCTTTTCTGATAGCCTTCATGGCCTTGATAGAACAGAGTGATGTGATGGTGATGATGACGAGAGCGGTGGTGGAGACATCACCAACTCTCTATGAACAGGAGTTATCCTCCTGTGATGATTGGTCCGAGCAAGTAAGATGTTTTATATCTATGGGTAGTGTCGAAGAAAATCAACATGTGCAAAAGTCGCCGACCCACGACCTAACCTCCTCTAATATGAGACATGGGTCTCATGGGAATGATGTTCAGAACTCACCCATCCAAGACCCGACCGAGGATGACATGACCTCCTCTAACCGACCTGGATCAACCACCGGAGGCACGGCCCAACATCCCTCTCTATGTGAGAGGATGAAACAGTTGTTGTAACCAAGGTGAAGTCAAAATAGAAACTCCTCAATAAGGCGCCCATCTCCTGAAATTAGTATGATACCTTGATCATATGGTTTTGTTCCTTGTTGTGTTCTAGATGAGAGGAGTGAGAAGACACATACTGTGGGGGAGGCAATCCATGAGATCAAGGGAGCCTTAGAGGGAGATGAGAGGGTGCTAGCCCTCACTAGAGTAGCACGAGAAACCATGGGGCGCATTGAAACTAGGGTTGGTGCTGGTATTGAAACTATTGAAGCTGGTGGGACTACCGCTACTTTCCTTTTTAGAGAGGGGACATCAAAATCCAAAGGTAGATCGATTTGGATGATCGGCTTCTACCCGGCCACCACAATCCTTCTGACAGTCATGAGGGGAGTGCCCTCACATGTGATCTTCACTCCCTCAAATCTCCTACCAAAATGAATAAAGTGTGTATGATCCAATCAGGGGAAATTGGCCTAATCCAAGGCCAAGTCCATGCCATGAGGGAAGGTGAACACAAACTTTTATGGCCATTTCAATCAACAAAAATTGAAAGACTAACTATAGTCATCGATCCGAGAATCAATAGGAAATGAGCTTGGATTAGATTTCTATTTTTTATTTCTAGATTTGAATTTAAAATTTGAACCCACATCCAACATCTTGGAAGTGTTAAGTGAGGTTCAAATGGATTTAGAGAAGATTAGGAAATTTGATTGAAAAGGGAATTTTTGAATATGAATCCAACTTCAACAAATTTGGGCATGTTGAAAGATGGATTCAAATATTTTTAGAAGGATGCTTCCATAGGTTCGTGATAGAAATTGGATTTTGTTTTGAAGACCATTTCCTTTAACAAATTTGAGTATGTTAAAGTAAGGGTCAATTGGTTTTGATTTTGATTTGATATTTTAAAATTTTACTTAGCAAATTTGGGTATGCTAAGTGAAGTGTTTGAAAATAATTATTCCTTTTTGTGTGAATTGTTGTTTGATTTGGAAAATTGGAATTCCCACTTAACAAATTTAGGTATGCTAAGTGAAGAACCCAAGTGTGTTTTGTTTGATTTTTTGAAAAT
This sequence comes from Cymbidium sinense, assembly GCA_021442155.1. NCBI lineage: Eukaryota > Viridiplantae > Streptophyta > Magnoliopsida > Asparagales > Orchidaceae > Cymbidium > Cymbidium sinense. Next base: position 107,307,779 of record CM038229.1, read on the forward strand.
AGGATTCTTAGCAAATTTGAGTATGCTAAGAAGATCCTAAAGTGTTTCATTTGTTTTGATTTTTTTTTGATTGAAAGTGGAGACTTTACTTTAGAAAATATGGTATGCTAAGGATGAGGTTCCACTTAATTTTGTGAATGGAAAGTTCACTTAGCAAATTTGAGTATGCTAAATGAAATTCCAAAAGATGTGTTCAAAATTTTTGTACTTTTGGTTTGGTTTTGAAAATGGAAACTTCTCTTTAACAAATTTGGTATGCTAAATAATGAAGTTCTAAAAGTGCTTGAAAATCTTTGGTTTTGAATTTGGAGACTTCACTAAGCAAATTTGATTACGCAAAATGAAGTTCCAAATATGTTTGAAAATTTATTTGTTTTGAATTTGAAGACTTCACTTAGCAAATTTGAGTATGCTAAATGAAGTTCCAAATGTGTTTGAAATTTTTTTTGTTTTGAATTTGGAGATTTAACTTAGAAAATTTGAGTATGCTAAATGAGGTTCCAAATGTGTTTGAAAATTTTGGTTTTGAATTTGGAGACTTCACTTAGCAAATTTGAGTATGCTAAATGAAGTTCCAAATGTGTTTGAAAATTTTTGGTTTTGAATTTGGAGACTTCACTTAGCAAATTTGAGTATGCTAAAAGAAATTCCAAATGTGTTTGAAAATTTTTTATTTTAGAATTTGCAGACTTCACTTAGCAAATTTGAGTATGCTAAATGAAGTTCCAAATGTGTTTGAAGATTTTTTTTTTTTTGAATTTGGAGACTTCACTTAGAAAATTTGAGTATGCTAAATGAAGTTCCAAATGTGTTTGAAAATTTTTGATTTTGAGTTTGGAGACTTCACTAAGCAATTTTGAGTATGCTAAATGAAGTTCCAAATGTGTTTGAAAATTTTTGAAAATATGATTGTTAAGTTTTGATTTTTGAAAAGGAGACTTCCATTCAACAAATTTGGGTATGTAGAAATGAAAGTTAATCTTATTTTTTGCAAATGTAAAAATTTTTGTTTTCTGTGTGATTATTGCTTTTTGAAAGAGGGAATTCCAACTTAATCATATATGGATATGTTTAAGTGGGATTTCAAAGGATATTATTTTTTATTTGGGAATGAAATCTTCATTCAATAAATTTAGGTATATTGAATGGAGATGTTCATATATGTTTTTTTTTGAAAAATTTAGTTTTTTTTTTTTTTGAAAATGAAACTCTCATTCAATAGGTGTGGGTGTATTGAATGGAGATGTTCATATGTGCTTTAGGAAAATTTAGTTTTGTTTGAAAATGAAATTCCCATTCAATAAGTGTGAGTACATTAAATGGAAAGGTTCATATGTGCTTTTTTTTGAATTTTTTTTATTTTGATTTTGACTTTCGAAAAGATGATTGTTCACTTTATTTTGAAAATGAAATATTCATCAAAATGAATTGAAGGAAGATGTTCATTTGTGCTTTTGAAAAAGATTGTTAGTTTTATTTTTGAAGATTCCTACATATAACAATTATGAGAATTGTTAAATGAGGGTGATTAAGAAAAAAATTTTGTGGAAAATATTTTATTATGTGCATTTTTGAAAGAGTGCTTTTTGAAAAGTAAGATTTTTTTATAAAAAATTTATTTTGTTTTTATTATTTTAGAATGAACCTTTCCTTATCATAAAAATGATAAGAATGAAGTCTTAAAATGTTTTCTTTTCATTTAGATCTTTTTATTTTTACCCATTGGAGAACACAATGGGGGCTTTAAGACCAACACGGGGTGAGGTCCTAAAACCTAAAGATGTTGGCTAACTCAACTTAAGAATGAAATAAGCAAAGTGCCAATGGAAAGAAAGATAGTCTTGGGTTCATACAAATGTACAAACCCACTAAGTCCACCTGGCCTATTGGATTATGCTTAGGGGTATAAGCAACTGCACGGCAAAAGCATTTATATTTTTATTTATTACAGTGCCCCTTAAGCACAATCTCCTGTAGAAGACAATGGTTAGACTAAGATCACCCTTCCATTCATTCTATGCACATTCATCCTAACATCCATACTAAAACATATATCACAAAATAAGAGCAAGCATTAAACCATGCTCCACCCTAACCTAAAGCTAGAAGTGGTGACTTAGCCTAATGTGTCTGCTTTGGAGGTTTGTGTGGTATGCTTAGCTATGTCTTTAAGTTAGAATTTTCTAAGTGTGATGCATGTTGAACTCAGAGGAGGGTTTCATTTAAGTGATTTAGTTATTTTGAGTTGATTTTATTTCATGTTTTGATTAGGTTTAAGTGAGTCCTACAATTAATTACTAAGTTATAAAGAGAGGGAAAGAGAAGAGAACTTCACTTTCCTTCCCTAACCTAAGTAATTTCTAAAGTGGATTTGTATTTTAGTTACTAAATGTTTTATTATGTATTTTAAATAATCCTAAGTTTATATAAACTCTAAACAAACCTATTCAAAAGAAAATAAGATTAAAGTGTAAAATTCATACACATATTTCTTTCCTAACATGTATAACATGCATATGAATGAGTCTTAAGCATCTATAACACAAATGAGAATGTTTAAAACATTTTATGATGCATGCTAAGTAATTCATTTAAGAAAATTTGAAAGTTTATGATGCATGATTTTCATTAAGTAGCAAAGGGTTTCTTATCCAACTTTCACATGCACATATGGATGTATGAAAGGCATAAGTGAGTATGATGCCATTATTAACCAAAGGTGTAAGGTACAAGGCCTACTTAGGGCTACTTAATGCCTCACAATCTCAGGGTTGTCTAGACTAATATACCACTTTCCTTAAATACAAGCATGTGTACAAAAGAAATGAATGAAAAAGAAAGAATGCAAAAGTTGGTGTTAGTTGATTTATTTTTATTTATGTAATTTATGCGTGAAATCGTAGGTTTCCTTCTTAAGTGGTAGTATAGGAATGAATAGGATATAGAATTAGACAAGTGTTAGGTTCTTTTCAAATTAACCAAACACTTTGCAAAATCCCATTCAAAACTATACTAAAAGAGAGGAGAAGGAAAACCTACACTAAGCACACTCTTATATTGTTTCTCACACCCTTATATTTTTCTCACATGAAAACTCATAAGTAAAGTATAAGTATCACACTTTTATTTTTGATAATTGATTCATATGTTTTGAAAATAATTTGAATTTAATAGTGATAATAGCCACACATATTTCTTCTTTAGCCAACACATGCAATTTGACATAAAGGAAACATTTCTAATTCTAAATTTGTTTTTTGAAAAGCATGGATGCATGAAATCACATGACATACATATTTAACATGTTGGGGAATGTACTAAAGCAATGAAATCATATAAACACATTCACTTTAATTAAATCCTAAAGACAATCTTATGAAATAAGAAAGCTTAAAGTAAATCAAAGTTTATTTAGTATGATTTTTGTTTGATTTTTATTTTTGATTTAATTTTAAAAATGTGAGTTAAGTTTTCTATTCCTAACCCATTCCTACATTTTTTTAACATTTATTTTTAGTTTTTAAATGATTAGTTTCATTTTATATTTTGATTATGTAAAGGTATGAATTAAGCATTAATCTCACTACACCACCTTAGCATAGTTAACCAAATAATTATGAGCCAATGAGATGACATAAAAACTCACAAGGAATTTTAATTTGTAATGCACCTAGGAAGAAATGACCTAATGCAATTTGGCTCATAATTAATTAATTTTAAGGGTTTAACTTAAGTAATTTCAAAATAGCCCTCACACATATGAGTTGAGTTTTGATTTCCCTAATTAAACTTAGCCACTTGAACACCTAATTATCTACCTAAAGTGGATTAATTAAGTTCTGGAAAGTTTTAGGATTTTTAGAAATTAATTAAGAGGATAATTAATGAATTAGCCATTAATTAAGAGAAGATTAAGAATAAAAAGGGGCTTAGGGAATAGCTTAGGAGAAATGCCCCAAAATTATTTCTTAATCTCTTATTCATTGAATCAGACCTTAATCAACTTCAATGAGGGATTAAAATAATAATCAAACTTTTAATTATCCTTAATTACATGAAGGGGGTAATTAGGAAATGAATTAGTAATTCCCCCAACTAAGCTGCCAATAAATCCAAAAAATTAGGGGAGGCAGAAGTCATCTCCTAAAATATACCCGAAAAGTTTAAGATTAATCAATGGTTTAATTAAGGAGTAATTAGTAAATTTAGATTTCCAATAAAACCCGAAATCAAAGAAAGATACAATTCACCTCCATTAAAATGAATTTTAAAATATTCTAGATTGAATTATCTTTCAGTGGCAATTTACCTCATATTTTTTTGATTTTTCTTTAGAGAGATATGAATTTTTTAAGTTTAGAGGATTAATTTGGATTAAATAAACACTAATTAAATCCCTAATCTCCACAGCATGATACACAAATGCTGAGTCAAATGCGCTTTCCATGCGTCAACCCGTTAGTGGTAACTTAAATGTCCTATCACAAAGATGCGTATGGACGCTTTGATATCGCTCAATCAAGGATCGAATGACTAGAAATTAACCCATGGTTTAGAGGGATGAAATAGGATATAAAGCATGTGTTTAATCTTGGTCATCCATCCAAAATGCACGGATGGACGGCCAGAGATCACCCCTGTTCTTCTCTGAGAAATAATGGAGACTGTCCACTTTCAAAGGGAAGATCTGAGCTCAGATTTGGAATAAACTTTGCACACACCATCTAACCCTAATGACAATCACATCTAACGGTTGAAATTTCATGCCATTAAACTTTCTTTCACAAAGGACCAACACACATGGAGTTTAGTGGTCAGAAAATGTCTAAACTCGCTGGAGGTGATCACCAGATTCCCTGGGGATCTTTGAGAAGTGGTGAAAGCATAAGCTCCTGAGGTTGAGTAGATTGATCTATGGACCAACCCCTCCTTAGCTCCCTTATGGCTTTGATGGAATTAGACCTCCCATTACCTTTGGAACTTGAGAGAAAGCTTAGGCAAGCTCGATTTGGTCCCCTAAGAGAGTGTGCAAAGGCAATTGACATGAATTGGAGTGTGGAGAAAATTTGCTAATCTATGGAGGTCCCCTATTTTTACTTAAGGGAAAATTGAGAATGCAATTTCAAATTCCCTTTAGAGAGCTTAGGATCACTCAGGAATGCTTCCTATCACTCTCCCTTACTCAATCGACAGTGAGGCAATGAGAATTGAAGTGAATTAGGACGAATATATCTCCCCCTAAGGATTTCCGATGGTCAAAGATTTATTTTCCATTTTGATCCACCACCAATTGAAAGGATGTTTGAGTGTTTAGAAGTTTCGTTTGGGCTATTGGAGTGGTAACCTCCCATGTGCTTCAAAATGAGTGGGAGGAGGTTTTCCATATGGCCAATTTGAACCATGTGCTTGGTTTTGTCCTTGGATCAATTTGGGTTGAAGAAAACCCATTGGGTTGGGTGCACCACCCTCCATAGGGTTTACTTGACCTATTACAAAGGTATCAAGTTGGTATGAAGAGGACTTGACCAAATTCACCATGGATTTGATCAAAATTTGTTCTATGACCTAGGGGTAGAATGGTCATTTGGCCAATTTTTGAATTTGGATATGTTGGGTATGTTGAGAAAATAGGTTTGGCCAAGTTTTATTGATTTCGAGTTCATTTGGTATGGTTTGGCTCATGTTGACCCATTTAGGTCAAAATGGGTCAACTTGGGTCAAGTTAACCAATTAGTCAAATTGGGTCAAACCATAGGTTGTGTCATGTTCATATGACCATTTGAAATATTTTGGTGGCTTTGGTTTGATTCAATTTGGTTTAGGTTTGAATTTGGTTCATATGACTTCATTTAGGTAAAATGGGTCAAGAATTTGACCCATTTGACCTATTTGAGCTAGTCATGGGTAGGTTTAGTTTTGGTTAGTCATATGAAGTGGATTGGTATCTTTGTTTCTAATCAATTTTGGTTAAGTTTGAATTTGCTCAACATGACCCCTTTTTCAACAGTGATTTGGAATGAACTTGACCCATTGGTTTCAATCAATTTGGCATAGATCAAGTTTTGACACATTTTATTTTTTTAGGTCAAGTTGGGTCAACTTTGGTCAAATGGCCAATTGGGCTAGGTTAGGCTCAAATGTTGACTTGGTCAAGTTCAAACATTGATCATGAATGAGTCTTGATCAATGGTTTCAAATAATTTGGCCTATAGTGGATTTTGGCTATGTTGGGTTTCATTTTGGCTAAGTATTGACTTGGTCAACCCTTAGGTTTGACTTCATTTGACCTAATTTGATTGATTGATCATCTCATGATGATTGTTGATCATGACGAGAGGCAAATATGGGCTTAGTTCAATCCAATTTGGTTAGGATTAGAATTTAGCTCATAAGGGGTACTTTAGGTCACTTTGGGTCAAGTGAGCCTAAGTGGGTCAAATGGCTTGGTCAAAGCTTGATTTGAGTTTGATTGAACTTGTATATAGACTTATGATTGAAATATAAATCCATTTACAAGTGGTTTGAAGTCAAATGGGTTTTAATTCATTTGACAATTTCATATTCAAAGGAAGAACACGAATGGATTTGGGGTTTGATTTATGAATTGAGTTTTGATTTGGTGATTGAAGTTTGTATTTATATTTGGATTCATGATTGAAGGATTGATTGAATCATGAAGGAAAATCAATAGTTTGGCTTGATTTGAACTTGATTTGGCTAAGTTCAAGATTTTGACTTGAAAGGCTTAGGTTGGATTTTGAGTGGATTTGAGTTTGATTTTTGGAATTGGTTTTCATTGTTTGAATTTATATTTCAATCATGTGATATTGATTTGAGTTTGGAGAAAATTAAACAAGATTGATTTGGAGTTTGACTTGAAGGAAGGAAGGTGAGGAGTGGTTCAAGCTAAGGGTAGGCAAATTTTTCTAACACCCCTGAGGCATGACCTATTCCTATGGCAAACCCTTCTAAGTCTCTAAAGCTAGGTTAATGTCCACCTAATCACTAGATGTGTCTTAAGACTAAGGATCTCTTAGTGTCTAAGAAGAATCCTATATCTAAGATGGAGGGGTTGAGAGCTCATCCTAAAAATGAGGTCAACACCTGCTTTATTCATCAATGTAAAGCAGGGAAAAAAAATCTTTGGTACATTCAAAGACCCATCATGCCTTAGGAGTCCTTGTTAAGTGATTAGGTCTATTGTAGGGTGATGCCTCTATCTTTCGAGATAGTACATCATACCTCAATGTCGTACCCGATCACTTTAATAAGTACCCCCTATAATTTGTTGGTGTCCCTCCACATCCAAAACTAAACACCACAAAGGCATGTATAAATGATTTAATAGTTCTATTATGCTTCAAAGTAGTAGATATTGCATGCACATTTGATTTTAATAAGTGTGTGTGGTATGCATTCATGGAGTAATAGTGCTACAAGAATTAATAGTAGAAAAATGTAAATTAATTATACATATGATTTTCTAAAAATTCAATTTAGAAAATCAAATATTGTGCTAGAAATTAATGATTTATTGTTGACCTCATTTTTAGGATGAGCTCTCAACCCCTCCATCATAGACATAGGATTCCTCTTAGACACTATAAGATCCTTAGTCTTAAGACACATCTAGTGATTAGGTGGACACCTAACCTACAGAGACTTAGAAGGGTTAGCCATAGGAATAGGCCATGCCTTGGGGTGTTCTACCCTTAGCATGAACCATTCCTCACCTTCCTTCCTTCAAGTCAAACTCCAAATCAATCTTATTTGATTTTCTCCAAACTCAAATCAATGCCACATGATTGAAATCCATAACTGAAATCCATGATTGAAATCCATGATTGAAACCCATGATTAAAATCCAAAACTCCAAAATTTCCAAGTCTTTAAATTCCCTCTTAAGGACTTAGCCTAAATCATGATCAAATCAATTCAAATTCATGGGATTTTCTCATAATTCATTCATATTCTCATTTATATTCACATATATAAATGAAATATAAATATAAATCAATCAAACCAAATCAAAATTCAAATTCCAAATTCCAAAATCTTTCTTAAATCCTTAACTTCCCCTCTTAAGGACTTAGCTAGATCATGATCAAACCACTTCAAATCCTTGAAATTTTTTCATGACCCATTTATATTCCCATTTATATTCACATATATAAATGAAATATAATTTCAAACAATCAAAATCAATTCCAAAAATCAAACTCAAATCCACTCAAAATCCAACCTAAGCTTTTCAAGTCAAATTCTTGAACTTAGCCAAATCAACTTCAAATCAAGTCAAACTCTTAATTTTTCTTCATGATTCAATCAACCCTACAATCATAAATCCAAATATAAATACAAACTTCAATCACCAAATCAAAATCCAATTCAAAAATTAAACCTCAAATCCTTTCATATTCTTCCTTTGAATATGAAATTGTCAAATGGATCAAAACCCATTTAACTTCAAACAACTTGTAAATGGATTTATATTTCAATCATAAGTCCATATACAAGTTCAATCAAACTCAAATCAAGCTGACCTTTTAATTTCCTAACCAAATTGGATTGAATCACCTATGTCATCATGATCAATCATCATGGATAATCAATCATCAATTGGGTCAAATCAAGTCAAACCTAAGGGTTGACCAAGTCAACACTTAGCCAAAATGAAACCCAACATAGCCAAAATCTACCATAGGCAAATTGTTTGAAACCATTGATCAAGACTCATTCATGATCAATGTTTGAACTTGACCAAGTCAACATTTGAGCCTAACCTAGCCCAATTGGCCACTTGACCCAAGTTGACCCAACTTGACCTAAAAAGTCAAAATGGGTCAAAACTTGATCTAAGCCAAATTGATTGAAACCAATGGGTCAAGTTTATTTCAGATCACTTGTTGAACTTGACCAAAGCCTCAATTGGCCAACTAGACCTAACCTAGCCCAATTGACCTTGAACCAAACTTGATCTAAAAGGGTCATGTTGAGCCAAATTCAAACTTAACCAAAATTGATTGGAAACAAAGATACCAATCTACTTCATATGACTAACCAAACCTACTCATGACCTAGCTCAAATAGGTCAAATGGGTCAAATTGGTCAACTTGACCCATTTGACTTAAATGAAGTCATATGAGCCAAATTCCAAACTAAACCAAATTGAATCAAACCAAAGCCACAAAAATATTTTGAATGGTCATATGAACTTGACCCAACCCTTGGTTTGACCCAATTTGACCAATTGGTCAACTTGACTAAGTTGACCCATTTTGACCTAAATGGTCAACATGAGTCAAACCATATTAAATGAACTCCAAATATAATGAAACTTGGCCAAACCCATTTTCTCAACATACCCAACATATTCAAATTCAAAAATCAATCAAATGACCATTCTACCCCTAGGCCATAGAACAAATTTTGGTCAAATCCACAGGGAATTTGATCAAGCCCTCTTCATATCAACTTGATAACTTCCTAATATGTCAAGTGAATCCCATGGAGGGTGGTGCACCCAACCCAATGGGTTTGGGTCAACCCAAATGGACCCAAGGCCAAAACTGAACCCTAGCTCAAATTGGCCAATTTGAAAACCTCCCTCCACTCAATTTGAAGCACATGGGAGGTTACTAATCCACTCATTGGCTCAAACCAACCATGTGCCAACTTCAAACATCCCAAACAACCCTTTCCATATGGTCAATTGGATCAAAATGGCAACCATAGCTTTGACCGTCGATTGCCATAGAGGGAGATATACTCCCCCTAATTCAATTCAATTTACACATCTCCACTATTGAGTGCTAGAGAGTGTTAGGAGCCATCAGAGAGCAATCCTAAGCATCCTAAGAGGGATTTGAATCTTGCATTTCTCAGTTTTCTTCAATAGAAAATAGGGGAGCTCCTCTCATTTCTTAACTTCTTCATACTACAATCCACTTCAATTCTCTTTACACACTCCATCATGGAGCTAAGTCGAGTGCACCCAAGCCTTCACTCAAGTTCCAAAGGCAAGGAAGAGTTCAATTCAATCAAAGCCACAAAAGGGGAGCAAGGGGAGTTGGCCCATAGAGCAATCTACATAACCTCAAGAGCTCATTCTTCCACCACCGTCTCAGGACAAAGCTCCTCCAAGAATCGGCGGTGATCACCAGAGAGGTATGCCATTTTTCGACCACTGGGCTTATGAGGTGTTGGTCTTTTGTGATTGAAATGATCATGGCATGAAAATTCAATTGTTGGATAGGATTGCCATTAGTGTGTGATGGTGTGTGCAAAATCTTGTCCCCATCCGAGCTCAATTGAAGTAGGATCTTCCCTTAGATCATGGACGGTCTCCATTGATCCTCGGGGAAGAACATGGATAATCCTAATCTCCCCATTTTGGATGGATGGCGAGATTAATATGTTTTATAAATCCTTTTATCCTTTTAAAGCCACGGGGAGATTCTGAGCCATTTGATCGTTGATTGAACGGCGGGTATCAAACCGTGTCCCACCTCCACGCCACCATGGTGATGGAATGTTTAAGTGACCCGCTCACAGTGTGATGCATGTAAAGCACATTGATCGCTGCCGCTGCGTGTCGAGTTGTGGGCTAAGGGGATTTAATTAAGTTTTAATTAATTATAATTAATCTCCTAAGCTTAAAAAATTCATATCTCCCTAAATAATAAACAAAAAATTATGAGATAATTTCTACTGAAAGATAATTTAGTCTAGAATATTCTAAAATTGGTTTTAATGGATTTTGAATATCTCTAATTTTGGGTTTTAATGGAAATATTAATTTGAATTACTTAATTAATCCTCCGATTAATCCCAAACTTCTTGGGTATGTTTTGGGGATGACTCTCTCTAATTTTCTTGGGATTTATTGAAGGCTTAATTGGGGGAATTACAAATGCATTTCTAATTATCCTCTTTATGTAATTTAGGATAATTAAGGGTTTGATTAGTGTTTTAATCTCTTATTGAAGTTGATTAAGATTTGATCCAGTGAGTAGGAGCTTTAGGGAATAATTTTGGGGCATTTCCTCTAAGCTATTCCCTAAACCCCCTTTTCTTTTCTTAATCCTCTCTTAATTAAGTGCTAAGTCATTAATTACCCTTTAATTAATTTCTAAAAATTTCTAAAACCTTTCAAAACTTAATTAATCTACTTTGGGTAGGTGCTTAGGTGTTCAAGAGCCTAAGTTCAATTAAGAAAATCAAAACCCAACTCATATGTGTGAGGGGTGTTTTGAAATTACTTAAGTTAAACCCCTTACCTAATTAACCAATAATCATGAGCCAAATTGCATTAGGCCCTTTTCTTCCTAGGTTCATTGCAAATTTAAATTCCTTGTGAGGTTTTATGTCATCTCATTAGCTCATAATTACTTAGTTAACTATGTTAAGGTAGTGTAGGTAAGGGTTAATTAACTTATTTAATTTATACCTTAACCTAATCAAAATATAAAATCAATTTAATCATCTAAAAATTAAACAAAAATGTCAAACACATGTGGGAATGGATTAGGAATATCAAACTCAACTCATATTTCTAAAATTAAATCAAATTCAAGATCAAACAAAAATCATACTAAATGATCTTTAATTTACTTTAAGCTTTCTTATTTCATAAGATTGTCTTTAAGATTTAATAAAAGTGAATGTGTTTACGTGCTTTTATTGCTTTAGTTCTTTCCCCAACATGCTAAATATTTGTGTCATGTGGTTTCATGCATTCATACTTTTCAAAATTCAAATTTAAAATGTAAATGTTTACTTTATGTCAAATTTGTATTTGTTGACTAAAGTAGAAATATGAGTGGCTATTATCACTATTAAATTAAAATTATTTTTAGAAATATATGGATCAATTATCAAAATTGAAAGTGTGCTACTTATATTTTAATTATAAATTTCATGTGAGTAAGATATAAGGATGTGCTTAGTATAGGTTTTCCTTCTCTTCTCTTTTAATATAGTTTTGAATAGGATTTGGTAAGATGCATGGTTCTTTTGAAAAGAACCTAACATTTGCTAATTCCATATCCTATTCATTCCTATACTATCACTCAAGAAGGATACCTACATTTGCACACATAAATTGCATAAATAAAAACAAATCAACTAAAACAAACTTTTGCATTCTTTCTTTTCCATTCATTTCTTTTGTACACATGTTTGTATTTAAGGAAAGTGGTATATTAGTTTGGACAACCCTGAGGTTGTGAGACTTTAAGTAGCCCTAAGTAGGTTTTATACCTTACACCTCTGGTTAACAATGGCGCTATACTCACTTATGTCTTTCTTACTTTCATGTGTGCATGTAAAAAATTGGATAAGAAGTCCCTTTTCTACTTAATGAAAATCATGCATCATAAACTTTCAAATTTCTTTAAATGAATCAGTTAGCATGCATCATAAAGTGTGTTAAACATTCTCATTTGTGTGTATAGATATGCTTAGGACTCATTCATATGCATGTTATACATGTTGGGAAAGAAATGAAGTGATGTATGTTTTGTGAATTTGGTTCATTTTATTTAATCTTAAAATGCCTTTCTTTTTGAATAAGTTTGTTTAGAGTTCATCTAAACTTAGGATTAATTAAAACACTTAATCAAAACATTCACTAAACCAAACCAAAACATGAATCTACTTTAGAAATTACTTAGGATAGGGAAGGAAATTGAAATTCTCCTCTCTTTTCCTCTCTTTATAACTTAGTAATTAATTGTAGGATTCACTTGAACCTAATTAAAATATGAAATAAAATCAACCCAAAATAATTAAACCACTTAAATGAAATCCTCCTCTAAGTTGAACATCCTTCATACATAGAAAACTCTAACTTAAAAGCATACCACAAACCTCAAAGCACACATTAGGCTAAGTCACCACTTCTAGCTTTAGGTTAGGGCGATGCATAGTTTGATGCTTGCTTTTATTTTATGATATATGTTTTAGACTATATGTTAGGGTGTATGCTCGTAGAATGAATGGTAGGGTGATCTTAGTCTAACCATTATTTTCTATAGGGGATTGTGCTTAAGGGGCACTGTAATAAATAAAAATATAAATACTTATGTTGTGCAGGTGCTTATACCCCTAAGCATAATCCAATAAGCCAGGTGGACTTAGTCACCCATGGGGTGATAAGTCTAATATACATGCTTGGGACTTGTGTGGTTTGTTTTAGCTAATCTCTATTTTGCAGGTGTTAGTTAGATTTCCTTTCCTTTTCATGTAAATTTTTACAATTAGGATTTTGGAATGATTGTTATGGGGATTAGGATGAGCATTGATCATAAGTTCTCATCTTATGCACCATGTGAAGCCTTTGGAGCATCCACCTTCCAACCATCCAAAAGAAGGAACCAAAGAAGAAAGAAAAAGAAGAAGAAAGAAGAAAAGAAGAATGAAGAAATGAAGCTTGAAGACCCCCATAACAATGAATTCTTTGCTTAATTGTATTTAATTCATTTGTAATCTAGGTTGTATAAGGGTAGAGCTTGGCTACCCAATTTATTTTTTTTCGAGTTTGTGTGGTGGTTCCCAACCACAACGGCCTCTTATTCTTTTGTGCTTAGCTTTATAAATTGATTGATGATTTATTTAGCATGTGCATTAAGTGACATCCTTTTCCAAGTTTATTCCTTGCTTTATGTATGGCCTGGATGACGATTAGGCTCTTAGGAAAATAAATCTTTTACCAAATTTAAACAACTCAGAACTAAAATTAAAGAACTCATATCCTCATATAAAGCCTAAGCTTAAAATCAAGATAAAAGAATTAGCAACCCCTTAGCTGGATGAGTATTTCTTTTATAATATTATGCACAATTGCATCTTATTTCACTCTTGATTGGAGGGCTTCCACTTTTCCAGAGAAACTTGGCTTGACCTATGAGAGCAATGGTGGAAACACACCTCCTCCCTTCTCATTGATTTTGGCCCATAATCTCATTTCTCATGCATTAGGCATATGAATCTTATTAGCCTGAGTCAAAATGATTGTCCAAAATTGAAAAAAAAAAATGAAATCTGATTTTCATTAGATTGAGGTCATTTGAAGCATACCCTTACATAATATAGTCTCTTTAGGGAGTGAGTTTAAGGACTTAATAGCTTTCTAAATAAATAATAGCCGAGCTATCTTGCATAAAGCATAAGACTTGCCTACATGAATTTAAAATCATAGGAGGAGTTAGTTGGCGGTCACCCCTAGGCGGTTGTTAGTCTAAGCAGCCAGGTGGTTTGTCCTCTCTTGTGGAGGCAAACCAAATATCCATTTTTGCCTTAGATTTAGGTTGCACTTTTGCCCTTCGCCAAAGCTCCCTAAATTTAGGTTCTGAGGTTACTTCTCCCCTTTGAGGGCCATAAACATAAATCTTCAACTCTTAGGCATTTCCATGATATTGTGTTATAGAATTATAAGCCATAACATTCTGATGAAAAATTTAACTCAAACAAATTAAATCAATTTCAAAAATATAAAGCCCAACCATAGGACAGTTTTAGATGCTCGCTAGATTTCCTAGCATCGTGAGCATCTCCTACTTATCTCTGTTTAGCTTGGATAATAAATCTCTCTTTGATCAATCCCATTTGATCTTCAAAAATGAACCAATCGATTGATAGTCCTTTTCCTATTGAAATCTGATCATTTACCTTAATCAAGAGTTTTCCCAATGAATCCCCATTCCTTAGGATGTAATTAACTATGGGCGCTTGCCCCTATAGGGAACTTAATGAACTCGGTTTAAAATAAACCCTACTTTTTTTTCCATGTAAAGTAAGGGAAGAATCTCAAGTACACCGAGAATGAGGAGTCCTTATTTTGGTGATTAGTCCATTGTAGGGTGGTGACTTCTATCTTTCTCTCTCCTTAATCGCATCTAATCACCCTAATAAGTACATCTACGGATCTACATGGCATCCTACCAAGGTGATTTTATATTCCCCTGTGTTCTTCTCTTTCATTTATTCTTTCTTTCCACCTCAGAAAGGAAAGGAGGAATAGATGATCATGAAGAGGACATCGTGGGAATGTTAAAATTTCCAACCACATTTATTCATCTCAAATTATAAACTAGCTAATTTAATTTCTAAAGCAAATGTAATCATACAAAACAAAATTATGAGAAGATAACTCATTAAGTTTTTTTTCTTAGTTTTTTATATTCACATTCAATTATAGGACAATGATTTGATTTTTTTTCCTTGAAATCTAATATAGTAAGGTTGAGAAAAATATTATTCTTTCGTCAAAATTTTTGACTAATTTTTTAGTAGAAAGTTATTTTTATTTTTATTTTTCAAAGCATTGGCTAATTCATCAAATTTTTTTTAGAAATGGTCATATGATAATTCTTTTACCTTATTATTCTTGGAGTTAGAATATGACCTTTATTCATTCTTATTCTTCTTTTAGTTAAACCACAAGACACATTTGATTTTATTTTTGTTAAAACTTGCCTTTTTTTTTTCTTTGTTCTCTTTTTTTAGGTGATTTACTTTTGCAACTCAAACTTAAAATTTTTTTTGACATTCTTAATCAAAATTATTGTATGATTATTCTCACATATATTTTCTACGTCTCCATAAGTAAATGTTAGTACATCCCAAATGTTTTATTGATTTTCAAATTATCAATGGGTAAAAGTAATTTGGTAAAATATAAAAAAAGCATTTATAGAGTTAATGTTTGATTATTCAAGATTACATTCATCTTGGGAGTAGTGTTTATTGATTTTTCAATACATAATATTAGCTTAATGCGTTGAAATTAAATAACCATTTGTAGCTATATTTTACACATTTTGATAAGTGATTTAAAAATTGCAATCATATGATTTTTTTTTCAAGTATTAAAGTAAGATATGCTTAACATATTGTCCAAAGTGATATTAGAAATCTAGAATGTAGTGAGCAATGAGGATCTAAACTTTAGGGTGTTGAACTAATTGCATGGTCAAAGCTTTGATACTCATTGATAATTTTAGTACACCAAAATGGAGGGGTTGGGAATTGGCATACACTTTTATACTTTAGAAGTTTTATTCAAACTTCAATTAATTTAATGCCACATAATGAATACATGAGACAAAATGCACAAAAAATATAAATAAGTTAAACTAAATAAACATCTATTAATAAGATAGCACTATTGGTATTATATAAGGTTTAAAGAAGCAAAAATAGGAATTGAGATGATTTGCATTTACCAGAAGGGATGTAAGCCTCGAGACAAATTGAGGCGTAAGCCTCAAAATGGAAAATAAAAAAGGCAAAAAAATTTAAATAATTCATAAATATGATAACTCTTCAATATATTGACGTAGTTCATCATCTTGAAGATATAAATCATTAAACTGAAAATAAAAGTATTAAATTAAGTTTAAACTAATCACTCACTTAAAAATAAAATAAATTATGATGATCACGATTTGTAGTTGCATCATCCTTGCATTATCCTTGGACTAAACCTCATCATCTTCAACATCTTCTTATATTATTAGATCTTTCATTTTACTCCCTATAATAATTAAGATTGATTTCAATATAATTTTAAATGAAATAATGCATTAATAACATAATCAAGTAATCTATTATGGTTAACTTACCATTAAATTTTTTTTGAAACTTTAACCCTACCTTCTTTCTTTTAACTGAAAGTAAACTAGAAGATGCTATCAATTCCATGACACTTTCAATAATAATAAATATTTTCATTATAATCATCACTATAGATTCCTTTATCTACAATTTCAAATCATTTGTCATCTTTAGAGTTACATTTATCATTATAAAATTATATCATCAACAAATAAAGGATTTTTGTCATCATCATCATTATTTCTTCATTTTTGTAAGTTGATGTATCTATCTTTAGCTTTTTATTGAAGATATACTAGATTTATTCTTTTCTTTCTTTTCTTCTGAATTTCTATGGTTCATATGTTGTTTTTAAAATATTCTTCTTTTTCCCTAATATGAGGCACTAAAATCAAAAAAGTGCTCTTGTATTTCTATAATTCTACAATGATTGTCTTGTACTAGTGATGTTCTGATTTCATAAATCAATTTATTCATTGTCTATAGCCAATTTATTTCTTCTCTTGTGTGCACTTGGTTGACTATGCTCTATTACACTCACATGTAGAAGCTAAATAAGACTAAGAACTTTCATTGCAAATGCTTTAAGTTTAGGCATATCATCTCCAAATTATGCCTAATGCTCTACAAAAGTGAAATAAAAATATGATGAATATAAACTTATCAAGAAAATGCTTCTAGCATGCTTGAGCTACTCTAAATCCAAACATTCTTTCTTCAAATAAAAATCTTTAAGTTGATCATTATTTTGAGATAATCTTCTTTAAGGATAAGTCTAGCATATAAACCAATCTTAACCTCTTAACGACATGGAAGTTTTTTATCATAATGAAATTAGGAGGTTCAAATAATATGTAGCAACATGCAAATGTTGATGTTATTGATGATCTCATTTTCATCAATAATTTTCTCATATTTCTTTATAATTCTTACTCTTCTAAATTTCTTACAATTTTTAACCTTATTTATAGCTTCATAAATAAATCATATAACTAGAGCCTTCTCACTATCAACCATTTTTAAAACTTTCACTAAATGTTCTATAGTCTTCAAAACATAATTAACACCACGCTAGAATGAGCTATCTTTTATTATATTTTTTTACTTACTTTAATTCTTGTATTTTGACCCAAGAACTTTTATCCCATTCTTCAGAAGCAAATATGGCCTATGGAGGTTGTTATAACTTTTAAATTTTTTTTTAAAATCAAATAAGCTGTGACAAATCTTATAACTACATGCCGAATAAATTCTTTATCTATAAATTTTTTCATTAAATTCAACACCCAAAAATGATTGTAAATAAATTTGCTAAAAAAAAGTGTGAATTGAGTGAAAATAGATAAGAAAGAGAGATGGAATATAAATTATACAATGGTTTTGTTAGTGAAATTTTGTGCACTATGCATGTTCCTCTTGGTATCTTTATTATTAATTTTGGGATCATATTGGAGCACTTTGATCTGATAAAGTACAATAATAGAGATAATAAATAGACGGACAAGGAGTATTTTGTGATATTTAAGAGAAAAGAGATACGAAAAATTACTACAAATAACTAGTGATCTGATAGTGTCAGAAAAAAATGATCCATTGTAACTAGTATCAAATTTATAATTGCATAGGCTTAGAAATCTCCTTGTTGAGAAAAAAAGGGCATAGATTCCATGTGTATAAGGAGAATGCTAATTGTTCAAAGTGTTTGCCATAGAAGCAATCAATGCTATGTGCATAACACTCCTTATATTTTGAGGATGTAGATCTAAGTTGATATGATGTGAGTGCTTCATGAAAAGATTGATTTAAGATGATTGGGTATAGAGCCATTGTATCTTAGGTTGATATTCAAGAGATATCCTATTATGATAAGAGCATCGTGGAGGCTATTGAGTGGGTGATTTCTTCCCAAGATGCTCTGAAGCTTTGTAAGAGGTTTCTAAGAGGAATGATTTGCAACATGCCTGCAAAAAATACTCAGCACTAAAGTTGGGGAAACTATTTAGATGAGTATTCTTGCCCAACATCTTATTTGAGTGACAGTAGTAGGCTTTGATTTAACCTTAGGAGTTAAATTTTAATGTAGAATCATGTGATTATTGATTCCATTTGGCGCTTCTAATTATGATTCATATGAAGTTAAGATTAACATTGTTCCTCTCAACATAAGAGTTGAGACATTTGAGTGTTATATCTATAATTTTAAAGATTTGGTCAATATATAAATAAGTTTATTTTAGAGATGAGTACACTATTAAAAGCCCATTTTAAATTGAGTTGAAGCTTAAAGCTTGATATTCATGCTTTTACTAAAAAGGACGAACAACAACAACAACAACAACAACAACAAGAAGCCTTTATCCCACTATGTGGGGCCAGCTACATGAATCCTTCTTCTCTATTGTGTCCTATCATGTATCAAATTCTCACTTAATTCTAATAAACTAAGGCCTTTTTTATACATCCTAACCAAGCCTTTTTAGGTCTACCTCTACCTTTCTTAAAATAAGACACGTCAAATACATCTACTCTCCTAGTCAAGTCATCGAACGACCAATGCTTTATGTGGCCAAACCATCTAAGATTCTCTAATCTTATCTGTCATTGTAGCTACTCCTCCAACCATTTCCCGAATATATTCATTTCGCATTTTATTTCTGAGAGTAAAGTCACTCATCCACCTGAGCATCTTCATCTCTGCAACACTTAACTTAGTTTTATGCTTCTCTTTTATAACTTAGTTTTATGCTTCTCTTTTACTGGACAATACTCTGTACCATAGATTATTGTGGGTCTTACCACCATCTTAAAGTTTCCCCTTAACTCTAAGCGGTACTTTTCTATCACACAACAAGCAGATGCATTTCTCCACTTCAACCATCTAACTTGAATTCTACTAATAACATCCCATTACATTTCAACATCATTTTGAATAATTGATCCGATATATTTGAAGCTCTCACTCTTTTTAATGACTTGATCACCCAATGTCACAACACCACTAAAATTTTACAACTAAAATTACACTCTATATGTTCAATTTTAGATCTACTCAAACTAAAACCTTTAAACTATAAGATTGACCTCCATAATTCAAGTTTTTCTTGGAAAAATAATAAAAATGAAGTTAGATTGGGATTTGTGTGTTGAAGGGTTGCACAAGATAAAATAATGGAGACTTGATGACATAAAATTAATGATTTATATATTGTAGGAATTAGTTTTGAGATGATATAGATGAATATTATTTAAATATAATTAAATTCAAACTTTACTGTATTTAGATTTATATTCCAACTTAAAATTAATGCAATATATCATTCCTAATGGTTAATTTGGTTGCTTGTTGATGCATTTTTTTTATTATTTATTTTTTAACATTAGGTCTTGTCTTTACTTAGTTTTAATTTGAAAATCAGTGCCTTGCTTTCGAGAAAACCGAACTGTCAATCATTATTTTATTTTAAAATAATATTTTCCAACTTCAACTAACCAAATAAAGCACCATTCAGTATTCTCTTTCTAATGAATAACCTCATTTTTTTACATATTATTGTCTTTTTACATATCATTTTATTTTTTTTGCTGGGTTTTATGACATTCCGTGATGTTCCATAACTAGACTGCTTTGTGTGTGCTCTTTAACAACAATCACTGAACGTCTCAAAAATTCGAAGCTGAATCTCATCGAATCAATGGAAGTGGTTTAGTTCTGAATGGAATCCTTTTATACATTTATTTCTAAAAGTATTAGTTAATGCTCCATTTGGGATCACTTTTATTTTTATTTTATTATTTTGTGTTTTTTTATTTTGTTTTATTTTGTTTTGTTTAAAATATTCAAAATATCTATTTTGAGTGTTTTTTTAAAATAATATTATTTATTTTTAAAAATAAAAAATAAAATCACATAAAAATACTCTAAACAAATATATTTTCAAAAATAACATAAAAATAAAAATAAAAAATAGAAAACAAAATTGATCTCAAACAACCCCTTAGTTACAAAGGACTTGTTTAAAGTCAATCTTTTTATTTTAAAAATGTATTTTTTTAATTTTAGATTTTTTTTAGTGTTTAAAACTCAGCACCGTTGTTGATAATTATTATTGGTAATTGTTGCTATTAGCAAGGAGCAACTTTTATCATCATTGTTAATGATCATCACTTATAGACACCATTGGTTATTGTTATTATTGATCATCATAGTCAGTATTGTCCGTAGTCATCCTTTTTTTAATAAAACATCAGAATATTTGCAAAAGAATAAGGGCAATTCTACAGCAAGAACAATTAATTATCAGACAAAAATAACCGATTATCTAACAATAATATTGAGGTTCTATGCGTGAATAATGACTGATTATGCAATATGGAAAAGAAAGAGTTGTTAAGATTGAGAAAGAACAAGAAAAACACAATAAAAAAAATAAGAACAGATTTTATGTGGCTGCCGTATCAATCCTTAACTCAGTCATAGCACACATATCTTATACATTTATATATCAAACATCTAAAATTTGATATTTATAAAATAATTTTTTTTTCTATGGACAAAAGGTATGCTCCACTTTATAAAATTAAAGATAATATCATTTTTGATGTAATATTAAATATATGCATGTGTTGTTCATGTAAAAATAAAGTTTTAGATATTTATATATAAATATATAAAAATTGTGCATCATATATGTGATTGCTCTTAATCATTTATGAGTATATATAACCAAAGAAAGAATATTCAATAAAGATCTACTCTTAGGTGGAAAGAATTGTCAACAATATGAATCAGTCAAAAAATTGAATTGAGGATGCAAACATAATATTTTATAGTATGAATTCATTGCATAGTATTTCTCAGCTTAGATAAATGTATTAATTATTTTAAATAGCAAATGGTGGTGGTTAAAGACAACTAATCAGAAAGATTATATAAATATATTTCTAGTATTTATAGACTCATTCTAAAATCATATAAGATAAATTATTATGAATAGCTACTCATAGTTCATCATTTTCGCACTATGAAAGCAGCAAAAAGAAAAACATCATTAAAAATCTAACAGTCATATAATAAGCAAGAGTAAAAGTTTCACAACATCATTAACACCCAAACAGAATTATATGAAAATATTCTATATATATATATATATATATATATATATATCTCTCTCTCATGCACTTTCTTCTATTGCTCCCACAACATCAGTCTCAGGCATGGTGGTTGTTGTGTTCCACTATGCTCATTCTCCTTAGATGAATTAAAATGTAGATTATCAAAGATCAATTTTCTTACTCAATATATACCTTTTAACTCTTCTTAGAAGATTATTGCCATTCAGCAAATTATAATACTTTATATATAAGTCAAAAAATGAATGTTAAAATAAAAAAAAAAACTTCTATAACTAAAATACAATGATAAACTCATACTACATGTTGTCATTTTGTATATTTTCCACTTACATTTGATGAAATAATTGAATCATATACATTTCTCGATTTAAGTTTAATAATAAAATTCTAGTTGTTATTTTAATGCTCTTGAAAATAAGAAATAAGCTCTACTAAAGAGAAAATAAATAGATCATCTTCAAATCTAACTCTCATATGAATCAAACATTAGAAGTTTACTAAAGTATATTCATATTAATCTTGTTTCATTTCAATTTGTACTAGTATTAGCAATCATACTTGAATAGCACAACTTGAAACACATCAAAATAATTAATATGAATGATATCATTATTCAACCATAATAATTGGAATCTCTTATCTAGTAGTTCTGCATATTAAAAGTTTCTCACAAATCATAGTATTGAACTCCATGCCACATCTCACACAACTCATGAATTAAATGGTTGGATCATCATTATCATTTCCTAAACTTCTCTCTCTTGGAATAAGTGTTGATAGAATGAAAGAAAATTATTTCATTCCAAACCAAGGTGTTATTATAAGGAACTAAGAAAATGGTCTAACCATTGCTTGTAATCTTAAATGGATTAAACCATCACTAGCAAACCATGTTGCATATTTCATGGATTTACAATAAATTTAATATTGTATGTCAAATAATTTCCATGTTTATCCATCAATATTGTAACAAGTCATTTTATTTCTATGTTTTGTATGCCAAATCATCTACAAGTAGATTTATTTGTTTGAATAACCTTTGAAGCATGGGATTAAGAAAAACATTAAAAAACTTTAGTTGACTTTTTCTTTCTTTCATTTTAGATTATTATTCTTGTGATTGATTATTCATTTAAATGAATACACACTTGACACATCTCACATCAAATTTCTTAAAATATTCATCTATTTTTTGTGTATGATCTCGATATCTCATTATGTTTACTTCATATATATTCTTAGGCAGCCCTTCATGAATATTCCAACAACATATGAAAAATCTTGCATGAGTTCAAACACTTCAAATAGAATAAGTGTAAAATAAAGATAACTTTGAAAATGACTTACAATGATATATCTTAAATATCTTTTAATAAATTTTCATACTTTTCACCCTCATGAAATCTTTATTGTGCTCATCATGTTCTCCCATTAAATCTTGAGATGTTATTGGAAGCAAATGCATCCCTTAGTAACATTTCAATATCATTTATGTTACTCTCAACTTGATGTTGTAATTGATCATGATATCAACAATAGTATTCATTTCACCCTTTAATAGTATGATGCTCTTCTCCATGTTGATTCCACACAATATCCAACAAAAAATCCTTTAGAAACCAAGTGATCTTTGACATCTTATATCAAATGAAAATTTTATTAATACATAAATTATATGAGCATAAAATTATGACCAATTTTTATTTTGGTAAACTCAAAAAAACTTGTCACTCCTTTATATTATATCTTGGTTTCGACAAACTCCTTATCCATTATAAAATCACTATTGGAAAAAAAAAGTAAATTCTAGAAGAAAAATCAATGAGATCATAAGTAATGTATTATGGATAATCATTATTGACCAATTAAATCTTGATCCTTTCTCACTTCATATCCATATTCTAAAGTATTAATCTACAAATAATTGATTCTAATTCTATTTCATTCATTCTTATATATTAAAGCTTGTAAAATTTAAAGATTTATTTATCTCACATCACACTTTACACATTACCATAAATTTTTTTAATGCAAGCTCAGGCCATTGCTCATCAAAGTGATTTGACTTAAAGTAAAAAAAGAGTTTAAGGATGATAACCTTTGATGTTAGCAATATATAACCTAACACAATATACTAATATCTATGGTGTTGGACCATGTATTATGATGTATGAAATGGGAAGAAACTAACAAAATAAAGGAACCATCCCATTCATCAAAGTGATTAAAATGATATTGATGGATGAAACTCCAATAAGGATGGATGAGTTAATACCAGTGTACACAAAAATATGATCTTGACTATGCTTGATTAATATGATAATAAGTGACTAGATATTTAAAATGAATGAAGTTTCTTAGAAATGAAATTGTTGAGGATCATTTTGTAAAGATCTTACAAAAAGACCAACTATTTGTTTTCTACATTCCATTATCCATCATCATGAGAAACTCCTATCACATTGCAATCATAGATAGTTATATTGATCAACTATCCTAAATCTAAATAAATCATACATGGTCTAATCTATCAAAGTTAAACACCAATGACTTATTCATCTTTACACTTGGTAAAAAAGAGAACAAACCTCATGGATAAACAATCTCCACAAAAAAAGTAGGTTGCACTTTATACAACATGTATATTGGCCAAGATTTATTTGTGACAATTACATATTCATAAATCTAAACTCTAAACTAGTGAATGAATAGAAAATAAAAGCATACATTATCAAGAACTAATGCTAAATACAAACATCAACAACATGGATTAGAATCATACTATTAAGATGTTATTTGGTCAAGGTTGAAGGAGATGATGGTCAATTGAAAAGAGTTGGGTTGTTGATTAGAGTATGTATTTGATGGTCATACTTAACAAGATACTGTCATGAGGTGGTTTTGGATCTATGAATGGTGCATGTGATGTATGTAGATCATAGTGAAATAAAATAAGGAAGAGGAAAATCAACACATCTGTTGAATCCCGATCTATGAGGGGGTTGAAATAGAAACAAAGATGTCATCGATGAAATGAATGTATACTTATGATCAAAGCTAACAAAGTGGCAATTGAATGCATTAACTCATGCTATTATCACAAGTGCAATGAGAGAATCACAAATAATGAAGAGGAGAATAACTCATTGTGAGCAATTAATTTAGCATTATAAAGTGATGCAAATTAGTTTGATTAAAGTGGTATATCTTGGTGTTAAAGGAGTTTTTAGTAATTTAAATATTATTGAAATAAAATGCTACTTAAACTCTCACATTTTAGTTAAATTTAATTATATATCTTAGAATTTTATGATTTTCATAAATAAAAATTATCAAGAAATATATATTGATTCTTACATTTTATTTTGAATAGAATACTATAAAGTGATCAATTGAAAACTTGGTTTCTCTTTCTTGATCACTTTTGTTCTTTATGTGTTTCTTGATGCAAAATTGTAAGGCATAAGGTCAATCTCTCTTTTCAACATTGCTTATTGTTGTCATGTACATACTTGTGAATCACTTGTAATTGCTCCTTGGTCTTCTTTGACCATCGTCTTGTGGTGCTTATTTTAGAATATGTATGTATATGGGGAACACCATGCGGTCGAGGTTATATTTATTGGTGGCATGACATCAAGAATAGTGCATATCTCAAAAGATAGAAATCTATATGGACTAATCACTTTGACTCTAGGCATGATGGGTCTTGAATATACCAAAAAATTACATGGATGAATAAAGTAGGTTTTATTTAAACTTTTAAAGTTTCCTATCAAGATAGTTAATTACATCTTATGGAAGGTGAGTTCCTTAGGAATACTCGCAATTAAAGTAGGCAATTATTAACTCCAAAGTTTTAAGATATATCAATAAATTGGCTATGTTTGAAAAATCAAGTGGGATGGTTTAAAAGGAGATTTATTATCAGTCAAAGGAGATGAGTAGGAAAGCTCATGATACTAGGAACTGAGCATTCCAATCTATCATATGGTTGGGCTTTATATATTTAAAATAGAGGAGAATTATGTATTTGAGTTGAAATTTTATTAGAAAGTTGGGACTTATAATCTCCATACAAGGTTATGGAAATGCACGATATTTATGCTTATAGGAAGAAATAATGTATCCCAAATCTAGGAAGCTTTAGCGAGAGCCAAAGCACATCCTAAATCTAAGATAGAAAATTGGTATATTGTTTACCTCCATAAGAGAGAGTAAACCACCCATTGGACTTATAACCATGAAGAGTGGCGGCTACTCTATATTTTAAAACCATGTAGTTAAGTCATATATTTTGAAAGATGGTTAGGTTGTTATTATTTAGAAAGAATTTAAAGTCCTTAAATCCTAAGAGGAGAGCATGAGTAGTATGAATAATGACTTAGCCTAATGCAAATTTTATCAAATTTTATTTGATTTTGGACTCTTCATTTTGACAAAGGTTATAGAATTTTATATTTCTAAATGCATTATAAAATAGGATTATTATCTAAATCAAAGAGAAAGAGATATTTTTCATCATAAGAGAGACCCTCAAAGATCAAGTCTTCCCCTATCATGCAAGGATGGAAATCATCTCTTAGTAAGAATGAAACAAGATGATATGCATGATAGTAAACATCATATTCATTAAGGTTGTTAAATCTTTTAATTATCTTGATTTAATGCTTAGGCTTTAAATGAGGTTATTAAGTTATTTAAGATTATGAGTTGTGCTTGGGGTAAAAGTTTATTTTTTCTAAGAGCCTAGCGGATCGAATACATTAAAGCACCATATGAAGAAACTAGAAAAATACATGCCATTTCTATTACAATATAAACAAATTATCAAAAAATTTATAAACCCAATGTAAAATAATAATAGGCGGTCATTGGTACCACCATACAACACGAAAAGAAAATGGGTAGCTGACTCACTAATACAACCCGGTATATGAAAGAATAATTATAAATTATAAATGATAAGTGTTATAGGGGAGTCTTCAAGTCTTCATGCTTTCTCAATTTCTTCATTTGATTTAGTTCATTTGATTTGGTAGGCTTTTAAGCATCACATGGCACCAATTAAACCTTCTAGCCAATGTTTATCCTTAAATACATAAATCAAATTCTAATGCATAATCACATTAAAAGAATGGAAAAGTAAATATGACTACACCTACTAAACAAGTGTTAGCTAAACACATCATACAACCTAAGCAGTTATATGAATAATTCAGACTTAGCACCTTGCACATGGATAACCAAGTTCACCTATCCTAATTTAGATTATGCTTAGGGGTTAAGTAACTTGCAAAAGAGAGCATTTATATTTATTGTAAGCACCCCTTAAGCACAATCTCTTGCATAAAGCATGATTAGGCTAATCATGGCCTAACATCTAGTCTACGATGCATACACCTTAACATCCAGTCTACAATAATATAATACAAAATAAACATACATCAAAAATATTTAATATAAAGCAAGTGGTGAAATCTAATGTGTGTGTATTAAGGCTTGTGTGGTATGTTATAACTAGGCTTTAGAGTTATCATTCTTTAAGTATGAAGAACATTTAATTATAAAGGGTGGTTTCACTTTAAGTGGTTTAATTGATTTGTATATTTTTACTTAGTATTTTCTTTTATTTCATTTGACTACACAAAGCAACTAAGTGTTGTAAAGAGAAGGAAAGAGGATCACTCTCTTATCCACACCTTAAGTCACATCTAAAGCAAGTTGATTAGATGAATTCTTTTTTAATGAATGGCTTATTACATATTTTAGTATACTTTAGGTTCACTTTAAATATCATTCAATCGAAGGTACCTTAAGATTAATTGGAATTAATTACTATCACATAACACATGTTTGTTCATTTCTTTTCATCATATATAACATGCATATGATTAAATCCTAAACATAAATATACATGTAATTTATATCTTAGCACACTTAAATGATGAATATAAGTACATATACTTGGAATTGATATTTCATTTAGTTGAATTATTTTTATCATATTAATTTAAAGCTCTATCTAAATTTTTTATACAAAAGCATAAGAAAAGAACTCTAAATCATATGATTAATCATTAACCACTTGAACAAAATATGGATGCATGTATTTTTTAATAGAAAGGGGGGATTTTCATTTTGTTAGATAAATACACATTCAAATGTATGAATGTTTTAAGCAAGTATGTCACCATTATTAAGAGGAGTGAGGTAGGAAACTCCTTGGGGCTACTTAAAATTAATGTCTCCAAAATGTCTAGACTAATATACATATTCTTAAATATATATGGATATATAAGAAACTATAAGAATAGAGAAAACATGCAAAAATAGAGTTTGATTTATTTAATTTATTTGTGTAAATGAATTAAAGCTCTATTCCAATTCTAATGTCAAAATGCATAAGAATGAAATCAAATAGGTACATCGCCATTACTCTGCATTAGGGGAGTGAGATAGGAACCTCCTTGGGGCTACTTAAAGCCGTGCGCCCCCGAGATGTCTAGATTAATATACCCATTAACATTCAAACTTATGCAAATCAACATATGAATATAAGAAAGTGACTTCACTTCATACACTAAGCTTATATTCACATGTACCTCTATAGATAACTAAAGTCAAAATATATTTCATCATTCATTAATAAGCTTTTGAAAATATATTTGATATTTAATAGTGATAATAGCCACACATATTTCTAATTAAATCAACACATGCAAATTTGACATAAAGGAAATCATTTAATTTAATTAATTTTTGAAAGAGATGAATGCATGAATCAAGTGACATACAATTTTTTAACATGATTGGAAAGAAATAAAGTAACACAAGCATAAAATTTCATTCAATCCAACTAACTCCAAAGGACAATCACATTAAACAAGCTAATTTAAAATAAACCAAAATTTCTTAAAGCCATTTTAATTTCATGTTTGATTTGATTTAAGGGATGTGAAAGAGGTTTGCTAATCCTAATCCCATTCCCCATATGTGTGAGTTAATTTGATTTAATGAAGAGTAATTAAATTAATTTTATAGCTTAATTAGGTTGAGGTATGAATTAAATCAATTAATTATGCCCTTACCTATATCACCTAAAGTTAATTAACTAATTAATGATGAGCCAACATGATATGCAATCACATGAAAAGTAAATTAGAAATGCTCCTAAGGAATGAAAGGGGCCCAATATAATTGGCTCATGATTAATAGTTAATTAGGCTTAAGGGATTTAATTAATTACTTTTATGATTTTCTCACACATGTAAGTTAATCATAATTTACTTAGACTATTAAGCATCTAAAGATCTACCCAAGGTTGATTAAACAAAGTTAAGAATGAATTGAATTTTAAATTAATTTAATTAAGCCCTTAATTGGTTAATTAAATCCTTTGATTATATCTTTTAATTAGGATAATGAAATTAACTTAGGGAAATAGATCAAGGAAGAGGCCTTAATCCCAATCCCTAAGTTATTTCAAATAACCCATTAGACTCTAAAATAATTATATTCCTTTTCTTTTTAATTGATTAATTAAGCGGCTAATTAATTACTTAAGCTTTAATTAATTTGAAACAAATGAAGAGGCTTAATGAAATGGTCATAATGAATAAACCCAAACCATTTTCCTAAAACTTTTCATTGTTAACAAATGGTAGTAAGTTTAATTAATTAACTAATTCCTTTGTTCAGTTACTTAGTATCATTAAGACCAGATGAGAGTAATTAAAACTTAATCTATTGATCTCCCTAATTAAGCTATCCAATAAATTCCAAAAAAGGGAGGCGAGAGGTCACCAGAAACATCTCGAAAATTTTAAAATTAATTGGATAATTAATGTGAATAGGTAATTAGTAATTTCTAATTAAACCTAAATTAAGAAAGAAATTAATGTTCAAAATTAATTAATAATAATTTTCTTGAATTCTCTAAAATACCTTTAAAATGAGCCCTCATTTATATTTTTTTAGATTTTTCTAGGAAGTTATAAATTTTAGAAGTTTGGTCTTAAAATGGATTAATTAAACTAATGTAAAGCACTAATTTGTGGCGTGGCATGATTTTCCGCATGGCATGGATAGGCTATTTAAGTAGTCACGTTAAGATGTTGACTCAGATTATGGTGGATGCACTTTTCTGTGGATCATCTCATCTAAGATCGGACGGTCATGATTACATGTATTTAGGAGGAAAAATGCAGATATACATGTGATTTGATCCGATTGTTTGTTCCAATCACATGAAGCGGATGACCCATGATCCATCTCCTACGAGTGATGAGAGACGAAGCCTGTCCGCTATGGATCACTCGATCCAAGCTCACCCGAGCTCAGATCTACTCCAAAACTCAACCCACACCATTGAGCAAAGGATCCATAAAGATCCAACAGCTAGGATGGGCTCAAATGCATGTTTCCTTCGAAAAGAACCAACATTTTACATTTCAGATCGGTTTTAATGGAATACCTCACGAACTTGACTATTTGTTCCAATAATTGAGGAAGCTTTGTTTGGTAGATATAAAGCTCTGTTGAGCCACACGAGCTTTGATTTGAGGTGGTTTACTCTATGGACAAGCTCCTCTTTGAGTGTTGATCTTGATCAAACTAGCTCCCTTTGAGCATTAGGTCTTGATGAACTATGGCTTTGAAGCTGAAAGCATGAAATGGTTTTGTTATTGCTCTATGAGGTGTGGTGATGGTGTGAGTTTAATTGAAGTTTGATGAAGTGGAGAAGAAGTATGAATCGAAAGCATCCTCCCCTGTTTCAGTTTCACACGGGAAAGAGGAATTCCAATTGAGGGAGGCTTGGGAAGGTTTGAATATGCTCTATGGGATTTCGTTTTTTACTTGGGGGCTCAGAGAGTGTGAATGGTGGTGAATCCCGCTCGAATTAAGTGGGTATACCCCTCAATTGCACTTGATGGATGGACGAGATCCATCCCTAAATTTCTACAAATTCACAATCAACTCCGTGGCATCACTGCATGGGGTTGGAGGAAGTTGTGGCGAGGCTCAAGGCAAGATATAGAGATTGGGGATTGCTTGGTCCTTTGGGTGTATGAAGGAAGGAGGAAGAGTTATATTTCCTTTAGTCCATGGCTGATCTGGCTGGGGTTGGGCTAGGAAGGCTAGCACACCATTGCACTTGGATGGTGCCCAGTGATGGGAGAATGGAATTATGGAAAGAATCTAATGTGGGGAGGTTTGTCCAATGTCTAATCCCCTTGGATTGGGTCCCACTTAGATTTTGGACTGGTTTAGGTGTGATCTTGGACTGGTTTGGGTCATGTTTGGCCAACTCCTAGGGTCCCATAGGTTGGTTTGGGGTGGTTTGGCTTCATTTGGTTAAATGGGTTCATTTGAGTTCAAGTTGGGTTGGGTTGACCAATTGGTCAAATTGGATCAAACCAAGGCTTGGATTAGGTTTAAATGATGATTTAAAGAGTTTTGGTTCAAGTGATTTTGATTAATTTGGCCTAGGTTTGATTTTGGCTCATTTAGATTCAAATAGGTCAAATTGATTTTGACCAAATTGGGTTGGGTTAGGTGTTGGTTCATGTTCAATTGGATAATTGAAATTGATTGTAGGCTTTGGTTTGGTTCAACTTAGGTTTAATTTAGATTTTGGCCAATTTGATCTTTTAGATCAATTTAGGCTAGGATTAGAAGTTCAAGTTGATTGGTCAAATTGAGCTCAATTATGGCTTTGGTCAAGTTCAATGAATGATTTGGAATGGACTTGAGTCATTGGTTACAATCAATATGGGTTAAATCATGATTTGACCCACTTTTAGGCCAATTTGGGTCAACTTAGGTTAAATGGTCAATTGGACTTAGTTTGGCTTAAGGGTTTGGTCATGTTCATCATTGATTGTGAATGGGAATGGGTTTGAATCAATGGTTTCAATCAATTTGATATATGGTGGGTTTAGGTTTCAATTGGGCTAAAGGTTGATTTGGTCAAAGGACCAAGTTGACTTGGTTTGACCCAATTCAAGATAGATAGTTGAGGATGATTGTTGATCATGATATGAGGCTTGGTTCGATCCAATTTGGGTTGGAATTAGAATTTGGCTCAATAAGGTCTTTTAGGCCACTTTGGGTCAAGTGGACCTAAATGGGTCAATTAGTTTGGTTTTAGCTTGATTCAAGTTTAGTTGAACTCATATATGAGATTGAAATATAAATTCAACTAAATCAATTTGAGCTATGATGGATTTTGGATAATTTGAAGTTTTCAAGTCAAAAACTAACTTGGGTTGACTTGAGTTTGGTTTAATAATTGTAGTTTATATTTCTATTTGGGTAAGTGATTGAAAAAGTGATTGATTCTTGAAGAAATCTATGGGTTTTAATTGATTTGGGTACCATTTAGCCAAGTTCAAGGAAATGGCTAAAAGGCTAAAATTGAAATTTGATTTGATTTGGGTTTGGTTTTGGCCATTTGGATTTATATTTTATTTATATTTGTGAATATAAATAAAGATATAAATAATCCATGAAAAATTACTTGAGTTTGGAGTGATTTGGAAACAATTTGACCAGATTAAGG
Source organism: Cymbidium sinense (assembly GCA_021442155.1). Lineage (NCBI taxonomy): Eukaryota > Viridiplantae > Streptophyta > Magnoliopsida > Asparagales > Orchidaceae > Cymbidium > Cymbidium sinense. The sequence continues at coordinate 107,340,094 of CM038229.1, forward strand.
ATGTAGGTCAAAAGCTTAAGAAGGGAATTGATTTAGTTTGATTTATTCTTGGTCAATGGAAGGTGAGTTTCATTTATATTTGTGAATATAAATGATGGAATAATTGATTTATAAAGAAACTCATTTGAATTTGGGTTGATTTGAGTTGAGATTTGATTAAGCTTATGGAGGTAGGTCCATATGGCTTAAGAAAAGGTCTTGATTTGGTTTAATTTATTTTGATTTTATTTGGTTCATTTGAATTTGGATTTCATTTATATTTTTTAATATAAATGAAGGAATGATTGATTTATAAAGAAATCAATCAAGTTTGATTTTGTTTAAAGGGGGTTTTGGCTAAGCATATGAAGGTGGTTCATATGGCTTAGGAAAAGATTTTGGAATTTAAATTTGATTTTGGGTTTCAATCATTTGGAGTTGGATTTGGTAAATGATTGGAAGATTGAATTGGTCTCTTGAGAAAATCAATTGAACCAGGATTGATTTGAATTTGGTTAAGGCTAAGTCCATATGACAAAATCAAAGGGCTTAGGAAGGGTTTTAGAATTTGAATTTGATTATGAAGTGTTGACTGTAGGTCTTGGAAATTTGGCTTGGTATGAATTTGAGGTTTGGTTTGAGAAGGAAGGCATGAGTTAGGTTTAGGCCATAGGGTAGGCAAGTTTTCCTAAGTCCTTAATTCATAACTTGTTCCTATGGCTAACCTCAAATCTACAGGCTTAGGTTAAGTGTTAATCACTTTGAAGTGTCTTCTAGGAACTCTTTAGTGTCTATAAGAGTCCTAGATGCGATGAGGAAGTTGAGAACTCACTCCAAAGTGAGGTCAACATCTTAGGCACTTAGTTTATTAGTGCTCCACCACACCATGAATTGGAGTTATTACCTTCCATCTATCCCTCGTTAAGCACATCACTCCATATTACTAGGTTTGGATGTCTTCTTCTTGATGATGTAACCTCTTAGTTTTAATGTACCCTCACACAATGTATGTAATGTCATCTATGTTAATTATTGGTTCTCTTTGAGTTTCTCTCGATTTACTAGGTAGTTTCTTTCTCTTTGACTTCAGATTCTCTCATATGAACTTCCACTCTCTCAAGACCCAAAGTCGAACTTGCCATTTTCTTAGCTTCATATTAAACTCTTCCTAATAGCAACTCTTCTTTTTGGCAACCCTCTACTTTCAAAATGCCTTCTCTTAACAACAACGAAAATATTACCTTATATTTTGATAAAGAAATAGTTAGTTTGGTTGCTCTTTTTGAATACTTTATAGTTGGAAAATTTTAGTTTGAATATGCATGTTATTCATCATTTCATTGTTGATTTGAGCTTGCTTTAACATAAACATGTGTTTATTAGACTCCAATATGAGGATGATTACACCAGAATTTTTTTAATAAGGGTTTATTATATTAATGGCTTTTTTATGTGGCTTCTCAAATTGTCCACATTCTTTGATACTCATAAAGAATATCTTATTATTAAAATTTAGTTTTCTTTTCCATTTTTGTTCATTTTATGAACCAATACATTTTATTCTTGGAATTTTTCATCATTCCTTAATAAGAAAACCAAAACCAATTTGTCTCTAGTATTTATAAGATTTGTGTGTGTGTGTGTGTGTGTGTGTGTGTGTGTGTGTGTGTGTGTGTGTGTGTGTGTGTGTGTGTGTGTGTGTGTGTGTGTGTATTCTAATTGTTTTAAGATGAAGGTTGATTGGGCTTCATAAAATAATCTTTTCCTTCTACACACACTATGACTTTCATAATCACTTGTTAACTGAATGCTTTGACCTAACTCTATTTAACAAAGCCAATTATTGGTTCTATGACCAAAGATGTAAATGGTAATCCTAACAACAAGCATCTTACACTCATTAAGAGTAATAATGTCCATCTCCCATTATCTTTACCATCATCATGAGTTTTATTCAAATCATATGACTATGTACATCCACTCAGCATGACAAATCAAATTCACCACCGTCAATCATCCTTTTTTGACACAAATTCATCATTCTATTAAGTTTTAAGACAGATCCATATCATGTATTCTGATTCCCTAATAAATCTTATCAAACCATCTTCTCCCTTCCATAATAGATATTATCCCACCCTCTTCCATAATAGCTAGAAAAATATTGCGAACCTTTGTCAAGTCCTAAAATCACTTTGATTTCTTACCATTAACCATGGAACATACAAAAAAGGGAAGGAAAATGTTTTTGCAGACTTGAATTTCATAAAAGCTTCTTTTAGTCCTTCAAAAATCAAACAAACTTTAAAATTTATGAAAATTATCCACTCATATCAAATTATAATTCATTGATTTTCTCAATAAAATAGAATAATTTTTTATTAAGTTTGTGATATAAGGTTTAATAACTTGGATGAAAAGGTAGCACCTACATCTGAAATTATGATGAAGAATAATTAAGTGTCTTGGACCGCATACCTAATATGAATGAGCGATAACATGCAAAACTTCTATAACAATGGTTTCTAATTATGGAGAAAAAGAACTCTAAATTATCTAATTCTAACATTGTGCAAGAAAAAGCAAAAGATGGCATAACACCATGCCTCCTTTCTGCAAAGTTCAAAATCAATTATAGAATAAGCTCTTTACAAAGTTTTGGGCATTGTTTTAAATATAATAATGATTGTATATTTTAAAATGATTATCGATATTATTTTTACTGCTAAGATGTATCTGCAAGCCTATATTTTTGATTATTTTGAAGGAAGGATAAGTGCTTTAAATACTCACGAATTAAGATTATTTCTTGCAACTTATTTTTGGTATTGTGCATTAACAAGAATACTTGAGAAAGTTTAGATGAATTGAAGATTGCCTCCTCCAATGGCTTTTTTCCAAATTGTTCCGTAGTTTCACTATTAGTGGTGTATGCGTATCAGTTTGTTAATAGTAATCTTAATTAATAATAATTTAGAAGAGATTTGATGTTGTATTTTGTCTAAATATGTGCAAAATAATGTAAAAAAAAAAAACATTATCACTTTTTAACATATGAGCCAATTACAATGATATTGTTGAAATTTATCAAAAACTACATAACCCAAAGTAACTTTCATGAACGCCTGTTGTCGAGGGTCTAATAAAATAACTTATGGACAAATTAATATGCATTTTTATTGTATTAATTTGTCCCAAATTTTTAATACTAAAATTATATTTAAAAAATGTTCATCTTCATGATTATAACCTTAGTAATATAAAGCATCCATTTAAAAAATTTGAGGTTATATATATATATATATAGAGAGAGAGAGAGAGAGAGAGAGAATTTTATGCATGTAAAAAAATATTCTGCAATGTGCTTTTATGCATGTCAAATAGAAGTTTTGTGAAGAATTCGTCATAGAACTCATTGGTTGCATGTTTGAAATTAAAACATATTGTGAAAAATAATGAATATTGTTAGAATTTAATAAGAATTTTGAAATCCAAGTACCCACAGATCTGTTTGTGTCAATTGTTAAATATCCTATAAAGGAGAGCCGGTAATTCTTACATTATACACGAAAGAGGCTATCAGAGAGAAGGGCAACCTACCCCATAAAGACTCAATCTTTTTGAACCAAGAAAAGCTTGACCATTTCAACTTCCATTAAGCCTTGAGGCCATGGAATTTTCTTATCTTTCTACCTATATATATCGCCCATCAGCCATCGGCCATATCACAGTAAAACACTACAATTGTAAGAAAGCTAACGATTAGCTTCAGATATCTATCTATGGCTTCCCGCATCCTCTTCCTTATCCTCCTCGCCTCTAATGGCCACGGACCCCACTCAGCTCCAAGACTTCTGTGTTTCCGACCAAACATCAAATGGTAAATATCAGTCCATTCATCTCTACTATAACAGACTCCATTAACATTTGTTATATATTTTCTCATGAGTATGCGAGGAAGGGATTATTTTTAAAATATGCTTAGTACTAATGATAATTAGTTATTTAGGCACGAAAAAAATATAATTAGCAAAATAGGCCGACGGACGACTGGGCCGACGTGTTCGGACGACTGGCTACTTTTTTTTTTTTTTTTTTTGGTGGTTTTACAAACAACTGCGGGGAGAGAGAGAGAAGAGAGAGAGAGAGAGATTTTTATTAATTTTTTAAATAATATAATTATTTAAAGTATATAATTTAAAATATTTTATAAAATATTTAATAACTAAATATTTATATATTTAGTTATTAATTTATTTATTATATATATAATTAAATATATAATTTAAAATATTTTTAATTATATATATAAATTTATAAATTTATTTAATATTTTTTATTAATTAATATAATTATGTATAATATATAATTTTTATTAATTTTTGTTAATATAATATAAAAATATTTAAAATATATAAATAAATAAATAAAAGGAATAAATTATATAAATATTTTATAAACTATATAAATAAAGTAATTATATATATATATATATATTTATAAATTTATTTAGTTATTTATATGTTTAAATTATATAAATATTTTTAAGTTATATAAATAATTTAAAATAATTTTTGTAGAATATTTTTAATTATAAATAAATAAATATAATAATATATATATATATATGTATAATATATATATATATATATATATATATATGTAATAATAATATTATATATATATATATATATATATATATATTAATATAAGTTTTAATAATAATAATAACAAAAAAATATAAAATATAAAAATATAAAAAAAAAATAAATAAATAAATAATTTTTAATAAATAAATAAAGAATGAATAAATATATATATATATATATATATATATATAAATAACTATATATATTTTATATAATATATAAATAACTAAATATTTATATAATTTTGTTATTTATTTTTTAACTATTAATATTATATATTTTAAAGAAATAAATATTTTTAAAATAAATAAATAACTAATTATATATATATATATATAATATATATATATATATATATGTATATATATATATATATATAAAACTATTTATTTATTTGTATATTTTAAATATTTTTAAATTATTTATATAATTTAAAATATATAATAAAAAAATATTTATATAATTTAAATATATAAATAACTAAATAAATTTATAAATAAATAAATATATATATATATATGTATAATTACTTTATTTATATAGTTTATAAAATATTTATATAATTTATTCTTTTATTTATTTTTATTTATATATTTTAAATATGTTTATATTATACATTAACAAAATTAATAAAAATTATGTATTTTAAATAATTATATTAATTAATAAAAATATTAAATAAATTTATAAATTTATATATATAATTAAAAATATTTTTAAATTATATATTTAATTATATATATAAATAAAAAAATTAATAACTAAATATATAAATATTTAGTTATTAAATATTTTATAAAAAATATTTTTAATTTATATACTTTAAATAATTATATTACTTAAAAAAATTAAGAAAAATAAAATCTCCCTCTCTCTCTCTCTCTCTTCCCCGCCGTGGTTTGTAAAACCACAAAAAAAAAAAAAAAAAGTAGATCGTCATTGACAGACTAGACCTATTTTGTTAATTATATTTTTTTTCGTATTTAAACAATTAATTATTATTAGTACTAAGTCTATTTTAAAAATAATCCCTTTAAGAAATTTCTTATAGGCTTTCATCAGATACCATTCTTAAACATGCTGTATGCTTCTGCAGTTTTTGTAAATGGCTTCGTCTGTAAGAACCCGAACCTCGTCAACGTGAATGACTTCTTTCCCGGACTCAACTACCCCAGAAACACAGCCAACCCGCTCTCAAATGTAACTGCTGTCAACGTTGTGAACCTCCCTGGTCTCAACACCCTTGGCATCTCCATAGCTCGCATAGACTTCGCACCTTACGGACTCAACCCTCCTCACACTCACCCGAGAGCCACAGAGATCTTGGTTGTATTGGAGGGCACTCTCTCCGTCGGCTTCGTCACCTCAAACCCTGACAATAAATTGTTTGCTAAGGTTCTTAACGAAGGTGATGTCTTCGTCTTCCCTCAGGGGCTCATACACTTCCAGTTCAATGTTGGCCATGAGAACGCTGTAGCTCTCGCTGGGCTTAGCAGTCAGAATCCAGGGGTGATCACTATTGCAAATGCTGTGTTTGGATCGAAACCGCCGATTTCTGATGAAATTTTGGCGAAGGCGTTTCAGCTTGATAAGAAGACGGTGGACTCGCTGCAGGCTAAGTTCTGGATGAATAGTAACTAGGAAACGGTTGTTGTTTCTTGCTTGGATGGATCTATGTTTGCTTTATATGGAGGTGTGATCTTATTTATGTATGCGTGTGCAATAAAAGAATGTGTTTTGTTTGTGTGGAAAATCTTGGTAATTTTTTAAATTAAGTATGGTTAGAATCTGAATTAGGTAATTAAGTACGGTTAAAAAAATTTAAGAATAGGTATAGTACAATTAATGGGCTTAATGCGTGGATATCTGACGTAGAATAAATCGCGTTAAAACGAGTCGTTCAAATGGCCTTTAATAATTTAAATAATTAATTATTCTTTCTTTAAAAAGCGTTAATAGTTGGAGATTGTCATCATGTAGATTTAAAGTCACATGCTCAATCATCAGATTTAAATTATTTTTTGGAAAATAAATTTCTGAATTTCTTAATAAGATAAATATTATTACTGGAATACGATTTAAAAATATTTTTAATTATATATATAAATATATAACTTAAAAATATTTATATAATTTATTCCTTTCTTTATTTATTTATGAAAAATTATTTATTTATATAATTTAAATATTTTTATATTATATATTAACAAAAATTAATAAAAATTATATATTTTAAATAATTATATTAATTAATAAAAAAATATTAAATAAATTTATAAATTTATATATATAATTAAAAATATTTTTAAATTATATATTTAATTATATATATATATATAAATAAAATTAATAACTAAATATATAAATATTTAGTTATTAAATATTTTATAAAAATATTTTAAATTATATATTTTAAATATTTTAAATAATTATATTAATTAAAAAAATTAATAAAAATAAAACCTCCTCTCTCCTCTCTCTCTCTCTCTCTCTCTCTCTCTCTCTCTCTCTCTCTCTCCCCGTGGTTTCTAAAACCACCGAAAAAAAAACAGAATTTCGTCAGTCGTCCGTCAAACGGACGACTACCTATTGCTAAAAAAAAAATTTGCATAAACTGCTAATTATTAAATTAAGCATTTTAAAAAATAATCCCTAAGATATATAATAGTTTTAAATAATAATAATTTTAAATAATAATAGTTTTAAAATATAGATATAATTATAAATATTTATAAAGTTTATTGAAATAGTTAATTATTTCAATGAATGAAAAATAATTATTTATTTTCAAATATAATAAAAAATAAATCGATTTAATATTTATCTTATTAAAGTAAATTCAAAATTTATTTTGAATTTAATCTGAAAACATGAAAAGAATAATTAATTATTTAAATCTTATTAAAGCGAAATTAAATTGACTTAAATTATTTAGCGTTATTAAAAACCACTAATTCTGCTCATTTTAACGCGTAAGATCACGCACGCCAGATCCTACCGCAAGTCATCCACTAATTGTAATATATCTATTCTTAAATTTTTTTTGACTGCATTTTAATTACCTAATTCAGATTCTAACCATACTTAATTTAAAAAAATTGCCGAAAATCTTTAGAGTCTGTTTAAGTTCTTGAAATATATAATAAAATTATTGAAGAGAATGAATCTCAAATAATGATTAAATTGTTTCTCTAGATTGCTCTATAAGTTATAGACCAATAGTATTTCAGCATTGGCCGATCATGAATCATGATGAGTTGTTGTTACAATTGCACATAAACTAAGATACAAATGATAATTTTATCACTAGAGTTGCTCAATATTACTTTATAGATGTTTGTTGAGATCACACATCATTTAGTTAATTTATGTAATATTTAAATTTAAAAAAAAATTATAGGCACATCACACACAAAGCTATCAGATGTCAATGTACAAGTGAAACAAGATCATAATGGTATTCTACATGGGGAACAAAATAAAAGTGAGGATAACTTTATATATATATATATATATATATATCTATATGCATTTTTCTTGAACACCAAGGCTTGATCTCAAAGAAATTTAAATGTATTTTTTAAACAAATCTTTTATATACTGTGCCTGCATGTACCTGCATAGTATAATTTACTTTATGTACTTAGTTTTTTCATGTATCTTTTACATAAATTTTCACATGACATTTTTCATATACTGCAGATTAAATGTGCAAATTTTCCTATAATTTTATACTATTTATGTTTATCTCTGTAAGCAATTTTATTTATGATTGCTCTAATCAATTAATTTTTTGTTCCTTACATATGACATCAGGTAGTGGTGGTGATGCTCCATAATGATCGTTTGCTAGCATCTTTACGCAGAAGAAGAAGGTTGTGTCCTGACCCACTATTCTGGTTACCACTACGATCACTATCTCGATCTCAATTACGATTTTTCCCCCTCGGGCTTCTAGAGTAGCAGACACATATGTCTACCATTCTCCAAATCCTACAGACACCACTCCATTCAACTTATATCAGCCACTCACAGTTTTCACAGAGCCTAGGTTTCAGCATACACCTTCAAATCAGTCGGTACATTTAAGCCCTTTGGGCTGTCAATGACACACATTTTAATTGACCCGGAGGGCGACACGTAAGCATATTTTGTGAAGTTCTACTTTTTGGCATATTATGTTTCGAATATGATGATCAAGAGTATGAGCAGAGAGAGCTATATTAACAAATTAAAGTTTAAACAATAAGCAATTCTCATCACTAAAATGTCACTATAAAAATATTTAGTTAATCAAACGCATTTTTTTTTCAAAGCATATATGTGCAAAAACACTTTTATTAACACATTTTAAATTTTAATAATAATGTTTTCGAGATGATGATTATTGATAACGTGGTTAATAGTTTTGCAAACTAAAAGTGACTTTTCGTTGTATTTTAAAATAAAAAATATATTTTAGAACTTTTGGTCGTACGAGATAGTTATATTTCTTAGAAGAAAAGAGATTATAGCATAATTAAATGCATCCGAAGATGATATAGTCACAATTAACGATGATATTTAGTCAAAATCATTCTAGAAAGAATTGTCATTTTGGCTTAAATTTATTATAGCATGTGTATGACTTTTCAGCTAGAGATGAAATAGTGGAACAACAATTTTCCAAACAGTTTATTATTTTATATTATTTTTGGGACAATTATTTCATATTATGAATCCATCGCATTCCATTTCCCAAAAAAGTTAATTATTTTAGTTATTTTAAATAGTTAATGGGAGTAGTTAAAGTCAATTATTAAAGAGGATTAAGGATATTTACTTCTAGAATATATAAATTATACAAATCATCTTAATCTAGTGGTTAAAGAAATAGTCTTGATCTCAAGATTTTGCAAATGTGTACGATGGATACATAGACCAAAAAAAAAAAAAGGTGACTCATAATTAAATCATAAAGGTTATAAGCTTAAAAATTTGCTAGAGAGAGAGAGAGAGAGAGAGAGAGAGGAAAATTTGAATATAGTTTTTTTGAATGAAAATTTTAATAAACATACTCCAGCTCTTCAAAAGAGATCAATCAAATTACTATTTTATAGTAGTCTTTGGTAAGTTGAAAAGTAATGATGCAATGCATTACATGCATAATTTTCAATCAATGATACGTGTTTAAGATAAGTTTAAGAAATCTTATTGAGATTTATTAGAGAGAAGGAAAAAAGAAACTAAAAGAAAGTCTTCTCCTCTTTGAGTAACATAGCCGCCATGCCTTTTCATAGCCGAGCTATTCCTTCATTGACCTCTCTCCTTCGATGCTTCTCCACCTGATCATCATCTTATGAATAAATAAGTGTCTGTGCCATACCTTTCCTCACAAATCCAAGACTTTCCACCATAGAGGAACCTGACAACCATTGGTGTTGAAGTCCATTAAGCAATTGAATGTCCTCTTTGGACTCCTTCAATAGTTGTTGGGGTCCCCATTATCATGGGAACATTTTCTCTGTCTATTCTTGATCTAGTTGCATCATGATCGTGTTCTTGTTGCATACTATAATATTAGTTGATATTAGCATCTAGTGGATTCAACCATGGCAATGCTCCATTAGCATAATTTTCTTTTGATCAACACCTCATCTAATTATCTTATGAAAATAAATTTCTTTTGATCCCTAATATAAGCCTTGACTGATTGACTCTTCAATCTATTAGAACCACTCTATAAAATACACAATTTATTGGACAGATCTATGTATTGTTAGAAATATAGTCTGTTAAATTTCTCTTGGATAGAAACTAAAGAAATTGATTATGGTTGATGGATCAATAATGAGGTTTTTAAAATGGGTTTTTTACTTTGAAATTTTTAATGAAGCAATCATTTTCCTTGGATTGTTTTCCTCAATCAAAAAGTGCATTATTTGGTAAATTCATTTTTTTTCTAATTAGGTTCTTTCTTTGGTGATCATCTATGAGTGGACTCACATATTTCTTCGATATTAAAGCTCTTGATTGTTGGGGTTCTTTTGAAAATTGATCTCTCCTAAAATTTTTCAAGAGAGGATTTTGAAAAAGGTAGCCTTTGAGAGCAAACCAAGTATTTGCTCTTATAATCAATTGACTGGGCAAATACTCAAGTTTATACAGATATTCCGAAGAGTGCACTCATCATTAACAACCAAATAACTTGGTTCTTGAAGATTCTTTCTCACTCCAAATAGTTGTTACTCCATAAATCTAATACAATATTAAGCCACTTTATGCTCATCCCTATTGATTGCTAATTAGTAAATTAGTCATAAGAATGGATATCTCAATACTCATAATGATCTAGATTTTCTCAATCATAATTCTCAACAAGATTGTTTTCTTCATTATATGAGTTAGACTGCTAGGGTTGATTCAGTTCCTCATATGACCATTTGTTGACTTTGACTTGCATATTGTTGCTCTTAGTATTTCTCTTGAGGATAACTTTGAAAGTTATTCTCCCATATTTCTTACCTCCTCTATAAATCTAAGTGATATTTGATATCATTCTTCCTAGTCAAAATTAATAGTGCATAAAAAAAAAATTAATTCAAGCTTATTCTCACCCTATCTTTTATATGTGATTAATGTGGACCTTAGTAGAAATTATGATTAAGGCTAATTATCTTTTGCATTCTTCCTTATCAGATCTAAGAATGATGCTCTGTTAAACCCTTGAGTTTTTACACAAAATTTTAACTTACATCATGGCAAGGATCATATATATATATATATATATATATATATATATATATATATATATATATATATAATAATAATAATAATAATAATAATAATAATAATATAATAATGTACCTTTATTATACTCGACTTTTAAAAAATCACTTATATTGTATGTATGACTAGAAAAATAATATATGACTACATATTATTTTTATATTTTTATATATTGGATTGGCTAATAGTGGCCTCATTATCCTTTTTATTAATAATATTTATTTTGCTTTTAAAAAGATGTCGAGGAAGAAAAAAATTGCTTTATAAGAACTAATAAATATTTTATTGAGAAATAATAATTGAAAGAAAGAAATAAATTTATCTATTATGATTGAATGCACTAAATATTGAAAGTTGAAGAATTCACATGATAGAGGAGAGACGTAAGCACAAAAAAAAAAAAAAAAAAGAAGTGCACATCTAATTTTAAACAATTAAAGCTTTATGAAAAATAGTTACGATCATCTATATCTCTTTTAGGATTGAAAAGCAAGAAAAATGGTAAACAATATTATTAATTTCAAGAGAATATTTATAATATTTTAAAATAATTAATTTCTCTGTAACTATTTTAGTCATATGCATCACGAATGGTTCTGAGATACACATAAATCTACTAACCAGCTAACTATCGTTAATAAAATAAAAACTTATAAATATGAAATTAATATTTTCACATATCATTACATAGTCAAAATATTAAATTGGTTGGAAAACTAACATTAATGTGAACAATCAGTCAAGGAAGATTTCGCTAATAGTTCCCTATGTAGATTCAATGTATGTTTCTACTTACTATTTTGCTACCATTTGTTAAAAAAAATACAAAGAAAGGTGAAATCAAATGAATAAACCATAATATTTACTTTTTCTCTAAAGAAGGTTTAATAGTTAAACTATGATTAGTCAAATGATGTGATAAATATCAAAATTATCTTAATATAATCACAATAATGTAATAATGATGTAATAATAATATGATAATCATATTTTATGAATTTACTATACAATATTCTAATTTAGAGATTTTCACTCTTAAATATTTTGAATATACTATTATTTTAATTATTTTATATATTTTTAATTTAAATCTCTTATTTTTACCCATCATATTAAAATAATAAAAAAGACAAATTTGATTATGTTAACTGATTTTGTGTAAAAGCGAATTTTAAAATTAAACCGAATAGATTAGAGGACTAGTTCACAATCAAACTAGCTTGTCTGATTTTTAAAACTATGCATTTTAATAAGGCAGCTATTTTTTAATGACAACAGCTATTTTTTTTCTAATTATATTACATGTTTTAATTTTATTAAAGAAGATTTACATATATATATCACATAATTTTATGTATTAACATATCTAATACTTAACATTTAATATTTACATTTATAATATTTTAGTATTTGCATTAAATAATTTCCTCATCTTTAATTCTAATCTAAGTATTCACAATAATGATATACGCTTCCATTACTCTTTCATTTAGTCACATTAAAAATATGTACACAAATTTGTTCTGCATATTGTTAAATTCATATAATAAATTATATTAAAGTATTTATTTAAATGGCTTTGAGACAATCAGCAACTTTAAAAGTCATTTGTAAAAAAATATTATTTCCAACGCAATTTGAACACTCATTATTTATTTTGTCAATTTGAAATTAAAATGATAAATATTTCTGTCAACCTCAAAACTAGCACTAAGAACAATGCTCGCAGAAGGAAAAAAAACATCGAAACTCTCTACATTGAGTAAATATTATAATTATGAACTAATAAAAATACATCAAATTAAGATTTCTAAAAAACCAAAATCTAAAAACTAAAGAGCTCTTGGTGCCTAATATTACTATAGTACTAGAAGCAAATAAAATAGCCGGAACAACCACTATAGGGTATAAATAATGGGCTGATTTTTTTAAAATAGGCCTAATTAAGAATTAATTTAGTTAATTAAATATAAAAAAAAATTAATTTTAGGCTCGTTGATTGACATTGGCACATTCGCGTGCTGTCTGGTCAACTATTAGTGATTGATCGCCTATATTTTTGGCCGGAACTGAAGGGCAACTCCCATTTTGCTGATCGACTACTCCTATATTTTCAACCCTAAACCCATTTCAATCTTGTGGCCTGACCTTGCCGTTACTCGGGGAGAAGCTTGCCACTGGAGACAGTTGCCTCCCTTTATTTTTTGACCGCTGATTTAGGTATTTTAAAACATAAATGTATATTTTTTTAAATCTTGTTATATAGGATTTTATTTTGTATGATATGCTTATTTATTTTTAGTTTTAAGATATTTTGTTATTTAGGTAACTTTATTTTATTAGATATGTGTATTTTAGAAATGCATGTTAGATTTAGGGTTTAGGTTGAAACATTATTAAATGTTTCAACCTAAATGTATTTATTTTGACCTCGATTTAGGTATTTTAAAACCTAAATGTATTTTTTTTGTTAAATCTTGTTATATAGGGTTTTATTTTGTATGATATGCTTATTTATTTTTAGTTTTAAGATAGATTGTTATTTAGGTAACTTTATTTTATTAGATCTGTGTATTTTAGAAATGCATTTTAGATTTAGGGTTTAGGTTGAAACATTATTATTTGGAGGTTATAATTATTCTTATTGAACATGTAACTTTAGTTTAGTAGAAATATTGATATGGGGTTTGCAAGATCAATTTATTGAGTTTAGGGTATGTTTTGTCTAAGAATCACCATCACGCCTCCTTTTGTTTTTTGGACGTCAATTTAGGTATTTTGAAACATAAATATATTTTTCTTTTAAATCTTGTTATATAAGTTTTTATTTTGTATGATATGCTTATTTTGTTTAGTTTAAGGTAGATTATTATTTCAATACCTTTATTTCATTAGATTAGTATATTTTCGAAATGCATATTAGATTTAGGGTTTAGGTTGAAACATTATTATTTAGAGGTTATAATTATTATTATTGGACATGTAGCTTAGTAGAAAAAGTCTCTAGGCAAAGTTATTGATTTTAGTGCTCTTAAATGTAGTGCCATTATCGGATATAATTCATTAAGGCACCCCGAACCTATATATGATATGGTGCCTAAAAAACTGGAGCATATGTTGAGCTGTGACCTTTCTGAGTGGGATAGCTTTCGCCCACTTGGAAAAGTAGTAAGTGGTAACTAGAATGAACCAGTGACCCTTGGAAGAAGAAGGACAATTGGGCCCACTATGTCGGTACCCCAACACTTGAATGGCCATGAGATCAATATATGATGTAGAATGTTGGGTGATTGGTGTAGGACTACACCATGTACCTAATATTGGTGGCATCTCCTAGCTACATCCATGCAGTCTGTGATCATTGAAGGCTAGTAGTATCCTAATCTCTTGATCTTGGCTTTCATCTTTGGACCGGATTGATGTGCTCTGCATAAACCTGAGTGTACCTCAGTCACGATCTTATGGGCTTCGTGTTTGTCCAAACAATGTAACCACATATGTTCAAAGGATTGTCGGTATAAGGTGCCATCCATGAGAGCATATGAGAGAGCACTTTGCTTCACCTAATGTGCTAGTGACTTCTCTTGAGGTAGTTTTCCTATATCTAGGTAATCCATGAACGGTTGCCTCCAATCTGACTCGTTGTCTTTTTTGGCAACGAAAACCTACGCTTCAAGAGAGAGTCTATCGATGAGTTCATCATCAATAAGGGATAAGACTTGTCAATTTTAGAACCTTATTGGTATATACTCATCTTTTAGACATGCTAGCTCTTTGATAAGCTTGGTCAATGCATATGTTGCTGCATTTTCTTCTTGAAGAATCTTGTAGATGGTAATCTCTAGGATTTGGGCTAGCAACTCCATGGTATATTTGTGATAATGGTGGAGCTTGTGCTTGACTTTATAGGACCCATCAATTTAATTAACTGGGAATCCTTGAAGATGTTGATACTCTGGATGTATAGTGTAATGACTAATTCCATATCGGCAATCAGAGCCTCACATTCAGATTCATTGTTGGTGCATGGATAGGACAGATGATATGATAATCTCATCACATCGTGGTTTAGAGTTAGGAAGACTATTCCTCCCTCTGCCTTTCTTGGAGGAGTAGATTGTGGTTCTTCTCCTTTTTAAAAGAAAGATGCACCATCAAAATATATCTCCTAACGGTGAATGTTAGTGTCCCCTAAGTTCAAAATTTATTCATCGAGGAGGTCATCACTAAGCGGGGAATCAGCAGGAAATGGGTGTACTGTTAAGAAATCTACTAGTGCTTGTCCTTTCACTGCACGGAGGGGTACGAATGTGATATCAAACTGCGATAAAATCATGGACCAACATGCTAACTGTTTAGATAGCATCGACTGTATTATGAGATATTGCAGTGGATTGATCCTAGAGATCAGATTCACCTTATGAGAAAGCATGTAATGCCGTAGCTTTTGAGATGCAAAGATTTAAGCTAGGTAGTGCTTTTCAATAGGTGGGTAGTTTACCTCAACAAGGATTAGATGACGACTAAGATAATAAAGTGCATTCTCTTTTTCTTCAACATTGATTTGAGCCAGCAAAGCCCCAAGGGACTCATCTAATGCATCAGTATATAATATCAATGGCTTGCCCGGGATAGGGGCTACTAGAAGTGGCAGCATCATCGGGTAGTACTTGATGCCTTCAAAAGTATCTTCGACACTTATCATCCCACTTAAACTTATCATCCTTTTTGACAAGTGTTGAGAATAACTAGCATCTTTCTGATAGATTGGAAATGAAACGTCTTAGATATGCAAACTGCCCTTGGAATGGTCTGAGTTGAGTTAGACTTTTAGGGGGTGGCATTTCTAAGATAGCATTGATCTTCTCCGGGTCAATTTTTATTCCATAGTGTGGGACAATAAACCCAAGGAATTTTCTTGAATCTACTGAATGCACACTTTAGAAGATTCATTTTGAGGTTGAATTATCTTAACCATTCAAAACTACTCTCAAGTCGAAGAGATGGTCTTCCTTTTCTTTACTTTTGACTAAAGATCATCAACATAACATTCAACGATGATGAATGAGTTCGTTGATAAGTCATGACTCATTGGTATGTAGCACCAATATTTTAATGCCGAAAGGCATGACCTTATAACAATAGATTTCGATTCAAAAGCGGTATTTTTCTCCTCTGGGGCCATCTTAATTTAGTTGTAGCGATGACCCATTTATGAAGGAGAATCGCCGAGATGAGGCAATGTCCACCATCAACTCTAATATAGGAAGTGAGAATTCATCCTTAGGACATGCCTTATTTAGATCCCTAAAATTAATGCATATGAAAATTTGGCCATTCTTTTTCTTAACTGGAGCGACACTGGCCAACCAGGTGGGATATTTTTCTTCCCTGATAAAGCCAGCATCGATCAATTTCTTGATTTCAGAAATAACTTGATTTTGTAATCCTCTAGAGTGCGCTTGATAGGGTTAGCATTAAGATCTATTGCTTGTGGATTGCTATGTCAAAAGATAAACTAGACATTTCTTCATAACTTCATGCAAAGTAGTCCATAGACTTAGATAATAGCGACTAAGTCATTGGTTTCTTCTTCATTCAACAAGCGATGTATGTTGGTGGATCTTTCTTTTGTTCCTAAGTTAATTTCTTTGAGTTCATCGATGGTTGATCATTTCTACTTCAAACTCGGTGGTGTGTCTTTGACTTCAAGCTCATTTGAAACATCTGAAGTTTTCAAATATACCTCCTCATAAGAGTTAGCATGATTTGAAAAGAACATATCAGAATCTTACCGATAGATGATGACTAAGTATGATTGTCATCATCGTGACTATCTTGTCAAATGTTTGCTTTGGTTATCATAATCTTTCAAAGTCCACGTGTTTAGACCAAGTATGCAGGATTAATCCCTTCTTTGCCAAATTAATAACACAAGGCAAATACTAATCAAAAGATAATTGTATTAAATCTTTATATGAATCATCCTCAAGTTTTACATCAGCTTCTTGACTTGAGGATGATGCTCCCAACAAAAATCTCTTTGGCTTGACATCTGTGGATGACTTGGGGCCTCCTTTAAACCAACTTTCTGGGAAGAAAGACGGGATAGAGCTAAAGTTCTCAACTGCTGCCGGATTGTTCTACATAATGATAATGTAGATACATTCATGCTTTGCTTGGATGCCTAGTCTTCATCGCTATCTAGCTTGAATGCCACCTCCAAAGGGACCCATAGAGGGGTTGGTTGGTGCTAACATGAGACTCATCCTCTAAACCGGACTCTAAGTCTATATGGATAATAGGGGTACTCATGTGAGGATAGCTCCTACTGGCTGGCCACTAGCAAGAAAGTCTTCCACCTCTGGAACTGTCTCTGGATCTACCTCTTCCTCTACCTGGTGGGGGTTGAGTCTTTCTACCGATGTGTTCATATGGAAGAATAATGGGTGGAATCTAACTTCGTGCTCTTCCCTTCTTCTTAATGTCCGATTCTCACTTACTTTTATTTTCTTTTCTTTTCATTTTTCTTTTATTTTTATTCTTCTTTATTTTGGGCATTGACCAAGTTCACGAGAATAGACTTTTTTGATTTGAGGAAGGTAGTAGGCGCATCCTCATATATCTTGACCTCTAACTAAAATGGATTTAAGTCTTCTTTGACAGAATTTGATTCCACCTCTTGACATTTGATGCGATGTAGAGAGGATATAACCATGTTGTTTCCATATATCTAAGGCCCCAAAAGCAGTGAAGGATGTATCTGAATCAATTATGTAGAACCTGGCTTGTGTCTTCCAGTCATCTATCTGTAATGATAACATTATGGAGCCTAAAGCCCTCTCGACTTGCTCATTGAATCCTCTCAAAATCATCCAATCTCTTCGAAGTTCGAAGATGTCAATCTTTAGTTAGACAAGGGTCTTTAGACTCATAATGTTCACTGATGCACATGGATCAACTAACACCTGATAGTGCTCTATGTCCACTATGATGTAGAAGGGACAGTTGTGCTCAATTGTCTCCAAAAGAAGGTCTTCATCAGCAAATGTAACTCCACAGGCTTGTCTTGAATAACATGCCTCCTCTCTAGCAGCGGTCAGCTAAGCTAAGAATATTTCTAGATCGAAAAGGGCTTTGATCAATGACTCCCTCATCTCTTTGGATAAGACAAGGGTATCATATATGCTTAGCTTGGCTGGAAATTTTCTCAGGTGAGCAAGGATATTATGATCAACTATGGGCTGGTCCTCCACAAGCATATCCATATGTGAAACATCTTGTGGAGGAGCTACTTGATCGCTAGAACCAATGACTTGTTTACCCTTATCCTGAGGTGCTACCCTAGGAGGTAGAACTTTGCCACTACGAAGATTATCTTTAGTGACTTCATGAGATGATTCAGTGGAAAGTTTTACCCACTCATTGGGACTATAGCTTCTCCTATAGGATCATTAGAGTCGAGATGACCCCAAATCAATCTTAATGGGCAAACCCAAGATTCGTGAATGGATAATCCATTTCCAAATCAAGAAGAAGAGTGATCAGAGAGTTATTAATTAGACTTGGAGAGCTATTCATAGGAATAAACTCGTGAAGATCATCGAGTAGCACAAATGTAAGTGGAACCAGCTTTCTTCATTGATTTCTTAGATTTGGATGGAGGTATAAAATATAATTCAAGTAAAGTAAGCAGAGCGAGGGACTCCGCTGATATAATACAGTTGCTATAAGAGGAGATGACTAGAGGAACTATAGCTACAACTGTGGAAGGAATGCTTGAAATCGATTGGTGGTTGCGCTACTATGGTATCTCGAGCAAGTGGAGGTTGTCATTACTACTGCTGGGCTCCTACTTCGCCCAAGTTATCCTTAGCAACTTGTAAACCTTCCATAGAGTTGGAGGTTTGAGCCTTTAGGCACAGGGTAAATTTCTAATCTTAGAGAAATAATTTTATTGGAGGTTCGGGATAGGGCGATATCTCAACCTTCCTTTGTCTTAAGAGGATCGCATGTATCCCTAAGGATTACCCTATCAGAACTAGAAGGTTGTTCTAATAAGTATTCCTTGGGGATTACAATGGCACTTGACTTGAAGTTACGCTCAAGTCAATCCTTAAAGGTAATGCAATCTTCTAAGACATGGCCAAACATACGGTGGTAGGGGTAATAATTTGATTCTTGCCCACTTCCTCCGCCCTTGGTACGGTAACTATAAATCAGGCTTCTTTAAGAGATTCTTAAAAATCTTCTTGACTACATCCCTCTTGAATGAATAAGATTTATTTAATCTGCTAATAAGAGTAGGTAAGTAATAGCAACCTAACGGTGGGTAGGAATACTACTGCTGATGATGTTGATGAGGAGGCGACGGTGGCAGCCATTTTGGCAACTGAGGTGGCCGGTATGATAGCCGAGGTGGTGGTATAGGAGATGATAAAGGAGATTACTGAGCTCGAGGCCTATCTAACTAAGCCCTAGCTGACAGCTTCCCCTTGTCAATTATCGTGACTACCCCTGATTTCTTTTCAAATGCCTTATGAGGTCTAGGCTTGGCTAACTGGTCCTAGAAAGGCAACTGTTTGACCTCTTCTTGTAAACTAGCTGCCTTATCGATTAATTTTTCAAAAGTTTTGATTGTAAAATCCTTGAGCATGAATGCAACCAGGCCATGGATATTCTTCAGGAGAATCTCTATGGCATGTGTTCGATATTGTGGTTTGCATTTCATACTTCACACCGAGAATGTAATCAATAAGGGACTCATTGGGGACTTACGTCGCTACAACAAGATCGCCTATAGTAACCCTTTGAGATCCAACAAACCTCTTGATGAAAAGGTGCTCCAACTCAAGAAATGTCTTTACCAACTGTTGGGCAATGACATACCAAATCAAATGTAACACCACACGCTAATAAATAATAAAAGAATGACATCGCTACCCTCCGGCATTGCATCCGGCCCCTAAATGTACAATATGTTGGAGGGTTCCCACTACCATCAAAATCTTGAAGGAAGGAGGTAAGCCCTTAGGATACTGGACAACATCAAATTCCTCTGGGTATGGTCTACCCTTTGGAATAGATGAGCCACCTCGAGCTTGTGCCAATGCATCCTTCACCTGCTGCTCCACCAACTGCTTGATATCCTTCTCATGCATGGAGGTGCTATCCACCACCTTCCTATGCAAGCTACCACTATCTTCCTCTACAGGAATGCATCTAGGATGATTTGAGGTATGTGCCAACTCTGCTCTGACCACTACTATGGGAGAAGGCTGTGAAATCAAGGTTGAATTCTGCAATGCTGTCACCACTGTCATCATCTCCTCAATCTTCTTCCCCATTTTATCAATATGATTATCCCTCTGCCTAAACTGGTGGAGGAGGTGCTGAGTTGAATGGACGACATCATCCTCTTCAACTATAATACTTTCTTAGCTCTGCTGGTCTCTATGGAGGGAGCTCCTAGTATCGATCACATGGACTTCAGCTAAATCCTCAGGAAGGTCATCCTCATCAGGATCAAATGCTATGCTCTCATCCTCTGAATCTGTGCAATCACTACCTAAGAGTTTCCTCTTCTCGGCAAAGTAGGCTACTATAATCTCATACAAGGAATGATCTCTTACCTTGTTGGGATGCACTAGAACAAAGACTCGTTGATGACCGGTAATAGGACTATGGTCACTGACAAAAATACATCTAACACTGCCTGCCACTTGAGTGCCATCTATGGGAGGACTGTGCTCGCTAGAAGATATATTCTTATGACTGCCCACTATCCAGGGAGTGTTGTCTCTAGGGATATTTACTACCAGGGAGAACTATCTCCTCCTACTCACCTCTATCACACCGGCTTTATGGTGGTGGTGGTGGTGGTGCAACCATGATGTTGTGGGTTGCTCCTTCTTCACCAAGAGAAGAGGAGGTCAGTAGGGAACTGTCACCTCACCTCAATGGAGTATTGAGTGGGATCCTTTGGGTAGATGGATCACCAAAGGATTTTTTCTCCCCAGAAGCTGACTTCACGACTTTTATGGGAACGGTGGATGAAGGGATCTAAACTGGTGATGGAGGGTGAGGAGTGGATCAGTGTGGCAAAGATGACACCAGCTCCACCCTCGTCGGGGCTTTCCCCATGTGATTGGTGGTACCAATCAACACTAAGCTATCAGTCCTATTGGCTCTAGTGGCCCGATGACCGGGATATCAACTAGAGTGAAGGTTGTCGATTACTTGGTAAACCTCCATCGGTCACTACTCTCAAACTGAGTTGCTACTCTAGCGTTTGATGCTCTATCCCTGTGGATTTACATGGTAACACTCCTGAGGATGATCAACCTCAAATCAAACAATGTGCCATACTCTGAGCATCCATGGGCTTTACCAACCTGGCGTAGTACCATCCGTAGATCGGCATAAAACTTCCCCCTATTCCTAGCTGAAGCCTCGTATGCGAGTGGAGGCAATGCAACTATCATTTTGTAGTCTTGCTCTCCATTTGATGCTGAGAGGGGGGTGAAACCTATTTCCATTAAGAAGTGGAGAGGTCTCACACGGAGATCCATCCTTAGCAACATGGGATGCTGCGTCTATCTCAAGCTGCATGCTCGTGGTGCCACTTGATCTTGCGACTTCTATTATGGTGTTGTGTACGATGCTGTGTGTGGATGAGTTGGGCAGTGCAAGAATTAGATCCTACCTCGAAGGTAGGGGAGACTATCTCTTAAGTTAAGATAGCCTTCCCCTTAGAGGAGACCAATGAGGAGGTGCTAGTATGCACCTGAGCGGCTATAGGAGCAACTGACTGCTTGAGAACTAAACTGACTGGTGGAACCTTGACTGCCTTCCTCTTTGAGGAAGGATACTCAATATCAAAAGGCAGGTCAATGAGGATGACTACCTTCTGCTCAACCACCTCATCCCGAATGACAGTGGTGAGGGTCATCCCCTCATAGGTAATGCGGGCTCCCTCAAATCCTAACCTAAAGAAAACCAAGTGGGTGGAGTCAGTTTGAGGGAGGCTACCCGATCCAAGGCCAAGTCCATTCTGAATGGAAAGGTAAAGATGAACTTCTGGGAGGCTATGTATATTGACTACAAAAATAAACTACACTGATTAGTTTGCATTGTATCTCTGTATGTGTTGAAATGTAACTTGAGTGTGATATTTGCTTTAATGCTTATCCCTAGAGAGTAATAGAGATTTGGAGTCCTGAACCCACACTCAATAATTCAAACATGTTAAGTGGGGTACAGTGGAGAGATTTTGATATGTTAGGAGAGTCTTTTCCATTTGGCTTATATTTAGAATCTAGACTCAACCAATTTAAGTAGGTTGGGCGGGGTTCAGATATTTGAAGATGTTTGTGTTGTTATCTTGTTTGAAAATATTTTGATTTTGAAAGACTTTACTTTGCAAATTTAGGTATGCTAAGGAAAGGTTGTGATTGTATGTTTTGAAAATTTTATGAAAAATCTTTGCTTGTGGTGATAGATTATGTGTTTGTTAGATTTGACAATGAGGTTGTTTGGTATGTTAAGTAGGAACCAAATGTGATATGATTTAGAAATATGATCCACAGGAACCAAATGTATGTTTTGAAGATGAAACTCTTACTTAACAAATTGGGTATGTTAAGTGAAAGTCGAATGCATGTTTTGAAAATGAGATCCTCACTTAACAAATTTGATATGTTATGTGGAGGTCAAATTTATGTTTTGAAAATGAGACTCTCACTTAGTAAATTGGGTATGTTAAGTGAAAGCCTAAATGTATGTTTTGAAAATGAGACCCTCACTTAACAAATTTGGTATGTTAAGTGAAAGTAAAATGCATGTTTTGAAAATGAGACCCTCGCTTAAAAAATTTGGTATGTTAAGTAGAGATCAAATTTATGTTTTGGAAATAAGACTCTCACTTAACAAATTGGATATGATAAGTGAAAGTCAAATTCATGTGTTGAAAATGAGACTCTCACTTAACAAATTGGATATGTCAAGTGAAAGTCAAATGCATGTTTTGAAAATGAGACCCTCACTTAAAATATTTGGTATATTAAGTAGAGGTCAAATTTATGTTTTGAAAATGAGACTTTCACTTAACAAATTGGATATGTTAAGTGAAAGCCTAAATATATGTTTTGAAAATGAGACCCTCACTTAACAAATTTGGTATGTTAAGTGAAAGTCAAATGCATGTTTTGAAAATGAGACCCTCACTTAACAAATTTGGTATGTTAAGTGGAGGTCAAATTTATGTTTTGAAAATGAGATTCTCACTTAACAAATTGGGCATGTTAAGTGAAAGCCTAAATGTATGTTTTGAAAATGAGACTCTCACTTAACAAATTTGGTATGTTAAGTCAAATGCATGTTTTTAAACTGAGACCCACACTTAACAAATTTAGTATGTCAAGTGGTGATCAAATTTATGTTTTGAAAATGAGACTCTCACTTAACAAATTGGATATGTTAAGTGAAAGCCTAAATGTATGTTTTTAAAATGAGGCCCTCAGTTAACAAGTTTGGTATGCTAAGTGAAAGTCTAATGCATGTTTTGAAAATGAGACCCCCACTTAACAAATTTGGTATGTTAAGTGGAGGTCAAATTTATGTTTTGAAAATGAGACTCTCAGTTAACAAATTGGACATGTTAAGTGAAAGCCTAAATGTATGTTTTAAAAATGAGACCCTCACTTAACAAATTTGGTATGTTAAGTGAAAGTCAAATGTATGTTTTGAAAATGAGACCCTCACTTAACAAATTTGGTATGTTAAGTGGAGGTCAAATTTATGTTTTGAAAATGAGACTCTCACTTAACAAATTGGACATGTTAAGTGAAAGCCTAAATGTATGTTCTGAAAATGAGACCCTCACTTAACAAATTTGGTATGTTAAGTGAAAGTCAAATGCATGTTTTTAAAATGAGACCCACACTTAACAAATTTAGTATGTTAAGTGGTGATCAAATTTATGTGTTGAAAATAAGACTCTCACTTAACAAATTGGATATGTTAAGTAAAAGCCTAAATGTATGTTTTTAAAGTGAGGTCACTTAAATTTGGTATGTTAAGTGAAAGTCAAATGTATGTTTTGAGACTCTTGGTTAACAAATTAGATATGTTAAGTAAAGCCTAAATGTATGTTTTAAAAATGAGACACTCACTTAGAAAATTTGGTATGTTAAGGAGGTAAAATTCATGTTTTGAATGGAGACCCTCACTTAACAAATTTGGTATGTTATGAAGGTCAAATTTATGTTTTGAAAGTGAGACTCTCACTTAACAAATTTGGTATGTTAAGTGAAGGTCAAATTCATGTTTTGAAAATGAGACTTCTCACTTAACAAATTGGATATGTTAAGTGAAAGCCAAATTTGTATGTCATTTTTTTTAAAGAAGGGAAATCTATTTAACAATTTTAGGTATGTTAAATAAAGTTCAATGATATGTCTTGCTTTCATGTGTGATTTCTTGCTTTTAAAAGAGAGAAATTTCAACTTTAGCATATATGAAGTTTCCTATGGGGGCAAGCCCCAATAGTTAATTACATCATAAAGAAGGTGAGTTTTCTAGGAATACTCTGATTAAAGTAGGCAATTATTATCTTCAAAGAATTCACAGATAAGACTATCAATAAATTAGTTATATTTGGAAGATCAAATGGGATAGATCGATTGGAAAGACTTATTATTGAAGCCAGGGGAGATGAGTAGGGGATACTCATGATACTAAGAAACCTAGTGAGCATCCTAAACTATCATATAGTTAGGCTTTATATGTTTGAAATTGAGGAGAATTGTATATTTGAGTTAAAATTTTATTAGAAATCTAGGACTTATAATTCCATAATATAAGATTGTGAAATGCCTAAGGGTGGGGATTTATGCTAGTAGCCCCATAGGAAAATAACAACCTCAGATCCTAAATTTAGAGAGCTTTAGCGAGGGTCAAAGCATGATCTGAATCTAAGGCAAAAGTGGGTATATTGTCTACCTCCACAAGAGATAATATACCACTCGACTGCTGGACTTATAACCGCCTAGAGTGGTAGCCAGCTAACTCCTCCTATATTTTAAAATCATGTGATCAAGTCATATATTTTGCAAGATGGCTAGGTTGTTATTGTTTAGAAAGAAACTAAAGTCCTTAAACCCACTCCCTAAAAGACAAGTGCATGAGTGATATGAATAATGACTTAGTCTAATGCAAATATTATCAAATTTTATTTAATTTTTGACTCTTTATTTTGACACAAGCTATAGGATTTTATATGCTTAAATGTATGATGAAGTTGATTATGGGATAAATCAAAGAGAAAGAGGTGTTATTCCATCATAGGCTCTCAAAGGTTAAGCCTTTTTACTATCTGACAAAGATGGAAACCCTTTCTTAGCAAAAGTGAAACAAAATGATATGCATGATATTAAGCATTCAACATCTAGCTAAAGGGTTGCTAAATATTTTATTATCTTGATTTAATGCCAAAGCTTTATGTGAGGTTATGGGTTATTTTAAAACTTTAATTATGAGTTGTAGTTGGGTAGAAAATTTATTTTAATCTTAAGAGTCTAATCGCATCTAGGCCACATATTAAATCATCAATCATAAATAAATATGAAGATACATGCTTTTTCTAATGCACAAGCTAAACAAAACATCAAAAAAATCTTATAAAACTAACACAAAAGAATAAGAGGCTGATGCAGTCGGGTACTACCGTACAACCCAAAAAATAAATGGGTAGCCGAGCTCTACCCTTATACAATCTGACATATGAAAGAATAATTACAAGTTACAAAATGATAAGTGTTATGGGGAATATTCAAGTGTTCATGTTCTCTCCATTTCTTCATTTGATTTGCTCCATTTGGTTTGGTAGGCTTTTAGGCATCACATGGCACCCTAGGATTAAACCTTCTAGACAATGTTCATCCTTAACCCCCATAACACTTGACCAAATTTTTAATGCACAATTACATTAAAATAAATAGAAAAGTAAATCTAACTACATCTGTAAAATAAGTGTTAGCTAAACATACCATACAACCCAAGCAGTTATATGAATAATTTGGACTTAGAACCCTACACATGGGTAACCAAGTCCACCTATCCTAATGTAGATTATGCTTAGGGGTTAAGCAACCCGCACTACAAAATATTTATATTTTTATTACAGTGGCCCCTTAAGCATAATCTCTTGTAGAAAACATGATTAGGCTTACCACAGCTTAACATCCAGTCTATGCACATATACCCTAACATCCAATCTACAACATTACAACACAAAACAAAACATACATTAAATCATACACCACCCTAACATAAAGCTAGAAGTGGTGACTTAATCTAATGTCTCTGTTAAGGCTTGTGTGGTATGTCCTAACTAGGCTTTAGAGTTAAGATTTCCTAAGTATGAAATATATTTAATTATCAAGGGTGGTTTCACTTTAAATGGTTTAATTAATTTATAAATTTTACTTAATATTTTTTTGTTTCATTTGACCTACACAAAATAATAAGTTTTATGAAGAGAAACAAAGAGAAGATCAATCTTCTTTATCCCAACCTTAAGTAACATCTAAAGCAAATTAATTAATCAATTCCCTTTAGTGAATGACTTATTACATGTTTTAATTAATCCTAAGTTTAGGTTCACTTTAAATAATCTCATTCAATAAGAAATGCATCTTAAGGTTAGTTGGAATGAATTACTATCATATAACACATGTTTATTCATTTCTTTCCATCATGTATATCATGCATATGATTAAATCCTAAGTATAGCTATACATGCAATTTGTATCTTAGCATACTTAAATGATGAATGTGAATAAATGTATTTGAATTAATATTTCATTTGGTTGAATGATTTCATCATATTAATTTAAAGCCCTATCTAAATTCATATACAAAAGCATAAGAAAATAACCTTAAATCACATGACTAATCAACTCAACCAAATAAACAAAGTATGAATACATATCTTTTAATAGAAAAAAAGGGGATTTTTCATTCATTAGCTAAGTACACATCCACATGTATAAAAGTTTTAAGCAAGTACATCACCATTATTCTACACCAAGGGAACGAGGTAGGAACCTCCTTGGGGCTACTTAAAGCTGTGCATCCCTAGAATTTTAGACTAATATACCTATCCTTAGATACATATGGATGTATAAACAACTACAAGAATAGAAAGCCATGCAAAAAAATATATTTTGATTTGATTGATTTATTTTGAGTAAATGAATTAAAGCTCTAAATTATAATGTCCAAATGCATAAGAATGAAATAAAGCAGGTACATTTCCATTGTTCTGCAAAAAAGGAATGAGGTAGGAACCTCCTTGGGGCTACTTAAAGCTGTGCATCACTGGAATGTCTAGACTAATATACCGCTAACATTCTTACTTATGCAAATCAACACATGAATGTAAGGAATAGACTTTATTTCATACAATAAATTTATATTCACTTGCATTTCCTATGTATATGTAACTAAAATTACAATACATATGTCTAGTCATTCATTAATAAACTTTTGAAAGTATATTTGGGATTTAATAGTGATACTAGCCACACATATTTTAAATTTAAATCAACACATGCAATTTGACATAAAGGAAATCATTTTATTTGATTAATTTGAAAGACATGAATCCATGAGTACAAGTGGCATACAATATTTAGCATGATTGAAAGGAAATAAAACAACACAAGCATGTGATTTCATTCAAATTAATTAACTCCCAAAGATAATCAAACTAAATAAGATTATTTAAAATAAACCAAAGTTCTTTAATGTCATTTCATTTTCATGTTTGATTTGATTTAAGAAAATGTGAAAGAGGTTTGCTAATCCTAATCCCATCCCCCATGTGTGAGTTAATTTAGTTTAATGAAGAATAATTAGGTTAGGGTATGAATTAAGTCAATTAATGAACCCTTACCTACATCACCTTAAGTCTAATTAACTAATTAATAATGAGTCAATATGATATGCAACCACATGAAAAGTAAATTAGCAATGTTCTTAAGAAATGAAAGGGCTAATTGGCTCATGATTAATAGTTAATTAGGCTTAAGGGATTTAATTAATTACTTTTATGATTCTCTACACATGTAAGCTAACCATAATTTCATTAAATTCCTTTAGACTATTAAACATCTAAAAAAGCTACCCAAAATTGATTAAAGGTGATTAGATGTGAATGAGTGGCTTTTAATTAAGTTTCATTTAATCAAGTCATTAATTGATTAATTAAATCTTTTGATTATATCTCTTAATTAGGATGAAATTAACTTAGGGAAAGGGATCAAGAGATGGGCCTCAATCCCAATCACTAAGTCATTCTAATTAATGAAGCTCTGAAATAGCTCACATCTTAATTAAGTTAATTAATCACTTAATCTTTAATTAATTGAAATGGATAACGAGGCTTAATGAAATGGTCATAAGGAATACCTAAACCATTTCTCTAGAACTCTTCACTGTTAATAGAGGGCCATGAACTTAATTTATGGATTAAGTTACTATTCATTCATTAATTATCACCAATTAAATTAAGTGAGTGATTAAGACATAATCAATTAATTTCCCTAATTAAGAAACTAATAAAAATTAAAAAAAATGGGGAGGCAGGTCCCCTAAA
Source organism: Cymbidium sinense (assembly GCA_021442155.1). Taxonomy (NCBI): domain Eukaryota; kingdom Viridiplantae; phylum Streptophyta; class Magnoliopsida; order Asparagales; family Orchidaceae; genus Cymbidium; species Cymbidium sinense. The sequence continues at coordinate 107,369,149 of CM038229.1, forward strand.
CATCCATAGAAAATTTGAGATTAATTGGGTGATTAATTGAAGAGTAATTAAGCTAATTAAAATTTTAATTTAACCTTAATTAAGCCACTAAAAAATTAATTGAAAATAATTTTAATGGACTCTACTGTAATATCTTCAAAATGAGCCCTCATTTATATTTTTTGGATTTTTCTAGATTAGTTATGATTTTAAAAGTTTTTTGCAAAAAATAGATTATTTAAGCTTAATTAAAGCCTTAATCCCGTCGAGTTGTGGCTGACCCGACACATTTTACACGTCATACGATGAGATTGGTTATTTAAGTTATCATATGTGCCGCTGACTTGGATTGCGGCAGACGCACTAACTCCGTGGACCATTCTATCTAAGTTCGGATAGCCACGATTCGATCCATGGTTTAGATAGGAATCAAGGGATCTAACATGGGATTAGATCATGATCCCATTCGATCATGAGGAATGAATGGTCCATGATCTATCTGTCATGAGTGATGAAAGATGGTTGCCATCCATCTTTCCCTATTCATCTGAGCTCACCCGAGCTCGAATTGCCTCCAAATTGATCCCACACCTTTGGGAGGGGAGGCACATCCAATGGTTAAAATACATTACATTCAATTTTTCACAAAAGACCAAAAAATTTTCCATATAAGGCTCAATTTTGCAAAATTACCTCACCAGACCTAATGTCCTGCGGTGGGATCGACGGAGGTGGCTCCGGCTAGTTGAGGTGAGGCCTTGTTGAGAAGCTTGGGGTTTGATTTGGTGTAGAGCTCTCGGTCAACCAATCTACATGCGTAAAGGCTTCAGCTTCGATTGAAATTCAATCTCTTATGGTCCGGAAGGCTCGGGGATGGTTCAGCTGGCTTCGACAAAGTAAGAGGATAGTGTGGGTGCAAGGAATTTGTATTTGATCAAGTAGAGGTGGAGTATTGCTCGGAAGGATGTTGCCCTATTTTAACTTTACACACAGAGAGTAATGGCCGATCGAGGGAGCTCTGGGAATGCTCTTGGGAAGTCTTTGGGATTTTGAAATTGCCTTAGGGACTTACACAAAGTAATTGGTGATGAATCCCACTCGAATTGAGGGGGTATACCCCTCAATCGGACTTGATAGATGGACGGATGGCTTCAAATTGATTCCATCGTCATGAGGGTCTTCCCACGTGGCACACCAAGAGTGGAGGAAGTGGTTGTGAGTCTCAAGGCTTGATATGGTAGGATTGATTGGTTGGGTCTTCCCTTGCACCCATGGTTTGACCATGGTTTTGGCTTGCTTCCCTTGGTTCATGGAAAGTGTGGATGGCTTAAGGTCGGTTAAGGTGGCCTAGGAGTTTTCATTAGAATGTTTGATGGCTACCATGGAGATGGGAGAGTGGACTTTACTTCTTAAGGCAAGAATCTAATGCAAAGAGGTTAATCCCCTTGGATTGGGTCCCACTTGGATTTGGGCTGGCTTGGAGCTGACGAGTCCATTTGGGTTGGGTTAAAACCAAGGTTCCATAAAGTGGCATTGGGTGATTTGGCTTTATATGGTCAAAATAGGCTCATTTGGGTTAGTTGGGTTGGATTGACCAATTGGTCAAATTGGGTCAAACCAAGACTTGAGTTATTTCATATGATGATTTGGGATGTCTTGGTTAAATTGGTTTTGATTAATTTGGCTTAGGTTTTATTTTTGGCTCATTTGGATTCAAATAGGTCAAATGGGCTAAGCTGACCAATTTGACAAATTTGACCAAATTAGGTTAGGTTGAGTTGAGTCAAGTTCAATTGGTTAATTGAAAATGATTGTAGGCTTTGGTTTGGTTTAATTTATGTTTAATTTGAATTTTGCCAATTTGACTCTTTAGGTCAATTTAGCTAGGTTGTCAAGTTGACCAATTGGTCAAATTGGGCTCAATCATGGCTTTGGTCATATTCAATAAGTGATTTGGAATGAACTTGAGCCATGGGTTGCAATCAATTTGGATCAAATCATGATTTGACCCATTTTAACTTTTTAGGCCAATTTGGGTCAACTTAGGTCAAATGGACTTGGTTTGACTCAATTGAGGGTTTGGTCATGTTCAATCATTGATTATGAATGGGTTTGAGTTAATGGTTTCAATCAATTTGGTATATTGTGAGTTTTGGCTAGTTTGGATTTTATTTAGGCTAAAGGTTGACTTGGTCAATGGGTTAGTTGACTTGGTTTGACCTAATTCAAGACAATGGATTAACTTAAAATAATTATTGATCATGATATGGGATTTGGATGGGCTTAGTTCAATCCAATTTGGGGTTGAATTAGAATTTGGCTCAAAAAATGGTCTTTTAGGTCACTTTGAGTTAAGTGGACCTAAATGGGTTAATTGGCTCGATCATGGCTTCATTCAAGTTTAATTGAAACATATGGACTTAGGATGGAAATATAAATCCAATTGCAAGTGGTTTGAAGCCTATGGATTTTGGTTCATATGATAATTTCAAGTCAAATGGGGTCAACATGGGCTTGACTTGGCTGACTTGGATTTGGATTGATAATTATAATTTGTGTTTATATTTGGAATAATGATTGAAGGATTGAATGAATCATAAAGAAATCCATGGGTTTTGAGTTGATTTGGATATCATTTAGCCAAGTTCAAGAAATTGGCTAAAAGGGCTAAAATGGGAAATTTGATTTGATTTGGGTTTGGTTTTGCCATTTGTTTATATTTCATTTATATTTGTGAATATAAATGAAGATATAAATGATTCATGAGAAAATCACTTGAGTTTTGAGTGATTTGGAAACAAATTTGACCAAATTGAGGGATGTAAGTCAAAAAGGGCTTAAGTAGGAAATTGATTTGATTTGATTTGAATAGTTTTAATTTAGATTTCATTTATATTTATGAATATAAATGAAGGAATGATTGATTTATAAAGAAATTAACCAAATTTGATTTGGTTTGAAGGAGGTTTTGGCTAAGCATATGATGATGATTCATATGGCTTAGAAAGGGGTTTTGGAGTTTGAATTCAATCATGGGTTTCAATCATTTGGAGTTAGATTTGGTTTATGATTTGGGTTGGGATTTGATTTGAGATTGATTTATGATCTAAAAAAATCAATTGAATTGGATTTGAATTTGGTTAAGGCTAAGTCGATAAGATAAAATCAAAGGTCTTAGGAAAGGATTTAGAATTTGAATTTAATCATGGGTTTCAATTAGTTGATTTGGGATTGGATTTATGATCTATGGTTTTAGATTTGAATTTGAGGTTTTGTTTAGAAGAAGGAAGCAAGGATTGGGTTTAAGGCTTATAGGGTAGGCAAGTCTTCCTAAATCTGTAAGGTATAACCTATTCTTATGGCTAACTCTTCTAAGTCTTTGAGCTTAGGTTTAGTGTTCACCTAATCACTAAAAGTATCTTAAGACTATGGAGCTCTTAGTGTCTACAAGAGTCCTAGATCTATGGTAAGGAAGTTGAGAGCTCACTCCCAAAAGTGATGTCAATAGATAGATGACCCACCTATAGTTGGCCAAATTGTAGTTGGGGAAGGTAAGCGGTGGACTTCATGGCCGCTTCATGATGAAGCACACCAAGACACAAATGTATCATGATCTAGTCTAGTCACATATTACATTAGAATTTTGTATGGGATAAGCTCATGCAAGACTCGCTTTACCTCATGGTGGTTGTTGGGCATATTACAAGGATTCATATTTAGATCTTACCAAGCTTGAGTTTGTTATGCATGTCGAGCATACATACTATCTATCGGTTGTTTCCATATGTCAGGCTCTTAGGGTCACTTATAGTATTTACTACTAATATAGGGTGTTGATACATTTAGAGAGTTCTCATTGGGATTTATTGTGCTTGCTCATTTATACGGGGAGCTACATGAGGCATCGAAGCCAAAACGTACGAATATGGCTGGATGCCTACACTTACTACTAGTATGGGCATGGGAGAACATTCATGTGGACAATTCTACATTACATGTATCATACCCTATGGATATAGATGGCCTGAGCATGGGATGTCGGTGGAATGAAAGGTTTATACGAGAGATGACACTGTCCCACATCAAAATTTATAGAGATGAATTAGTTGAGCTATTGCAGAGTCAAGTACATTGCAATGTAAATTTATTTGTTTAATTCATTATTAGATGTATATAGAAAACCTAATATTTCTTTCAAACTTTGTAGGTAACATGGGAGCCATATGAACATCGATTCAAATGCCGTGAATATATGCTTACAAGGTGATGAGATATGGCTGGTTAGAGTACCAATAATTAGCTAAAAATGAGTTGAGTGTACCTGCTTAATCGTGTTCTTAGACAGTTTGACCTTCCACCTATGATTGATGTAGCATTAGTAGATCCCTCCTTCAAGCGAGTAGATGGTCGAGAAAAAATATATGTTGATTGGATTGATTACCATCAGACATACATTGCACAGTAGGAAAGTAGATGTGATTCTGTTATGGCGGTAAGTTCATCCCAATAGGACGATGAGCTGGCGATCAACCAATACATGAGATGGTATCTGTCTTAGGCTTCACTCTGCATGCTGAAGGAACCAATAATTCCATCGAACACTTATTTCTCTCGAGCATCTAGAGAACGATTAATAGTTGGCCTATTTTCACCTAAAAATTATTTCTTTGTATAATGATCCGATCCTAACTAATTTTCTTTCAACGTAGCGTGAGCACATCCGAATGAGGATATATTCCAGCATTATTTTGGGAAAGATGAGGATAAAAATTTCAACAATCTATCAACCAGTACAAGGAGTTGTGCATGGAGCTGTGACGTAATATGCATATCTCTGATAGTAGGTATAGGCACTAACATTACGTAATTTTCACAAGATAGCGATGGACCGGATGGATGTTGGTCCATCTTCTATGCTAGTGGTCAGGCCCTCTACACATACATTCACAAAGTCACCAGATTCATATTAGGAAGCTATGTGTATTCAATTCCACTCATAGTAGGCACTCGTCCTACCAGATATGGGCCTCTGTCATTCCATATGACACTCCTGTATGGAGTGTACCACAGTTTCTCTCTCCCTACCCAGCCTTCATCTGGGTTACTCACTACAACTTGTCGAGCAAGTTGAAGAGGAAGGGTAGCATCAACAACATCATCTACGACCGGCCACACGCTAGCCCATTACACTCGATAGTGATGCAATCATACGGCATCGCCGAGGGTATGCCTATACTATTATCTTTTTTAGTTAGTTGACACCATTTAGCTAGTGGTACTTTGTATTAGAGTTATTCACTTTGATTCAATCGTTGTATGCTTATTATTTGTTTATCTTTTGATGTTGGTTAGTATTTATTTCTATTAAATGGTTATTGTTGTAGATCAGATTATGTTATTTCTTGTCCATGTATGAACTAAAGCAACTTTCAAGATATTAATAAGCTAGCTTAGTATATGTTTAAAGGAAGAGAAGAGGATTATGTCATTTTCCAATATAACCAACAGGAGGTGAAATGATTATCCGAGCAAACTTGGGATCTTATGTTTTGCACCATGACAAACCAAGCAAACGTAAAAATCGCAACTTGTTGGGCAAGATTCATTGATAGTTGTCAACATGAAAGTTGTCAAAAATTTCATTATCTTTCCAACGATACCAAGCGCGCTCAATTATGACACCAGATGGGTCCGATACGGCCTACAAAGTGGGGCTGCATCAAAGTTTTTAGTTTTGTACATTGAAAATTCAACCAAACGCAAAAACTGCGGCTTGCTGGGCAAGATTCATCAAAGGTTGTAAACATGAAATTTGTATAAAATTTTATTAGCTTTCCAACATTACAAGCATCTAAATTCGAGACCGAATGAGTCCAATACGTAAAAAGTGGTGTCTCAAAATTTTCAGTTTGCACATTGAAAATTTGAGAAAATGCAAAACCTACGTTAGGAGAGATTTGTCGATAGTTTTCAACATAAAAGTTATAGAAAATTTTGTTATCTTTCCAACGATACTAGGCACTCTAAATTCCAAAAACAGATGAGTCCGATATGATAAAAAAAGTGGGGCTACATCAATATTTTTAATTTTGCACTGTGTAAATCCGAGTATACGCAAAAATTACGGCTATCCGGGCAAGATTCATCAAAGGTTGTCAACATAAAAGTTATAGAAAATTTTGTTAGGTTTCCAAAGATACTAAATCATGCTAAATTTTAACATCAGATGAGTTCGATGCGGCTTAAAACGTGAGATTGCATCAATATTTTTTTTAAAAAAATTTTAATAATAGCCGATTGCCCATTGAACGATTACTAGGCCTAAAATTAAAATTTTTTATGCATAATTAAGTAAATTAATTCTTAATTAGACCTATTTTTAATATATATATATATATATATATATATATATATAACTGTATTATTCTTTTATTAATGACAAATATTTTGGTTATCTCAGTTTTTAGAAAATTTTACATACATAATGCACATTTCTTATGTATTTATAAGTATTTTTTTTTTGCACGAAAAGGTATATTTCATTATAAAAATTAATAATGATATTATTTTTGATGTAATACTAAAGATTTAAATTATATTTATATAAATATTAAATTTAGATGTTAGATATCTAAATATATAAAAATTGTAGGTGTGCAAATGTTTTTTTATGATAATTTTATTTATTTATACCGTTTTGGAGAAATAGAGAGATTATTCTGATAGGATTTGGGCTCTATCAACAAAATCTTAAATTTTGATTGAGTTACACTATAAGGAGATCTGATTATTTTTTATTTTTATTATTTTTTACTACAACTTTCTCCTGCACGCTTCTTCTCTGACATCTTCTCCTTCAACAAATTTTTCAGTCGTCTGAACAGAGAGCAGGTAAGTGATTGAGAGCTTTTACTTTCAATTATGAGATCTTAGATTCAAATTCTTATATATATATTATTTATGTGAATTTAAAATTAAATTCGCTCAAATATCTTAAAAAAAAAAAAAAGCTGATAAGTAAACCTCCCACATTGACTTTGTCAACTAGCATTTCATTATTGGCTTATTTCTACTCGTCAACCTCTCCCGGATTTTACTCCTCTAATTTGAAGATTCATTTCATCTGTATTTTTTTAAGTACACGCTGTTATTTAAAATTTCTAGTGGAACTGCATTTATAGCTTTTTTTTTAAATGGTGAAAGGAACTCATAGATGTTATTATGAATTAATTTTATTGAAATCTGCATCGTCTTCAATCACAGTAATGATATTTTTAGAATTACATAAAAAGTGTTACATATATATATATATATATATATATATATATATATATATATATATATATATATATATATATATATATATATATATATATATATATATATATATGAACACACACTTGTAAAACAGAACTCTGAAATAGTAATTTTTCTTCAATAAATAATTTGTAATCTTCCTCCAATTTCATTAACTGTATCGTTAGTTTCCAGATCTATTACTATAGATCTTGTCTTTGGCCTTCTTTGAAAAAATTTTAACACAACTAATAAAATTTATGAGTAAATTAATATATTATTGAGTATTTGATACTTATAAGTAAAAAAATATATAAATTTATATAAATTATATATATGTATATAATATTACTGTAAGAGAATATGAATTAACTTAATTGATTATCAATATTTTATGTACTGTTGTAATCCGCATGTTAATGATTTTTTTTTTTTCAACTTCATCATATAAGTATTACGAAGAAGCCCTAGAGAACTCTATAGAGAAATCTTCCTAGACTGATTGTTCACATTAATGTTAGTTTTCCAACCAATTTAATATTTTGACTATGTAATGATATGTGAAAATATTAATTTCATATTTATAAGTTTTTTATTTTATTAAAGATAGTTAGCTGGTTAGTAGATTTATGAGTATCTCAGAACCATTTCTGATGCATATGCCTAAAAATAGTTACAGAGAAATTAATTATTTTTAAAATATTATAAATATTCTCTTGAACTTAATAATATTGCTTACCATTTTTTTCTTGCTTTTCAATCCTAAAAGAGATATAGATGATCGTAACTATTTTTCATAAAGCTTTAAGTGTTTAAAATTAGATGTGCACTTCTTAATTTTTTGTGCTCACTCTCCTCTTTCATGTGAATTTTCAACTTTCAATATTTAGTGCATTCAATCATAATAGATAAATTTATTTCTTTCTTTCAATTATTATTTCTCAATAAAATATTTATTAGTTCTTATAAAGCAATTTTTTTCTTCCTCGAAATCTTTTTAAAAGCAAAATAAATATTATTAATAAAAAGGATAATGAGGCCACTATTAGCCAATCCAATATATAAAAAATATAAAAATAATATGTAGTCATATATTATTTTTCTACTTTGATAATTTATATAATATAAGTGATTTTTTAAAAGTCGAGTATATTAAAGGTACATTACTATATTTTTATTACATATGATCCTTGCCATGATGTAAGTTAAAATTTTGTGTAAAAATTCAAGGGTTTAACAGAGCATCATTCTTAGATCGGATAAGGAAGAATGCAAAAGATAATTAGCCTTAATCATAATTCTACTAAGATCCACATTAATCACATATAAAAGATATGGCGAGAATAAGCTTGAATCAATTTTTTTTTATGCACTATTAATTTTGACTAGGAAGAATGATATCAAAGGTCTCTTAGATTTATAGAGGAGGTAACAAATATGGGAGAATAACTTTCAAAGTTATCCTCACGAGAAATACTAAGAGCAACAATATGCAAGTCAAAGTCAACAATGATCATATGAGGAACTGAATCAACCCTAGCAGCCTAACTCATATTATGAAGAAAACAATTTTGTTGAGAATTATGATTGAGAAAATCTAGATCATTATGAGTATTGAGATATTCAGTCTTATGACTAATTTACTTATTAGCAATCAATAGGGATGAGCATAAAGTGGCTTAATATTATATTAGATTTATGGAGTAACAACTATTTGGACTGAGAAAGAATCTTCAAGAACCAAGTTATTTGGTTGTTTATGATGAGTGCACTCTTCGAAATATCTGTATAAACTTGACTATCTGCCCAGTCAATTGATTATAAGAGCAAATAATTGATTTTCTCTCAAAGACTACCTTTTCAAATTCCTCTTGAAAAATTTTAGAAGAGATCAATTTTCAAAAAAACCCCAGCAATCAAGAGCTTTAATATTAAAGAAATATGTGAGTCCACTCATATGATCACCACTTTAAAATATATCATATTAATATTTATAATATTAGTAGGTGTCAATTAAATTGTCGGGTTGTTCGACCCAAATCGACCCGAATAGGGTTAATCCGAACTTGACCCGTTTATTAAATGAGTCAAAAACTTCAACCCGAACCGACTTCAACCCGATTGACCCGACATGATCCAAATGATATATTTTTTAAGTCAAAATCGAGTCAAATTCGGGTTCGTGTGTTAAAAATTGGGTCAATTTCGGGTTCGCGGGTCAATTTCAAGTCAAATTTGAGTTGGCGGGTCAAAATTGAGTCAAATCCAGGTGTGGGTCAACCCGAACCCGATCCGAAAAATCAACCGGGTCAATTTCTTCAACTCGAACCCAACCCAAAATTATTGGGTCAACCCAAAACCCATTTTCGAGTGTTCGTGTCGAATATTGTGTCGGTCAATTTTGACACCCTAAATATTAGTATGTAATTTGATTTTTCTTTTATTATAACCGACAATGATCATTAAAAAAATATTAATTACGTGCACTTAGTGTGCTCTCAATTTTAAGTTAGTGCAAATAAATTTTAAAACATAGAGTGCTTATCTTCTTTTTTTTTTTAAATTTATGATATCTTCAATGCCTCGTAGTTATATATGTAATAACCTAATTAGAGTTTGAAAATAATTTTGTAATTAATAAGAATTACATTAGATGAAAGAAATAATAAAAATAAAATTCCAATATATGATTAGTGAAATTATTTTTTCTTAAATTGTTGCAAACATTGTAGATCCTAAAACATCATAATCCCAGGAGAACTACATTGAATGAAATTGTTCTATTATTGACACAAAAAAAGTTGAATTGAAAATTGTATGAGTTAGCTTTTAAATAGCTCAAAATGTCTTGTTGAAATTTAAGTTGATTATTGTTGCTTTGATTTAGGTTTATTTAAATGAGATTTAATTTGAGTTATTTCAAATTGATTTTTGTCTTAAATTAGTTTTGGTTCATGATTTAGTTTGAATTTAAGTCTCAATGGGTTTGCTTTATGTTTGAATTGGTTTGATTGGGTTTAGGGCTATGATTGATTTGGTTTAGCTTGATTTTAGCCTAAGGAAACTTGGGTTGGTTTGGGCTAGATTGGCTCCACTAGCCAAATAGAATTATCATTAGGTTTTAATTCCATGAGTCTTGGGTTTGGGTTTGATGCTCCTCAATCAAAAAGTGTCTTGGGCCTCTAGGTGAATAAGTCTTAGTGTTTAGATGAAAATCCTAAGGCTAACGGAGATAAGCATAAACGTCAGTGAAAGCGAGCTCAACAATTATGTGTATTAAGATAATAAAATTAAAGGTGAAAGTCTCATTAGTATTTTAGATAGTTGTCGACATTGAATCTAGGTTCATGGCTAGAATAACAAGTTGTAAAATGTTAATGGGGGGAGGTATGGAGTGGATTATTTTTATGGATAGGAGATTGTACGGAGTTGTCACCCTAACATGTAGTTTAGGTCTTCTACTTATGCTTCTCCCCTTGTCAACATCCATTTTATTCATGGAAGGGTTACTGGTCCAAAGATGTTAAGAGTGTGAGATGGATTTGCATAGAGTATTTGAAGGGTTGCCAATCATATTGGATGAAGGATTTAAGTTTTTAACTAGAACATTAATGAAAATCTCGCTAGCTAGAGAGAAAATTTCAATTTCAATATAAATCCTAGCAAAGGTCAGCCTAGCTTTATTGGTTGTAAGGGTGTCCATGGGAAGAGGGGATCCAATTTTACTAATTATTCCATGAGTATTTGGTTTGGGTTTGGCATCCCCTCAGCAATTAGAAATGTCTTGGGGCTCTATGTGAAGAAGTCTTAGTGCCTAGATGAAAACCCTAAGGTTAAAGGAGATCAACATAAATCTCACTAAATGTTATTATGATCAATAAAATTAGAGGTGAAAATCTCATTAGTATTTTGGATAATTATTGACATTGAAGCTGGGTTCATGGCTAGAATTATCACGAGCTATAAAAAGTCAATGAGAGAGGTGTAGACTGCGTTGTTTCTATTGATAGGATATTTTACGGAAGTGCCATGTCTGGCATGTAGGTTTGGGACTTCTACTTATGCTTCTGCCCTTTACTTTAATTGTTGAAGGGTTACTGAAGCAAAGATGTGAAGAGTGTGAGATAGCTTTGCATCCAGAGCTTTTGGAGGGTTTCTAATCATATTGGATGTAAAGATTTAAGTTTTTACCTAGAACATTAATGCAAATCTCATATGGCAGAGAGAAAATTATAATTTTGATGTAAATCCTAGCAAAGGTTGGCCTAGCTTTATTGGTTGTAAGGATGTCCATGTCAAGAGGGGATCCAATTTTACTATCCTAAAAATACCGCTTCCAACAACATAGAGGAATGTCCATGATTTTTATCAATGGAGGAAAAGAGGAAAGTTCTTCCTTGAGGAAGATAGAAGACCATTTCTTTAGAATAAAGGGCTTTTGAAAGATAAACTAAGGACTCCGGCTCTATGCAAAATTAAAATCATTAGTTTTTGAGAATTTAGGGAAGAAAAATCCTTAATTTAAAAAAACCTAATAAAAGTATCTTTAATCTTCCAAATTTTTTTTCACCTAAGAGGAGAGATTCATAGTAGAGATGTTTACCAACAAAATAGGCAACTAAACATAGCTTCCAATCTTTAGCACCCTATGCCCTTCTTTATCCTAGAACAAAATAGTACCATCAACATGAGACATAAAAGAAATAAAAAAAATCACTTGAGGAAGAGGACTAGGTGGAGACTATATTCTTCCAATTAGAGGGAGGAAGGCAAGTCACCTCGGCATCTTTTTTGAAAATCATAATAGAGTTGTTAGAGTAGTTAACTCAACAGTCTCTACTATCAAGGGAACTGATTGGAAACCTTTGATGAAAGGAAGTTTAATGGAAGGGGAGGAGGAGGAGAGGCCCATTGTAGAAGAGGACATGGATGGAGAGCTCAATCTTATCATGGATGTGTGCAAGGAGCTTGAGAGAAGTGTTGACCTCACATTTGGAGTGAGGAATCTTCTTCCCTACCTTAGACTTAGGGGGTCTTCTAGACACTAAGATCTTCTTATTCATAGGACACTTCTAGTGGCTAAGTTAATACCAAACCTAAGCCTATGGACTTAGGAAGGCATGTCCTAAACTTAAGCTATACCTGAGGCCTAAGGGAACCTACCTACCCTATGACCTAACCCATGACCTATGCATATCCAATCATGCAAAACCAAACCTCTAACCAATCCCAATTGGATCATATTTCATATCCAAGCTCCATGCCATAGTGATATAAATCCAATCCCATCCTAAACCCATCATAATCCAATCCTATAGACTTAATATGATGCTCCTTCAATCAAACCAAATTTAATTGCTTTTCACAAAAGTACTCTAACCCTTCAATCCTTCATTCTAAACCTATCCAAAATCCACAATCAAGCCAACCCAATTAAATCAATTCAATCAACCCAAGCAAGCCCATTTGAACCCAAAATATCCAAATGAGCCAAAATCCAATTAAACCCAAATCAATTACAATGAAAGCCATCGATCAATCCCAAATCAATCAACAAACTCAACTCAACCTAATTCAACCTAAATCAACTCAATTGACCAATTAGGTTCACTTGACCCAAAGTAACCTAAAGGACCCATTTGAACCAAACTTCAATCCAACCCAATTGGATTAAACCAACCCATTCAATACCCTCTACAATGATTGTTGATCATTCTTGATTGATCAATTGCAATCAATTGGGTCAAACCAAGCTAATTTGATCACTTGACCTAAGTTGACCCAATTAGCCTACATGAACCAATTTGGACCAAAATTCATTCCAAGTTCAATTAATTGGAACCAATGATGTTTACCAATCTTAGGTTGATTCTTGAATATAACTTGGCCATCAATTGAGCCAAACCAAGTCCAATTAGCCTCTTGACCCAAGTTGACCCAATTTGATCTAAAGGGATAATTGGGCCAAATCTCAATCTAATCCAAATTGATTCAAACCAATGACTCAAATCAATCATGAATTAATTATTGAACATGATCAAACCCTTGGTTGAGCCCAATTTGACCAAGTCAACCCAATTGACCTACTTAGCCCAAATTGACCTAAATGGTCAAATTGGTCTAAATCATTCCTAAATCCAAATTAATTGAAACCAAAACCAACAATCATCTTCAAATAATCAATTGAACCTAAACCAACACCTAACTCAAGACAATTTTGCTAATTTGACCATATTGGTCAACATAGGCCATTTGACCTATATGAGTCAAATTCAAATTTACTCCAAATTAATGTCACATAAAATGATATCAAATTATAATTAAAGGGATTAATAGCTACTTAATCTCTTAATCTCTATTAAGCCCTACCTAACCCTACCGCCCACTCGGCTTATTCCTATTATTTCAAACCCCAATGAAAAGAGCCAGCTATCTCTAAAGGCAAAGGGATATGTTGACTCATTCGCTCTTCCCTCTCTCGCACTCCCTCTCGTTCTCTTCTCTGTGGCTCTAAGTTCTCATTTTTCCCGCTCCTCTCTCTCTCTCGGCGATTTCTCTCTTCCTCGGTTCATCAAGCTCTAGGGTGCGATTCTCCCTCTCCCTTTTGTCGCTCCCCGACCGAACCCACCCCGGGCTCCTTCTCCCTCTCTGAGCTCCCCTATAGTAGTCCCAGGTTCTCTCTTGGTTCAAGCACCGAACCCTAGCTGAGCAAATAGAGGACTCGATCCTTCCTGATTCCTCATCCAACCGAAATCCCCAGGTTGTTTCATTTCAATCTTAAGTTATATTTTATTATGTGGGTTTCTCTTGAAGGAAATGCAGATTTCGTTTCCCTCTTCCATTTGTGTTTTATGGTTGGATTTGTTTTTTGGGTTTGCAATAGCATGAAATTAAGGTGATTGGATTTATGCTACAAGCTTTCGTTGCTTTTCTCCTTCTAAGGTTGAGCCGAGGAGCTCATTCACTTTGCTTGGTTCCTCCTTTCCTTTTTGTCCACTGCTCTCCACTAGATGCACAAACTGAGGCTTTCTCCTCCTCCTACCGTGTGATATGTTGGTTTTATGCTATAAGCTTTCGCTTTGCTATTTTCTCCTCCTAAGGTTGAGCCGAGGAGCTCATTCTCTTTCCTTCGGTTCCTCCTTTCCTCTCGTCCTCTTCCTTGTTAGACGACCTAACCGAGGGAGGGTGCATGCTTGTCGCTTTGCTTGCTATCCTATTTCTCCTTCATTTTCCTTTCCTACCGAGGAGAGGTTCTATTACGATCTTTCCTAGTAAAGCTAGGAGCTGAAAATCTCAAAGGAGCTATCACACTTACAAATCCCATGTTTTGCAAAATCTGAAACTCTTTTTATATGATATCAAAGTTAATATGTTTGCTGTCCATGAGTATTTTGAGGTTGGAATCTTGCAAGATACATTGTTTTATGCCTTTTTCTTGCTCTTGAATTATAAAAGCATGTTGTGATATTGAAATCCTAATCTCATTAGCTTATATGATGACATCTTTGAAAGCTTACTTTGGTCATTGATATGTAATGCTTGTTTCCTTCTCTTGATTTGGGGAAGAAGGGAAAAGAGAGCAAGGATATTTGTATTACTCATGGGTTTAATCCTATGTCGATGTTGGCTTGAAATGATGAAGTGGGGGTTGTGATTCCCATGAGAATTTCCTCATTTCTATTTGGCTTTTCTCTATCATTTGGCAATGTCTAGGGAATGTAGTAGCTAAATCATGTTATCATGCAAGCAAATATTTTTGTTGAATTGAAAATTCAGATTTATATAAACTAAATGGAGTTAGTTGTTTCATCCTATGATTTGCAAATCAAATATTACTTTCAAACAACTATCATGAGGCAAAACATGATTTATATTTGTCTCCTTTGATTGCTAAGCAAAAGAGAATGAAATACCTAAAGATTGTGGCACATTTCTTAGTACTAGTTGCTAATGATATTTCCTCTTTTATATTCAAAATGAAAAGAATGGAAATGTGCTTACATGTGATTAAAAGCTTATGTTACAGCTTGCTATTTGAATGTTTCAAATGCAAAATTCAGGTGAAATAGTGATGAAAATGATGCTATAGCAGATGCTATATCTTGTTTAAGTATGTATGCAAATATATACATATGCAAACGCAAGTTTCTAAATATACTTTTGTGATAAGTACCCATTCACATTGTTCCAATGCGGGAAAACTTGTGATAAGTACGCTCACGCTTGTTCCAACGTGGCAGGGAAATATGCTGGCTATAAGTACCCGTTCATATTGTTCCAATGCGACGGGAAACTTGTGATAAGTACCTGTTCACGTTGTTCCAACGTGGCAGGGAAATATGCTTGCTATAAGTACCTATTCATATTGTTCCAATGCGGCGAGGAAACTTGTGATAAGTACTTGTTCACGTTGTTCCAACGTGGCAAGAAAATATGCTTGCTATAAGTACCCGTTCACATTATTCCAATGCGGCAGGAAAACTTGTAATAAGTACCGCTCACATTGTTCCAACATGGCGGAGAATATGCTTGCTATAAGTACCATTCACATTGTTCCAATGCGCGGAAAACTTGTAAGTACCGCTCACATTGTTCCAACGCGGCGAGAAATATGCTTGCTATAAGTCGCTCACATTATTCTAATGAGCGAGAAACTTGTAATAAGTACCGTAACGCTATTCCAATGAGAAATATGCTTGCTATAAGTACCCGTTCACATTGTTCCAATGCGGCGGGGAAACTTGTGATAAGTACTTGTTCATGTTGTTCCAACATGGCAGGGAAATTGTTATGATAAGTACTTGCTCACATTATTCCAACGTGGCAAGGAAATGCAATGCTGTGTTATGCAATCCATGCACGCCTTTCTTGGCATGGTGGGCAAATAAATTTTCAGCCGAGGTGTCTCACGACACCTAACCATGCATTTCTTGGCGGGAAGGCCTAGTCTCCGGGCACTCTATGGGGATGACGAGGTCGCCAAATTTTCTTTAAAAAAAGGAGATAGAAAAGAAATGATGAAATGTTTAGGTTAACATATTGGCTTAAAATGCTTCTTTAGGTCATATATGAATACTTATGCTTGAATCTCTATATAATGAAAGCTATCCTATTTATGGCAAGTATGATATAAAGTGGTTAATATAAATGCTTATGTGTTGAATTTCTATATCATGCAAGCTATTTTCTTATTGACCATTATGACATGTATTGTGTAATGCTCACTTTAGGATTTTATTTAGCTTGACATGTAGTGAAATACACATTAGACATATGTTCAAACATAGTTACCTTCCATACTTTACTTGTCATTCACACCATGATTTGCATACATCCATGAGACATAGTAAAAAAAATAGGGGAGACACATGAAAGTAAACTTGCAAGTGCAATATGCCATCTACTATATATAAAAAAAGGACATCAAATAAAAAAAAAGAGTCAAGCTAAAAAGAGACTCACAAGTATATGTGACACAACTTAACCCTTAATGCAAGATTGAAAGAACTTAAACATGTGCTATAAGGGAGAAAAGGAGAGTAGGAAATGTAGGTATTTTGAAAGGAAATCCCTCTATTTATAGGCTTCCTTAGCCCTCTCCTTTTTCCATCTATTCTTATTGCATCGACACATGTGGTGCCTC
Organism: Cymbidium sinense; assembly: GCA_021442155.1. Taxonomy (NCBI): domain Eukaryota; kingdom Viridiplantae; phylum Streptophyta; class Magnoliopsida; order Asparagales; family Orchidaceae; genus Cymbidium; species Cymbidium sinense. The sequence goes on from CM038229.1 coordinate 107,386,067, forward strand.
ATCAAAAATTGCATGAAAGAAAATCACCTAATTTAACGCCATTTGTCATATCGCATGCACATGCATGGACATGTGGCATACCCTTGTGCATCCTTATCACTTCCTTTGAAAAGGAAAATAAACTCTTTGCCATATCTTCTCAATAAATTTAATGAGTATTTATCCCCCCACTTGCCATGAGCTTGCATGTGAAGGATGTGGATTTTAATTAACCCACTTGCCTCTTAAATGACATATGACATCTACTCATATCTTTGTCTTCTCCTTCCCCTTATCAAGAGAAATAAATGGGCTATGGGTGATTGATCATATGGGCCTTCAAAATGATTTATTTCAGCCCCTCTTCTTTGCTGATTTGTTACATAAGGAGAGGATTTTAAAATCAAGTCTAAATTCATTTTAGGCCCATTACCTTATATTTGATCATATGGGCCTTCAAAATGATTTATTTCAGCCTCTCTTCTTGCTGATTTACATAAGAGGGTTTTAGCTAAATCAAGTGCCTAAATTCATTTTAGGCCCATTACCTTATATTGATCATATGGGCCTTCAAAATGATTTATTTCACTCTTCTTTGCTAATTTGTTATATAAAGGAGGTTTTAGCCCAAATCAAATGCCTAAATTCATTTTAGGCCCATTACCTTATACTTGATCATATGGGCCTTCAAAATGATTTATTTCATTTCTTCTTTAATTTGTTACATAAAGAGAGGATTTTAGCCCAAATCAAATGCCTAAATTCATTCTAGTACATTGCCTTACATTTGGTCAATGGTCTCCAAAATGATTATTTCAAATCCATACCCTTGCTAATTTGTGACATAAGGGGTTTTGGCCAAATAATATGCATATCATATTTTCCAAAGATCGATGCTATCCATTTGGTCTTTCTGAGTCCATTAACAAAACCCAAAAATATCGCATCAAAGGCCTAAACTTGCAAATTGAACCTACATTTCAACTATACATTTAATGTCCATACAATATTTTAAAAGAACAGATACTTATGTATGTTGAAATGTTCAAACATTAGACATGCCAAGTAAGATAAATACAAGAATGATGCTATACTTTCGGTTATCTTCTAGTCCGTTAAAAACTTAAAAATCAAAATTTGACATATAAACTTCAACTTAGACATCTTAATGTCCATACAATTCCCAAAGAACGATATTGCATATGTGGAGTAATTATTAAGTCAAATATAAAGATATGTCATATCTTTGGTCTTAGGACGGTAAGTTAACAAAACCTAAAAATCTAATGCTATGTAAATTGAAGTTATCACAAATGACTAAAGATACAATCATTATTAATGTCATCTCAACAAGGTCATAAGAAGAAAAGTCTCAAACCCGATCCTCTAAGTATAATCTAGAGTTGACAAGTTTGGAGAGATAGATCTTGAAATAATAATCTAGATCCGATAAGAAAATAATAAGATGTATATCCCGTTTGGTCTTGACGTAAGTTAACAAAACTCAAAAATATCATCAAAATAAACTTGCAAATTGAACCTATAACAAAACATTTAATGTCCATACAATATTTTAAAAGAACATATACTCGTATGTATGTTGAAGTGTTCAAACATTAGAGACATGTGCAAGTAAGATAAATACAAAAGATGTTATACTTCCTTTGGTCTTGTCGTTAACAAAACTCACAAAATCAATGACATATGAACTCCAACTTGACATTCTAATGTCCATACAATTCCCAAAGACAAATATCCGTATGCATGTTGGAGTAATTACTAAGTCAAATATAAAGAAATTTACATAATGGTTTCTTCAAGTAACATATATTAAAAACTCATGTTGCATTACAATCATGTCAAATACAAAGAACATATGCTACATAATCCCGTTTGGTCTTGGACCGGTCCGATTAAAACCTAAAAAATTTGATATTATAAGAATTTCAAATTAATAATATAGAAGCTAATTACATATATATAATACAAGATATAAATCAACTGACATAGCTTCTAAAATTCAAATTCTTAGGAAGAAAAGTCCCAAACCCGATCCTCTATGTTCAAACTAGAGTGGACAAGGTTTTGAAGGATTATACTTCTTGAGATAATGAATTTAGACCCGATCCTCTGTAGAAAACCGGACAGAGTAGACAAGGTCTATCAATTGATATTAGTCCTATAATCGAGAAGGGTAATTATAATTAAAATTTTAATGATAAATGATCATACATTCAAATTTAAAATCAATCATAAAATGATCAAAATTCAAAGAAAATACAAAAATATAAATAAAAACGAAATGAATTATTTAAATTAAAACTTAAAAAAAAAATTAAAACTTAAAAAATCAATCCATCCCTCCGCAATTGTTTGTCTTCGGGTGACTAATTAAGAAAACTTTTGCTCACAAAGAGCCAATGTCAAATTAAATACATAACTACCTTCACACTCAAATATTCCTAAGCCCGTGGACGCTGTCCTCCTCTGTCCGTGGTTTTGCCATATGGCACCACATAAATGATGGTTAATGACCTGAGCCCTATGACCGGGTGATTTGCGCGATATTGCACCACTAAATTACGCCGACCCAGATGTTCTCCAATGGCTTTGCTCTTGAAATGTAAATGTAATGTATTTGGGCAAAAAGTCCTATGTTAGCTAAAGTTGACTTATATTTGTCCCCTAGACAAACTCCCCAGTCTCTACAAGGACACCTGACGACGTAACCCATGTTTTGTCGACAAGGATTCTTCATTGGTCGACCACCTCCTTGGCTGTTTAACCAGGACCGCGACAACCCGTGACCAACCATGGGATCTAGATCGAAGCCATCGCTCTCCCACAAAAGTTTTAAATTAAAATTATAAATTTCATAAGTTCTAAACTCCACTCACTAATTATATACTGCTCTTTAACCATTCATTGACAGCCTTAATCAGTGCTTTCTCAAGATGGGAGGGTAATTAACTATGTGGCTTGCATAAGAAACCTAAAACCGATATAAAAGTTCTCACCAAATGAGAATGAAATCTGGTGTCTTATCTACTATTCATCCGCTTTTGAAATTATCAGCATACTTAAACAACTCTTTTGTTTTTGAAAGAGGCTGTGAATTTTGGATCCCACAGAGGTGATAGACATATCTCAACCTTCCTTTGTCTTAAGAGGATCGCATGTATCCCTAAGGATTACATAACTAGAAGGTTGTTCTAATAAGTATTCCTTGGGATGACATGAACTCGACTTGAAGCTACACCAAGTCACAAAGGTAATGCAATCTTCTAATACCAAACATAAAGATAGGGGCAATAATTTGGATCATGATTCTTTAGTTAAATCGGCTTGTGACTATTAATGCTTTAAGAGATTCTTAAAGATCTTCTTGACTACATCCTCTTGAATGAATAAGATTTATTTAATCACAGAAGAGTAGTAATGCACATGGGTAGAATACTAGCATGATGTTGTTGAGGAGGTGATGGTTATCCATTGTATAACAAGTGGCTTATGACAACCGAGGTGGTGGTATAGGAGATGATAAAGGAGATTGCTAAGCTCGAGGATCTCGAAAGCCCTAGGGGTTTTGTCAACACTAGGTTTCTTTTCAAATGATGAGGTCTTTTGGCTATCCTAGAAAGGCAAGTTGACCTCTTCTTGTAAACCAGCTTCCTTATCGAATTTTTAAAGTTTTGATTAAACTTGAGCATGAATGCAACCAGGTCATGGTTATTTTTTAGGAGAATCTCTGACATGTGTGATAGTTGTGGTTCGCATTTTACACTCAGGTTTTGCTACCTGAGAACGTAATCAATAAAGGACTCATTGGGGACTTACGTCGCTACAACAAGATTATCTATTGTAACCCTTTGATGAGCAAAACCTCTTGATGAAAAGATGACTCAAGAATGTCTTTACCTAACTATTGGATTGCATATGAAATGTAACAAATGATAAATAATCAAAGAATGACATCCCTACCTACATTGTAGCATCTTCAAAATGTGTAATATGTTGGTGAGGGTTCAGATCAAAATCTTGAAGGAGGAGCTCTAAGCTTAGGATAGTGGACAACATCAAATTCCTTTGGGTATGGTCTAAATAGATGAGCCACCTCGAGCTTGGCCAATGCATCCTTCACCATGCTCCACCAACTGGATATTTTCATGCATGGAGGTGCTATCCACCATTCTATGCAAGCTACCACCTTCTTCTCAGAATGCATGAGGATGATGAGGTATGTGCCAACTGTCTATTATGGAAGAAGGCTGTGAAATCAATTCTGCAATGTTGACACCACTCTCATCATCTCCTTAATCTTCTTCCCCATTTTGTCAATATGATTATCCCTCTTTGGGTGGAGAGGTGAGTTGAAGTATCATTTCAACTAAACTTTTCTGATCTTGAGGGAGCTCCTAGTATCGACCACATGGATTTCAGCTAAATCCTCAAGAAGGTCATCCTCATCAGGATCAAATGCTACCCTCTTATCCTCTGAATATGTGCAATCACTACCTAAGTATTCCCTCTTCTCGACAAAGTAGGCTACTACAATCTCATCCAATGAATGATCTCTTACCTTATTGGGATGCACTAGAACAAAATGTGATGATAATAAGATATGGTTATTAAAATACATCTAAATAATGCCACTTGAGTGCCATTATGGGAACTGCTCACTAGAAGATATTCTTATGACCGCCTACCATCCTGAGTGTTGTCTCTGGGATATTTACTACCAGTGAAAAGAACTATCTCCCTCCTCCTCTACATGCTATCACCGGCTTTATGGTGGTGGTGGTGGTTGCAACCATGATGTTGTGCCGCCACTCCTTCTTCACCAAGATCAAATCAGTAAACTCACTCACTGTAGTAAATGGAGTGGGATCCTTGGCCATACATCACCAAATTTCTCCCAAGCCAATTTCATGACTTTATGAGCTGGATGGAGTATCTAAACTTGATGGATAAAATTAGTGTGGCTAAGATGACACACCCTCGCCAAAGTTTATATGTGATTGGTGGTACCAATCAACACTAAGTGTATGAAGTATGATGGGATATCAACAAGAGTGGAGGCATAATTTTAAAACCTACATAATCACTCTAAATTGATTCTACTCAGCCTCATGCTATATATTTACATGGTAACACAATGATTAACCTCAAATCAAATAATATGCCATACTCTGAGCATCCATGGGATTTACCAACTAGAAGTACATTCTAGACGGCATAAAAGTTCCTCTTATTTATCAAGCCTTGTGGTATAAAATGTGGAGGCAATGCAACTATCATTTTGTAGTCTTGCTCTCATTTGATCAATGAAACCTATTTCCACTAAGAAGTGGAGAGGTCTCACGGAGATCCCTAAAGCAACATGGGATGCTATGTATCTCTCTCGCTACATGAAAAACAATTTGATCTTTTATTGTTTGAATTGTGGATGAGTATAAGAACTAGATCCTACTCCTTAGAGTCATCTAAGCAAGATAACCTTCAGAGAATGAGGAGGTGCTAGTATGCACAAATCCATAAAATAAAGGAGAACTAAAGATGGAATGATTCCCTTAAGGAAGGATACTAATATCAAAAAAGCATATCAATGAAAATGACTACCTTAACCACCTCATAATGCAGGGTGAGGGTCATCATGTAATGCGCTCAAATCTAAGCTAAAGAAAACCAAGTGGGTGGAGTAAATTCATCAACCAAATCCATTCCAAATGGAAAGGTAAAGATGAATGATCATGTATAGACTACAAAATAAACTACTTGTTTGCATATCTGTAATAAGTTTAAATGTAACTGAGATCTTGCTTTTAATGCTTGTCCTAGAGAGTAATAGAGTGGATAACCCACACTAATTCAAACATATATGTGGTTAATGGAGAGATTTTGATATGAGGAGAGTCTTTTCCTTGATTTATTTGAGTAAATGATTAAAGCTCTAAATTATAATGTCCAAATGCATAAGAATGAAATCAAGGCGTACATTTCATTGCTAAGGAATGAGGTAGGAACCTCCTTGGGGCTACTTAAAGTCGTGCGTCCTGGAATCTAGACTAATATAATAACATTCTTACTTATGCAAATCAACACATGAATGTAAGGAATAGACTTTATTTCATACAATAAATTCATATTCACTTGCATTTCCTATGTATATGTAACTAAAATTACAATACATATGTATATTCATTCATTAATAAACTTTTGAAAGTATATTTGGGATTTAATAGTGATACTAGCCACACATATTTTAAATTTAAATCAACACATGCAATTTGACATAAAGGAAATCATTTTTATTTGATCAATTTGAAAGACATGAATCCATGAGTACAAGTGGCATACAATATTTAGCATGATTGAAAGGAAATAAAACAACACAAGCATGTGATTTCATTCAAATAAATTAACTCCCAAGGATAATCAAACTAAATAAGATTATTTAAAATAAACCAAAGTTCTTTAATGTCATTTCATTTTCATGTTTGATTTAATTTAAGAAAATGTGAAAGAGGTTTGCTAATCCTAATCCCATCCCCATGTGTGAGTTAATTTAGTTTAATGAAGAATAATTAGGTTAGGGTATGAATTAAGTCAATTAATGAACCCTTACCTACATCACCTTAAGTTAATTAACTAATTAATAACGAGTCAATATGATATGCAACCACATGAAAAGTAAATTAGCAATGTTCTTAAGAAATGAAAGGGGCCTAATGTAATTGGCTCATGATTAATAGTTAATTAGGCTTAAGGGATTTAATTAATTACTTTTATGATTCTCTTACACATGTAAGCTAACCATAATTTCATTAAATTCCTTTAGACTATTAAACATCTAAAAAGCTACCCAAAATTGATTAAAGGTGATTAGATGTGAATGAGTGGCTTTTTAATTAAGTTTCATTTTAATCAAGTAATTGATTAATTAAATCTTTGATTATATCTCTTAATTATGAAATTAACTTGGGAAAGGGATCAAGAGATGGGCCTCAATCCCAATCACTAAGTCATTCTAATTAAGAAGCTCAAATAGCTCACATCTTAATTAAGTTAATTAATCACTTAATCTTTAATTGAAATGGATAGAGGCTTAATGAAATGGTCATAAGGAATACCTAAACCATTTCTCTAGAACTCTTCATTAATAGAGGGCCATGAACTTAATTTATGGATTAAGTTACTATTCATTCATTAATTATCACCAATTAAATTAAGTGAGTGATTAAGACATAATCAATTAATTTCCCTAATTAAGAAACTAATAAAAATCCCAAAAAATTAGGGGAGGCAGAGGTCCTCCCCTTAAACATCCATAGAAAATTTGAGATTAATTGGGTGATTAATTGAAGAGTAATTAAGCTAATTAAAATTTTAATTTAACCTTAATTAAGCCACTATTGAAAATTAATTGAAAATAATTTTAATGGACTCTACTCTGTAATATCTTCAAAATGAGCCCTCATTTATATTTTTTGGATTTTTCTAGGATTAGTTATGATTTTTAAAAGTTTTTTGCTTAAAAATAGATTATTTAAGCTTAATTAAAGCCTTAATCCCGTCGAGGCACGTGGCGGCTGACCCGACACATTTTACACGTCATACGATGAGATTGGTTATTTAAGTTATCATATGTGCCGCTGACTTGGATTGCGGCAGACGCACTAACTCCGTGGACCATTCTATCTAAGTTCGGATAGCCACGATTCGATCCATGGTTTAGATAAGGAATCAAGGGATCTAACATGGGATTAGATCATGACTGTCCATTCTGATCATGAGGAATGAACGGTCCATGATCTATCCTGTTCGCGAGTGATGAAAGATGGTTGCCATCCATCTTTCCCTATTCAATCTGAGCTCACCCGAGCTCGGATTGCCTCCAAATTGATCCCACACCTTTGGGGAGGGGAGGCACACACATCCAATGGTTAAAAATACATTACATTCGAATTTGCTGCACAAAAGACCAAAAAATTTTCCATATAAGGCTCAATTTTGCAAAATTACCTCACCAGACCTAATGTCCTGCGGTGGGATCGACGGAGGTGGCTCCGGCTAGTTGAGGTGAGGCCTTGTTGAGAAGCTTGGGGTTTGATTTGGTGTAGAGCTCTCGGTCAACCAATCCACATGCGTAAAGGCTTCAGCTTCGATTGAACTTCAATCTCTTATGGTCGGGAAGGCTCGGGGATGGTTCGGTTGGCTTCGACAAAGTAAGAGGATAGTGTGGGTGCAAGGAATTTGTATTTGATCAAGTAGAGGTGGAGTATTGCTCGGAAGGATGTTGCCCTATTTTAACTTTACACATAGAGAGTAATGGCCAATTGAGGGAGCTCTGGGAATCCTCTTGGGAAGTCTTTGGGATTTTGAAATTGCCTTAGGGACTTACACAAAGTAATTGGTGATGAATCCCACTCGAATTGAGGGGGTATACCCCTCAATCGGACTTGATAGATGGACGGGATGGCTTCCATAATTCATTGCCATCAGGTCATCAGAGGGGTCTCTGTCAGCTCCACGTGGCACACCAAGAGTGGAGGAAGTGGTTGTGTGAGTCTCAAGGCTTGATATGGTAGGATTGAGTTGGGTTAGGTCTTCCCTTGCACCCACGAGGTTTGACCATAGTTGTTTGGCTTGCTTCCCTTGGTTCATGGAAAGTGTTAGGATGGCTTAAGGTCGGTTAAGGTGGCCTAGGAGTTTTTCATTAGAATGTTTGATGGCTACCATGGAGATGGGAGAGTGGACTTTACTTCTTAAGGCAAGAATCTAATGCAAAGAGGTTAATCCCCTTGGATTGGGTCCCACTTGGATTTGGGCTGGCTTGGAGCTGACCCGGAGTCCATTTGGGTTGGGTTAAGTTAGGCACCAAGGTTCCATAAAGTGGCATTGGGTGATTTGGCTTTATATGGTCAAAATAGGCTCATTTGGGCTAGGTTGGGTTGGATTGACCAATTGGTCAAATTGGGTCAAACCAAGACTTGAGTTATTTTCATATGATGATTTGGGATGTCTTGGTTAAATTGGTTTTGATTAATTTGGCTTAGGTTTTATTTTTGGCTCATTTGGATTCAAATAGGTCAAATGGGCTAAGCTGACCAATTTGACAAATTTGACCAAATTAGGTTAGGTTAGGTGTTGAGTCAAGTTCAATTGGTTAATTGAAAATGATTGTAGGCTTTGGTTTGGTTTAATTTGAATTTTAGCCAATTTGACTCTTTAGGTCAATTTAGGCTAGGTTGTGTCAAGTTGACCAATTGGTCAAATTGGGCTCAATCATGGCTTTGGTCATATTCAATAAGTGATTTGGAATGAACTTGAGCCATGGGTTGCAATCAATTTGGATCAAATCATGATTTGACCCATTTTAACTTTTTAGGCCAATTTGGGTCAACTTAGGTCAAATGGACTTGGTTTGACTCAATTGAGGGTTTGGTCATGTTCAATCATTGATTATGAATGGGTTTGAGTTAATGGTTTCAATCAATTTGGTATATTGTGAGTTTTGGCTAGTTTGGATTTTATTTAGGCTAAAGGTTGACTTGGTCAATGGGTTAGGTTGACTTGGTTTGACCTAATTCAAGACAATGGATTAACTTAAAATATTATTGATCATGATATGGGATTTGGATGGGCTTAGTTCAATCCAATTTGGGGTTGAATTAGAATTTGGCTCAAAATGGTCTTTTAGGTCACTTTGAGTTAAGTGGACCTAAATGGGTTAATTGGATCGATCATGGCTTCATTCAAGTTTAATTGAATTCACATATGGACTTAGGATGGAAATATAAATCCAATTGCAAGTGGTTTGAAGCCCTATGGATTTTGGTTCATATGATAATTTCAAGTCAAATGGGGTCAACATGGGCTTGACTTGGGCTAACTTGGATTTGGATTGATAATTATAATTTGTGTTTATATTTGGAATAATGATTGAAGGATTGAATGAATCATAAAGAAATCCATGGGTTTTGAGTTGATTTGGATATCATTTAGCCAAGTTCAAGAAATTGGCTAAAAGGGCTAAAATGGGAAATTTGATTTGATTTGGGTTTGGTTTTGCCATTTGGGTTTATATTTCATTTATATTTGTGAATATAAATGAAGATATAAATGATTCATGAGAAAATCACTTGAGTTTGGAGTGATTTGGAAATAAATTTGACCAAATTGAGGGATGTAGGTCAAAAAGGGCTTAAGTAGGAAATTGATTTGATTTGATTTAGTTTGATTTGATTTGAAAAGTTTTAATTTATATTTCATTTATATTTATGAATATAAATGAAGGAATGATTGATTTATAAAGAAATCAACTAAATTTGATTTGGTTTGAAGGAGGTTTTTTAAGCATATGATGATGATTCATATGGCTTAGAAAGGGTTTTGGAGTTTGAATTCAATCATGGGTTTCAATCATTTGGAGTTAGATTTGGTTTATGATTTGGGTTGGGATTTGATTTGAGATTGGATTTATGATCCTAAAAAAATCAATTGAATTGGGGTTGATTTGAATTTGGTTAAGGCTAAGTCGATAAGATAAAATCAAAGGTCTTAGGAAAGGATTTAGAATTTGAATTTAATCATGGGTTTCAATTAGTTGATTTGGGATTGGATTTATGATCTATGGTTTTAGATTTGAATTTGAGGTTTTGTTTAGAAGAAGGAAGCAAGGATTGGGTTTAAGGCTTATAGGGTAGGCAAGTCTTCCTAAATCTGTAAGGTATAACCTATTCTTATGGCTAACTCTTCTAAGTCTTTGAGCTTAGGTTTAGTGTTCACCTAATCACTAAAAGTATCTTAAGACTATGGAGCTCTTAGTGTCTACAAGAGTCCTAGATCTATGGTAAGGAAGTTGAGAGCTCACTCCCAAAAGTGATGTCAATAGATAGATGACCCACCTATAGTTGGCCAAATTGTAGTTGGGGAAGGTAAGCGGTGGACTTCATGGCCAGCTTGCTGTGATGAGCTGATATAAGCACACCCGAAGACACAAATCGTGTATCATGATCTAGTCTAGTCACATATTACATTAGAATTTTGTATGGGATAAGCTCTGCACTTCGTTTACCTCATGGTGGCTGCGTTGGGCATATTACAAGGATTCATATTTAGATCTTACCAAGCTTGAGTTTGTTATGCATGTCAGAGCATACATACTATTTGCTATTGGTTGTTTCCATATGTCAGGCTCTTAGGGTCACTTATAGTATTTACTACTAATATAGGGTGTTGATACATTTAGAGAGTTCTCATTGGGATTTATTGTGCTTGCTCATTTATACGGGGAGCTACATGAGGCATCGAAGCCACAAATAGGATGATGTACACTTACTACTGGTATGGGCAAGTGAGAACATTCATGTGGACAATTCTACATTACATATATCATACCCTATGGATATAGATGGCCTGAGCATGGGATGTCGGTAGAATGAAAGGTTTATATGAGAGATGACACTGTCCCACATCAAAATTTATAGAGATGAATTAGTTGAGCTATTGTAGAGTCAAGTACATTGCAATGTAAATTTATTTGTTTAATTCATTATTAGATGTATATAGAAAACCTAATATTTCTTTCAAACTTTGTAGGTAACATGGGAGCCATATGAACATCAGATTCATGTACGTGCTGTGAATATATGCTTACAAGGTGATGAGATATGGCTGGTTAGAGTACCAATAATTAGCTAAAAATGAGTTGAGTGTACCTGCTTAATCGTGTTCTTAGACAGTTTGACCTTCCACCTATGATTGATGTAGCATTAGTAGATCCCTCCTTCAAGCGAGTAGATGGTCGAGAAAAAATATATGTTGATTGGATTGATTTACATACATTTACATTAGGAAAGTAGATGTGATTACATTTGGCGGTAAGTTCATCCCAATAGGACGATGAGTCGATATACATGAGATGGTATCTCTTAGGCTTCACTCGCATCGGAACCAATAATTCCATCGAACACTTATTTCTCTCGAGCGTCTAGAGAACGATTAATAGTTGGCCTATTTTCACCTAAAAATTATTTCTTTGTATAATGATCCGATCCTAACTAATTTTCTTTCAACGTAGTGTGAGCACATCCTGAATACTGAGGATATATTCCAGCATTATTTTGGGAAAGATGAGGATAAAAATTTCAACAATCTATCAACCAGTACAAGGAGTTGTGCAGGGAGCTATGACGTAATATGCATATCTCTGATAGTAGGTATAGTGGCACTAACATTCACATTCGGTATAGATGGGCTGATGGATGTTGGTCCATCTTCTATGCTAGTGGTCAGGCCCTCTACACATACATTCACAAAGTCACCACTGTATTCATATTAGGAAGCTATGTGTATTCAATTCCACTCATAGTAGGCACTCGTCCTACCAGATATGGGCCTCTGTCATTCCATATGACACTCCTGTATGGAGTGTACCAGCTTTCTCTCTACCCTCATCAGGTTACTCACTACAACTTGTCGAGCAAGTTGAAGAGGAAGGGTAGCATCAACAACATCATCTACGAGACCCGCTGACCCATTACATTACACTCGATAGTGATGCATCATAGGCATCGTCGAGGGTAGTCGTCTATACTATTATCTTTTTTAGTTAGTTGACACCATTTAGCTGTAGTGGTACTTTGTATTAGAGTTATTCACTTTGATTCACTGTTGTATGCTTATTATTTGTTTATCTTTTGATGTTGGTTAGTATTTATTTCTATTAAATGGTTATTGTTGTAGATCAGATTATGTTATTTCTTGTCCATGTATGAACTAAAGCAACTTTCAAGATATTAATAAGCTAGCTTAGTATATGTTTGCAAGGAAGAGAAGAGGATTATGTCATTTTCCAATATAACCAACAGGAGGTGAAATGATTATCCGAGCAAACTTGGGATCTTATGTTTTGCACCATGACAAACCAAACAAACGTAAAAAAGCTTGTTGGGCAAGATTCATTGATAGTTGTCAACATGAAAGTTGTCAAATTTCATTATCTTTCCAAACCAATACAATTAGATGATTAGACACCTGGAAAAGTAATCAAAGTTTTAGTTTTGTACATTGAAAATTCAACCAAACGCAAAAACTGCGGCTTGCTGGGCAAGATTCATCAAAGGTTGTAAACATGAAATTTGTATAAAATTTTATTAGCTTTCCAACATTACAAGCACCTTAAATTCCGAGACCGAATGAGTCCAATACGGCCAAAAAAGTGGGGGTGTCTCAAAATTTTCAGTTTTGCACATTGAAAATTTGAGAAAATGCAAAACCTACTTTGGAGAGATTTGTCGATAGTTTTCAACATAAAAGTTATAGAAAATTTTGTTATCTTTCCAACGATACTAGGCACTCTAAATTCCAAAAACAGATGAGTCCGATATGATAAAAAAAGTGGGGATACATCAATATTTTTAATTTTGCACTGTAAATCCGGTATACTAAAAAATTACTCCGGTTCATTAAATAAACATAAAGTTGTAGAAAATTTTGTTAGGTTTCCAAAGATACTAAATCATGCTAAATTTTAACATCGGATGAGAGATCGCTTAAAACGTGAGATTGCATCAATATTTTTTTTAAAAAATTTTAATAATAGCCGATTGCCCGTTGAACGATTACTAGGCCTAAAATTAAAATTTTTATGCATAATTAAGTAAATTAATTCTTATTAGATATATATATATATATATATATATATATATATATATATATATATATATATATATATATATATAACTGTATTATTCTTTTATTAATGACAAATATTTTGGTTATCTCAGTTTTTAGAAAATTTTACATACATAATGCACATTTCTTATGTATTTACAAGTATTTTTTTTTTGCACGAAAAAATATATTTCATTATAAAAATCAATAATGATATTATTTTTGATGTAATACTAAAGATTTAAATTATATTTATATAAATATTAAATTTAGATGTTAGATATCTAAATATATAAAAATTGTAGGTGTGCAAATGTTTTTTTATGATAATTTTATTTATTTATACCGTTTTGGAGAAATAGAGAGATTATTCTGATAGGATTTGGGCTCTATCAACAAAATCTTAAATTTTGATTGAGTTACACTATAAGGAGATCTGATTATTTTTTATTTTTATTATTTTTACTACAACTTTCTCCTGCACGCTTCTTCTCTGACATCTTCTCCTTCAACAAATTTTTCAGTCGTCTGAACAGAGAGCAGGTAAGTGGTTGAGAGCTTTACTTTTAATTATGAGATCTTAGATTCAAATTCTTATATATATATTATTTATGTGAATTTAAAATTAAATTCACTCAAATATCTTAAAAAAAAAAAAAAGCTGATAAGTAAACCTCCCACATTGACTTTGTCAACTAGCATTTCATTATTGGCTTATTTCTACTCGTCAACCTCTCCCGGATTTTACTCCTCTAATTTGAAGATTCATTTCATCTGTATTTTTTTTAAGTACACGCTGTTATTTAAAATTTCTAGTGGAACTGCATTTATAGCTTTTTTTTTTTAAATGGTGAAAGGAACTCATAGATGTTATTATGAATTAATTTTATTGAAATCTGCATCGTCTTCAATCACAGTAATGATATTTTTTAGAAGTACATAAAAAAGTGTTACTTTATATATATATATATATATATATATATAAACAGAACTCTGAAATAGTAATTTTTCTTCAATAAATAATTTGTAATCTTCCTCCAATTTCATTAACTGTATCGTTAGTTTCCAGATCTATTACTATAGATCTTGTCTTTGGCCTTCTTTAAAAAATTTTAACATAACTAATAAAATTTATGGCTAAATTAATAAATTATTGAGTATTTGATACTTATAAGTAAAAAAAAATATAAATTTATATAAAAAATATATATATGTATATAATATTACTGTAAGAGAATATGAATTAACTTAATTGATTATCAATATTTTATGTACTGTTGTAATCCGCATGTTAATGATTTTTTTTTCAACTTCATCATATAAGTATTACGAAGAAGCCCTAGAGAACTCTATTAGCGAAATCTTCCTAGACTGATTGTTCACATTAATGTTAGTTTTCCAACCAATTTAATATTTCGACTATGTAATGATATGTGAAAATATTAATTTCATATTTATAAGTTTTTATTTTATTAAAGATAGTTAGCTGGTTAGTAGATTTATGAGTATCTCAGAACCATTTCTGATGCATATGCCTAAAATAGTTACAGAGAAATTAATTATTTTTAAAATATTATAAATATTCTCTTGAACTTAATAATATTGCTTACCATTTTTTCTTGCTTTTCAATCCTAAAAGAGATATAGATGATCGTAACTATTTTTCATAAAGCTTTAAGTGTTTAAAATTAGATGTGCACTTCTTAATTTTTTGTGCTCACGTCTCCTCTTTCATGTGAATTTTTCAACTTTCAATATTTAGTGCATTCAATCATAATAGATAAATTTATTTCTTTCTTTCAATTATTATTTCTCAATAAAATATTTATTAGTTCTTATAAAGCAATTTTTTTCTTCCTCGAAATCTTTTTAAAAGCAAAATAAATATTATTAATAAAAAGGATAATGAGGCCACTATTAGCCAATCCAATATAGAAAAAATATAAAAATAATATGTAGTCATATATTATTTTCTACTTTGATAATCCATATAATATAAGTTATTTTTATATATATAAGTGATTTTTAATATATATATATATATATATATATATATATATATATATATATATATATACTTGCCATGATGTAAGTTAAAATTTTGTGTAAAAATTCAAAAGTTTAGCAGAGCATCATTCTTAGATCCGATAAGGAAGAATGCAAAAGCTAATTAGCCTTAATCATAATTCTACTAAGGTCCACATTAATCACATATGAAAGATAGGGCGAGAATAAGCTTGAATTTTTTTTTTATGCACTATTAATTTTGACTAAGAAGAATGATATCAAAGGTCTCTTAGATTTATAGAGAAGGTAAGAAATATGGGAGAATAACTTTCAAAGTTATCCTCAAGAGAAATACTAAGAGCAACAATATGCAAGTCAAAGACAATAATGATCGTATGAGGAACTGAATCAACCATAGCAGTCTAACTCATATTATGAAGAAAATAATCTTGTTGAGAATTATGATTGAGAAAATCTAGATCATTATGAGTATTGAGATATTCATTCTTATGACTAATTTACTTATTAGCAATCAATAGGGATGAGCATAAAGTGGCTTAATATTGTATTAGATTTATGGAGTAACAACTATTTGGACTGAGAAAGAATCTTCAAGAACCAAGTTATTTGATTATTTATGATGAGTGCACTCTTCGAAATATCTGTATAAACTTGACTATCTGCCTAGTCAATTGATTATAAGAGCAAATAATTGGTGTGCTCTCAAAGACTACCTTTTTCAAATTTCTCTCTTGAAAAACTTTAGAAGAGATCAATTTTCAAAAAACCCAGCAATCAAGAGCTTTAATATTAAAGATATATGTGAGTCCACTCATAGATGATTGCCACTTTAAAATATATCATATTAATATTTTATAATATTAGTAGGGGTGTCAATTTGGGTCGACGGGTCGGGTTCGGGTCTTACCCAAATTCGACCCGACCCGAATAAGGTTGATCCAAACCCGACTCGTTTATTAAACAGGTCAAAAACTTCAACCCGAACCCGAACCGACTTCAACCCGATTGACCTGACATGAACCAAATGATATATTTTTTAAGTCAAAATTGAGTCAAATTAGGGTTCGTGTGTTAAAAATCAGGTCAATTTCGGGTTCGCGGGTCAATTTCGAGTCAAATTTGAGTTGGCGGTCAAAATCGAGTTAAATCCGGGTTGGTGGGTCAACCCGAACCCGACCCAAAAAGTCAAATGGGTCAATTTCTTCAATCCGAACCCATCCGAAAATTATTCGGGTCAACCCAAACCCAGATTTTTCAAGTCGGGTTCGTGTCGAGTTGTCGTGTCGGATCAATTTTTGACACCTCTAAATATTAGTATGTAATTTGATTTTTCTTTTTATTATAACCTGACAATGATTGCATTAAAAAATATTAATTATGTGCACTTAGTGTGCTCTCAATTTTAAGTTAATGCAAATAAGTTTTAAAACATAGAGTTTTTATCTTCTTATTTTTTTAAAAAATTTATGATATCTTCAATGCCTTGTAATTATATATGTAATAACCTAATTAGAGTTTGAAAATAATTTTGTAATTAATAAGAATTACATTAGATGCAAGAAATAACAAAAATAAAATTCCAATATATGATTAGTGAAATTATTTTTTCTTAAATTGTTGCAAACATTGTAGATCCTAAAACATCATAATCCCAGGAGAACTATATTGAATGAAATTATTTTATTATTGACACAAAAAAGTTGAATTTAAAATTGTATGAGTTAGCTTTTAAATAGCTCAAAATGTCTTGTTGAAATTTAAGTTGATTATTGTTGCTTTGATTTAGGTTTATTTAAATGAGATTTAATTCGAGTTATTTCAAATTGATTTTTGTCTTAAATTAGTTTTGGTTCATGATTTAGCTTGAATTTAAGTCTCGATGGGTTTTCTTTATGTTTGAACTGGTTTGATTGGGTTTAGGGCTATGATTGATTTGGTTTAGCTTGATTTTAGCCTAAGGAAACTTGGGTTGGTTTGGGCTAGGTTGGTTCCACTAGCCAAATAGAATTATCATTAGGTTTTAATTCCATGAGTCTTGGGTTTGGGTTTGATGCTCCTCAATCATTAAAAGTGTCTTGGGCCTCTAGGTGAATAAGTCTTAGTGTTTAGATGAAAATCCTAAAGCTAAAGGAGATAAGCGTAAACGTCATTGAAGCGAGTTCAACAACTATGTGTATTAAGATAAATAAAATTAAAGGTGAAAGTCTCATTAGTATTTTAGATAGTTGCCGACATTGAATCTAGGTTCATGGCTAGAATAACAGGTTGTAAAATTTTAATGTGGGAGGTGTGGAGTTATTTTTTTGGATAGAGATTTTGAGTTGTCACTCCTAACATGTAGGTTTAGGTCTTCTACTTATGCTTCTCCCCTTGTCAACATCCATTTTATTCATGGAAGGGTTACTGGGCCAAAAATGTTAAGAGTGTGAGATGGATTTGCATACAGAGTATTTGAAGGGTTGCCAATCATATTGGATGAAGGATTTAAGTTTTTAACAAGAACATTAATGAAAATCTCGCTAGCTAGAGAGAAAATTTCAATTTCAATATAAATCCTAACAAAGGTCAGCCTAGCTTTATTGGTTGTAAGGGTGTCCATGGCAAGAGGGGATCCAATTTTACTAATTATTCCATGAGTCTTTGGTTTGGGTTTGGCATCCCCTCAACAATTAGAAATGTCTTGGGGCTCTATGTGAAGAAGTCTTAGTGCCTAGATAAAAACCCTAAGGTTAAAGGAGATCAACATAAATCTCACTAAATGTTATTATGATCAATAAAATTAGAGGTGAAAATCTCATTAGTATTTTGGATAATTATTGACATTGAAGCTGGGTTCATGGCTAGAATTATCACGCCATAAAAGTCAATGAGAGAGGTGTAGACGCGCTTGTTTCATTGATAAGATATTTTACTAAGTGCCATGTCCGCATGCAGTTTGGGACTTACTTATGCTTCGCCTTCACTTTAATTGTTGAAGGGTTACTGAAGCAAAGATGTGAAGAGTGTGAGATAGCTTTGCATCCAGAGCTTTTGGAGGGTTTCCAATCATATTGGATGTAAAGATTTAAGTATTTACTTAGAACATTAATGTAAATCTCATATGGCAGAGAGAAAATTTCAATTTTGCAGTAAATCCTAGCAAAGGTTGGCCTAGCTTTATTGGTTGTAAGGATGTCCATGTCAAGAGGGGATCCAATTTTACTATCCTAAAAATACTAGTTGGCTTCCAACAACATAGAGGAATGTCCATGATTTTTATCATTGGAGGAAAAAGGAAAGTTCTTCCTTAACAGGAGGAAGATAAAAGACCATTTCTTTAGAATAAAGGGCTTTTCAAAGATAAACTAAGGACCCCAGCTCTATGCAAAATTAAGATCATTAGTTTTTGAGAATTTAGGGAAGAAAAATCCTTAATTTAAAAAAACCTAATAAAAGTATCTTTAATCTTCCAAATTTTTTTTCACGTAAGAGGAGAGATTCATAGTAGAGATGTTTACCAACAAAATAGGCAACTAAACATAGCTTCTAATCTTTAGCACCCTCATGCACTTCTTCATCCTAGAATAAAATAGTACCATCAGCATGAGGCAAAAAAAGAAATAAAAAAAATCACCTGAGGAAGAGGTCTAGGTGGAGACTATATTCTTCCAATTAGAGGGAGGAAGGCAAGTCACCTCGGCATCTTTGTTGAAAATCATAATAGAGTTGTTAGAGTAGTTAACTCAACAGTCTTTATTATCAAGGGAACTGATTGGAAACCTTTGATGAAAGGAAACTTAATGGAAGGGGAGAGGAGGAGAGGCCCATTGTAGAAGAGGACATGGATGGAGAGCTCAATCTTATCATGGATGTGTGTAAGGAGCCTGAGAGAAGTGTTGACCTCACATTTGGAGTGAGGACTCTTCTTCCCTACCTTAGACTTAGGGGGTCTTCTAGACACTAAGATCTTCTTAGTCATAGGACACTTCTAGTGGCTAAGTTAATACCAAACCTAATCCTATGGACTTAGGAAGGCATGTCCTAGACTTAAGCTATACCTTAGGCCTAAGGGAACCTACCTACCCTTTGCCCTAACCCATGACCTATGCTTATCCAATCATGCAAAACCAAACCTCTAACCAATCCCAATTGGATCATATTTCATATCCAAGCTCCATGCCATAATGATATAAATCCAATCCCATCCTAAACCCATCATAATCCAATCCTATAGACTTAATATGATGCTCCTTCAATCAAACCAAATCCAATTGCTTTTCACAAAAGTACTCCAACCCTTCAATCCTTCATTTTAAACCTATCCAAAATCCACAATCAAGCCAACCCAATCAAATTAATTCAATCAACCCAAGCAAGCCCATTTGAACCCAAAATATCTGAATGAGCCAATATCCAATTAAACTCAAACCAATTACAATGAAAGCCATCAATCAATCCCAAATCAATCATCAAACTCAACTCAACCTAATTCAACCTAAATCAACTCAATTGACTAATTAGGTTTACTTTACCCAAAGTAACCTAAAGGACCCATTTGAACCAAACTTCAATCCAACCTAAATTGGATTGAACCAACCCATTCAATACCCTTTATAATGATTATTGATCATTATTGATTGATCAATTGCAATCAATTGGGTCAAACCAAGCTAATTTGATCACTTGACCTAAGTTGACCCAATTAGCCTACATGAACCAATTTGGAACAAACTTCATTTCAAGCTCAATTAATTGGAACCAATGATCTTTACCAATCTTAGATTGATTCTTGAATATGACTTGACCATCAATTGAGCCAAACCAAGTCCAATTAGCCTCTTGATCCAAGTTGACCCAATTTGATCTAAAGGGATAAATTGGGCCAAATCTCAATCCAATCCAAATTGATTCAAACTAATGACTCAAATCAATCATAAATTAATTATTGAACATGATCAAACCCTTGGTTGAGCACAATTTGACGAAGTCAACCCAATTGACCTACTTAGCCCAAATTGATCTAAATGGTCAAATTGGTCTAAATCATTCCTAAATCCAAATTAATTGAAACCAAAATCTACAATCATCTTCAAATGATCAATTGAACCTAAACCAACACCTATCTCAAGACAATTTTGTTAATTTGACTATATTTGTCAACATAGCCCAATTGACCTATATGAGTCAAATTCAAATCTACTCCAAATTAATTCAAACCAATTGAACCTAAATATCTCAAGTCATCATTTAAACATATCTCAACCTATGGTTTGACCCAATCTGACCAACTGGTTAGCATAACTCAACCTAGCCCAATTAGACCTACATGGGTCAAATTGAGCCAAACCCAACCATACCAACTCCAAACCCATTCAAACTTGGCATGACCCATCCTTGGGTCACTATAGGTCAGCCCAAATCAAGCCCAACCTAAACCAAACCTGAATTGACCTAATACACATGGGTAAAGCTCTCCAAATGGGACAAAGCACACATTTGGGTGGCCTTCCCTACCCCTTCGCACTTGGCAGCCTCCTTAGCTTAGTTTTGACCTTTGACCATTGGCTAACCTGACCCAAAGCTGGTTGGGTCAGCCATGAGTAAAAAGAGGTGAGCTAACCTTTCCACTATCATTGGCTCACCTTGGGGAGGTGGTACACTCCACCTCCCATGGCAGCCCACCTCTCTTCACTCACCCACTCAAATTGAGCCACCTCAGCACCTATCTAACATCCCCGACTGCCTGTGCCAGCCGGACGTCTACCAAATGTAGAATAAACTTGAGCCATTCGATTTGAGAGGGAGGGGATTATACTCCTCCCCCACTAATTCCAAACACATCGGAGCATTCAGAGAGCTCGAGAGTGAGGAGACGAGCTTCTCAAGTGCTTTCTTGATATCGCTTTGACTCCCCATCATCGGCGATGTCAAACCCAAATAGAATAGAGCATCCACTTCGTCCAACCTCACCAAAACTCCACCAAACTCAAATTAACTTTACCCACACCTTTACTAAGTTTCGGTGATATGAAATGAATCAATTCTTGATCGATTCGAGCACTAGAGACCACTCCTAGGCTAACTTCGATGAGGATTCCAACAACGTTTAGTCCACAAAGCCACCGACAAGGAGGCAACCTTCAAGCTTCTTAATAGGGCTTCGTCTCTTCAAGATAAAGCTACCTCAGTAGATAGACTACCAATCCTGAGCTTTAGCGAGGTAAATTCTGCCAAACTATAGAAATCCAATAAGTTGTTTGGCCTTTGTAAAGAAAATCATATTTTCGTGTGAATCCCACCGTAATATATCCTTAGATCTCTTCCCTAAAGCTTTTATTGTCAATCTCAATGCCTCACGGAGATCTGGATCGAGGGGAGGGCGGACGGTGTCCGTCTTTTGTCGCTCAGGGGATGAAGGATCAACCGTCATCCATTCCGTGTGATTGGAATGGATGAGTGTGATTAATCTGTTAGATTATCTTAATTTAATACTATTAAGAACCATGGGTTTAATCTCCACAATCCGATCCAAGATCTGACTCAACATGTCACGTCAGACATTTTAGTGGCCAATCCCGCGGTGCCATGTGGAAAGCTGCCATGTCAGCTCCTGCGTGGTGCCTATGGGATTAAGAGTTAATCAAGGTGTAAAATATAATTTAATTAGCTAAAACTTCATAAAATCATAACTAATTATAGAAAAATCCAAAAAATATAAATAAGCTTATTTGGAAAGGTTAAATAGAGAAGAATTTAGTCAAAATAATTTCATGAAGTTTTGAATAGTGAACAGAGCTTTATTAGGGTTTAAATGTTTCTATAATTAGATTCTTTAATTTAATTAACACTTAAGCCTATTGCATTAGGTCTTTTAGGAGCATTGCAATTTCAATTTCTCATTTGCATACCATTTAAGGCTCATGAATAAGTGATTAATCAAATTTAAGAAGCATAGGAAAGGGGTAATTAAATAAATTGCTTAATGATTCAAACTTAATTAATTCATGAAATTCATCTGATTACCTCTCTTTAAACACATTGAATCATCAACATAGGATGGGATAAAAACAACAAGTGTTTCCTCCTCTTCAAGTATAATCAAAATTTAAAATCAAATTTAATAAGAAACTTTAGTTTCCTTAAATGAATTTATTTAATATGATTGTCATTAGGAATTAATGTAGTTGAATGAATTATATGGTTATTTTTAATGATTCCTTTTCAATCACTATAAATATTGTATGCCATGTGATATCATACATTCATGCTTTCAAAACCCAATAATCAATTGAATTTACTTATGTAAAATTGCATGTGTTGGATTAATCTTATCATATGTATGGATATTATCACTAATAAGTTTCAAAATTATTTTTAAAATTATAAATTGATAATGAGAATTTGGATTGATATTAGTTATGAATATTACATAAGATTTGCATGTGCTTATAATCTAAACATGTTAAAGTATTATTTTGTCTTCATGATTCATGTATGAGTTTACATATGTTTGAATAATAATAACTATATAGTCTGGATATCCCGAGAATACGAAGCTTTAATTAGCGATAAAATAATTGATTATCTCTTTTCCCTAGTTAATAAAGGCACATACTTATTTAATTTCATTCTTATGTGTACTTGTACTAGAATTTGGATATAACTTTACTTTACATGTGTAAATAATTCAACAAAAATATAATCTTTTCATGATTTTCATTCTCATAGTTATTTGTACATCCATATGTATTTAAGAATTGTAAGTATATAGTCTGGACATCTTAGGAATATGAGGCTTTAAGTATCACCAAGGAGGTCATTGATTATCTCACTTCCCTAGTTTAAACAACGACACGTACCCTCAAAACTTTAATACATGTGTGTGTGTCTTTAATTTAAGAATGAAGATCTCTCTTTTCTATCAAAACATATACTTTCATAATCTTTTAAGTATGCTAAAAATCTATTGCATGTATATGTATGTTAAGTTTTAAATCATATGCATAGTATAGGTGATGAAAAGGAATGTTGTAACATGTTCCATTTAATGGCAATTCAATTGCATTAGTCTTAAGATGCTTTTCATGTTGAATAGAATCCTTTAAAGTTAACCTAAACTTACGAGTAATAAAACATGGAACAAATCATGCACTAAAAGAAATCAATTCATAACAACATGCTTTAGAAAATTACTTAAGGTAGGAATGAAGGAGGTTAAGCCTCCTTCTTCCCTTTATAACACTTAGGTATCAAGTGAATATCAAATGAAACAAACAAAAATACAAATTAAAATCTGCAAACTTCTAAACAACTTAAAGTGAAACCACCCTTCATGTTAAATTAAATAATTCCAAACTAAGAAAATTATAATTCTAATGACTAGCTAAGACATACCACATAAAGCCTAAGCATACACATTAGAATGTTAAGTCACCACTTCTAGCTTTAGGTTATGATGGTGTATGTATTGGTGTTGTGTTTTATTTTATGATGTAATATTTTAGAATGTATATTATGAATGTAGATCATAGACTAGATGTTAGGCCGTTGTTAGCCTAATGCTATCTTCTATAGAGGATTATGCTAAAGAGGCTGCTAAAATAAATATAAATACTTTGTTCGCAGGTTGTTTATGCCCCTAAGCATAATCCATAATTAAGGGCTTGGTTACCCATGTGTAGGGTGCTAAGTCCAAATAATAAATATAACTACTTAGAAATGTATGTATTTTTAGCTAATATCTATTTTACAGGTGTAGTTAGATTTAGTTTTTTCATAAAAATATAATCTTGTAATAGGAATTGGGATTAGTGCTATGGGGCTTAGGATGTGCAGTGGCTTGAAGGCTTAGTTCTAGGAGGCCCTGTGATGCCTTAGAGTACACTCAAATCAAGAAAAAAAGAAAGAAAGAAAGAAGAAGAAAGAAGAAATGAAGAATGAAGACCTCCCTATAACATATATTCAATTTTAATTGTAATATTCTTTTGTAATCCGGGTTGTATAAGGGTAGAGCTAGACTACCCATCTTTTATTTTTCCTGGGGTATACGGTGGTACTCGGCTGCACCGACCTTTATTCTTTTACAAAATCTATACATGTTTGATTGATGTTATGTTTATATTGTGCAATAGAACTGCATCCTCTTCATAGTTTCTTATGATTGATGTTTAAATGTGTGGCCTGGATGTAGTAGGCTCTTAAGATAAAATTAATTTTTCTACCCAATTAACAACTCATAATTAAATTTTAAAATAACTTTCAACCTCGCTTTAAAGCTTGGGATATAATCAAGATAATTAAAAGATTTAGTAACCCCTTAGCTGAATGTTGTATGTTCAATATCATGCATATCATATTATACCACTCTTGCAAAATGAGGGTCTCCATTCTTGCACTTTAAAGATCGCTTGACCTATGAGAGCACCTTTTATGGTGAAGATTCACCCTCTTTCTCTCTTGATTTGGACAATAACCAAATTTCATCATGCATTCAGGCATAAAATATCCCAAAGCTTGTGTCCAAAATATTGTGTCAAAATGATATAAAATTTGAAAAGATTTTACATTTAGACTAAGTTATATGTTCATACCAAACATGATCTAGTCTCTTAGGGAGTGAGTTTAGGATTCTAGTCACTTTCAAATTAAATAACAACTTAAGCTATCTTGTAATTACATAAGATTAACCTACATAGATTTAAAACATAGGAGGTATGTTGACCTCACTTTTGAAGTGAGTTCTCAACTTCCTCATCATAGATCTAGGACTCTTATAGACACTAAGAACTCCTTAGTCTTAAGACACTTCTAGTGATTAAGTGAACACTTAACCTAGGCCTAGAGACTTAGAAGAGTTAGCTACTAGAATAGGTTGTGCCCTAGGGACTTAGGAAGACTTGTCTACCCTATAGCCTAAACCCAATCCATACTTTAGTTCTCAAACCAATTATCAAATTCATACCAAATCAAAACAAAATTTTCAAACTCATAATCAATCTCATGATCAAATTCAAGCTCAAAATTTCTCCATAAAATCTCATGATTGAATTCAAAACCTTTCTAAGCCCTTTGATTTCATATTATGGACTTAGTCTTAACCAAATTCAAATCAATTCTAATTCATTTAATTTTCTTAAATATCAATTCAATCTTTCAATTAAACTATCAAATTCTAATTCAAATTCAACTTCAAATGATTCAATCCCAATGATCAAAACTAAATCCAAACTCAACCAAATTTCTTTCTAAGCCCTTTTGACCTTCCTCTATAAGCTAGTCAAATTTACTTCCAAATCACTCCAAACTCAAATAATTTTCTTATGAATCATTTATATCTTCATTTATATTCCCAAATATAAATGAAATATAAATTCAAATAGCCAAAACCAAATCTAAAATTAAACCAAAATCCAATTTATACCATTTAAGCCAAATTCCTTGAACTTGGCCAAATCCTATCCAAATAAAAATAAAACCAATGAATTTTCTCTTAAATCAATAATTCTTGCAACCATCTATCCAAATATAAATGAAATCTACAATCATCAAGCCAAATCAAAATCAACTCAAGTCAAACCAAACTAACCTATTTGCCTTGAAATATTCAATTGAGCCAAAACTCATTTGAACCCAAACCAATTGTAGTTGAATTTATATGTCAATCTCAATTCCATATATAAACTCAGGTATATCAAATTCAACTTAAAATCAAGCCAACTAAACCCAATTGGCTCACTTGACACAAAGTGGCCAATTTAACCTACATGAACCAAAATCAAATTCAATCCAAATCAAAGTGAATTAAGCCAATACAAACTTCATGTCAAGATTGTTGATCATCCTAGGTTAATCAATTTTCATGAATTGGGTTAAACCAAGTCAACCTAGCCCATTGACCAAGTCAACCCTTTAACCCATACGAACTCTTTGCCAAATTACAACCTAATCCAAATTGATTGCAACTAATGGCTCAAGTTAATTCCAAATTGATTATTGAAATTGACCAAAGCCATAATTGAGCCAAATTTGACCAATTGGTCAACCTAACCCAACTTAGTCCAAATTGACCTAAAGGATCAAACTGGCCAAAATCCAAATTGAATCCAAATTAAACTAAATTGATTGAAACCAATTAAACCAATGCACTCTAAATGCTCATTTGAACTTGATCCAACCCTTAGTTTGACCCAATTTGACCAATTGGTTAACTTAACCTAATTAGACCCAATTTATTGCAAATTAAACTAAATGAACTCTAAATGATGTGAAATTTAGTCCAACTCACTTTTTACTCATTTCAAATTTCCTCAAATCAAATCCAATACCAAATGAAGACTTTGTCCTTGGGTTAAGGGCATCCCATGAAAAAGACACTTGCCTAAATATTCATTTCTTTCCCTTGGCCACTTGACACTTATCCATTGGTCCACCTAAGCACCAAGGACATTGACCAACCTAACCCAAGATGTGGTTGGGGCAGCCTTGACTCATGGGGAGGTGAATTAACCTCACCTACCCTATTGGAACACTTGGCATGAAGGATTTCCAACTCCCCTTGCTAGGACACCCATTTTTCCTTTATGGTAGCCACTTCCCATGCCTTTGCCAACTAAAATGAGCTACCTAAGATGATTCCCTTCCATTCCCAACCACCCTAAACCAAAGGACACCCATTTGGAGCTAAAAAATCACAAAATAAGGGAATTTTTAGCCACATGAAAAACCAGAGAATTAGAGACACATAAACTTTTCCTCCCACTCTCATTCCATTCTCCTAGGGCACCCAAAGCAACCAGCAACCATTCCCACTTAGTTTTTGAGCTAAAGCAAATAAAATCAAGTGGATTCCAATGAGGAAGTGGCAATAATAGGAGAGCACACCATTCTGAAGTGAAGGGGAAGGTCTAGGCTCATTCCAAGGCTTCTTGCCCCACTTAAGAGCATGCTCGGATCATCATTGCCATCGAAAATCATTCGCTGTGAGGTAATTTTCAAGAACCGTAGCCAACCTTAGGAGCTTTTATTTGTGACATTTTCTTATGCAATTTTTAAAAATTTCCATAGAAAACCCTTGCATATTTCATTTTATTTCATCCCAATATAAAAATAGGAGTTTTTTGTTGTGAATTGAAGCGAAAACGAGCCCATTCGGGTGAGATTTTGTTCAGATTTTATAGAAATTCTAAAATCTCTCTCGGTTGCATAGTAATCTCGTTGGTTTTGTTGGCTGGAAAGCAGCAGCCATTCGATCCCATTCCTGGGGATTGGATGGCTAAGATTATGCGATAGATCTGCCTATTTTCTCCCTCAGATCCTCGAATGCTATCTGTACCATCCAATTTGTGATCGGATTGTCTGAAATGATCTGCTCATCGGACTCTCTTCTTCCGCTTTGACGCAATACAGCCAAATCAATTTGCATGACGCCACGATGCACATTAGCGCTACACGGTGTTGATTAGGTTAAGAAAGAAATTAGGATGGTTTTCTGATTTTAAAAATTTATTTAAACCACCTAAAACTTTAAAAATTCATTGAAAATAAAATACTTAATGAAAAATTGCCAATAATGACTTGTTGGATTCATCTTTTCGAGAGGAATCCAACAAATCTAAAATCCCCAAATTTCATTAAATATTCTGAGCTTAATTTAAGTTTTTTGTGAAAATAAAATTTCATTAATTACACTAAAATGCACATCATATTAAGTTGAAATTTTCAAGGATTAAAATTGAAGTTAAATTGCTCCCACTATAAAAATTTCAAGTCAAAAGAATTTCTATATTGGAAGATATTGCATTCTGAAGTTCAAATAGTGAAAATAAATTAATGAACTTTACAAAAATTATGAAAAATTACTTAAATCAACTGAAACTTTGAAAAATCATAACAAATCATAAAAAAAAATCATAAAAATATTAATAAATACTCATTTTAAAGGTATGTTAGAGGAGAATTTAATAAAAATATTCTCAATTGATTTTGAATAGTAATTAAAGCTTAATTTAAGTTTAATTAAAAACTTAATTAGTTTAATTACTCCCTAATTACCTAAGTAATTAATCCCAAACTCTCTGAGGTTGATTAATGGGATGACCCTTACCTCCCATAATTTCCTTGAGATTTATTGGTTAATTAATGAAAGTGCTCATCTTAGCTCTAATTACTTTCTTAATTAATTAAGTGAGTAATTAACATTCTAAATAGCAAGGAAACCATTAATTAATCTTGCTAATCATTGTGGAACAGTGAATGAGCATGGGGAATGATATTGAGACCTCTTTGCCATTCTGTTCCTTAAGTTCATTTCACTTGACTTGAAACTAATTAATTTGGGACTAATTAATGGTTTAATTCATTAATTAAAATGACTTAATTAATTAAATTAAAATCATTATCATTTCAGATCTCATCTAATTAAGTTTCATGGGTAGATCTTTAGGTGTTTAATAACCTAAAGCTATTTAAGGAAATTATGGCTAACCTACATGTGTGGAGAAGCCATAAAAGCACTTAATTAAGTTTCTTAACCTAATTAATTATTAATTATGAGCCAATTACATTAGGCCTTTTCATTTCTTAGGATCATTGCAAGTTATTTTCCATGCATATCATGTTGGCTCATAATTATCTAATTAATTACTTTAAGGTAACAAAAGTAAGGGTTTAATTAATTGATTTAATCCATGTTTAACTTAATCAATCCATAAAATCAATCTAATTGCTTTTTATTAAATCAAATTAACTCACACAAATGGGGGATGGGATTAGGATTAACAAATCTTTCTCATATCTCTTAAATCAAGTTAAACATAAAATCAAAAGTGACATTAAGAAATTTTGGTTTATTTTAAATAAGCTTATTTAATATGATTATCTTTAAGAATTAGTTGGATTGATTGAAATTACATGCTTGTGTCTCTTTATTTCTTTCCAATCATATTAAAATATTGTATGCCACTTGATTCATGTATTTATTTCTTTCAAAAGTAATTAAAAATAAATGATTTCCTTTATATCAAGCTTATATGTGTTGATTCAAATTAATATATGTGTGACTACTATCATTATTAAATCCAAACATATTTTCCAAATCTTATAAATAAATGATTACATATGCTATAAATGATAGTTATAAATATACAGGAAATGCAAATGATTATAGCTTAAGTATATGGACTAAAGTCCTTTGCTTTCAATATTAGAATTTTAAAAAGACTTTACTCCATGTATATAAACGTTTTCAATCAAATAAAATACAACCTTTGCATGGTTTGTTCTCCTTTATTTGTGTATAAATTCTTATATATTTGAGAAAAGCAAATAGTTGGTCTAGAAACCCCAAGAATACGAGGCTTTAAGTAGCCCCAAGGAGGTCATTTGATTATCTCACTTCCCAAGTTCACAATTGCATATACTAGCACATGTATCTCATACATATGTGTGTGTACTTGATTATGGAGACAAAACCCCTCTTTTTTTTACCAAAACACATGCATTTGAAATGTTTAAGTGATAGAATTAATTATTCATGTGATTAAGAGCTCTCTTTCTTACATTCATGTATGCAAGCTTACATGTGTTTGAATTCAAATAGGTATATAGTTCGAACATCCCAGGAATACGAGGCTTTAATTAGCCCCAAGGAGGTCATTTGATTATCTCACTTCTCTGGTTAACAGTGACACATACCTATTTAATTTCATTCATATGTATTTTTTCATAAGAATTTAGATAAAGCTTTAAATTAATATGATAAAAATAATTCAATCAAAAGGAAAATATAAAATTTAAATGATATTCATCATTTAGGTGTGCCAACACATATTACATGTATAGATATGTTTAGGACTTAGTCATTTGCATACTACGTATGATGGAAAGAAATGAACAAAAATGTGTTATGTGATAGTAATTAACTCTAATTAATCTTAGGATGCATTTCTTATTGAATGGGATTATTTAAAGTGAACCTAAACGTAGGATTAATTAAAAATATGTAAGAAGTCATTCACTAAAGAGAATTCATTTAATTAATTTGCTTTATATGTGGCTTAAGGTAGGGATAAAAGAGAGTGATCCTCTCTTTTCTTCTCTTTATAACACTTAGTTATTGAGTGTAAACTAAGTGAAACAAAAGAAATATTAAGTAAAACTTATGATTCAATTAAATTACTTAAAGTGAAACCATCCTTTATAATTAAATCCTTTCTTACTTAGAAAATTATAACAAAGCCTAGTTAAGGCATACCACATAAGCCTTAATACACATTAGAATTAAGTCACCACTTTTAGCTTTATGAATTGTATGGAGTGATGTATGTTTTGTTTTGTGATGTATTATTTTAGACTTGATGTTAGGGTGTATGTATGGACTAGATGTTAGGCCGCTATTAGCCTAATCATATTTCTATAGGGGATTATGCTTAAGGGGTCGTTGAAAAATAAATATAAATGTTTTCTTTGCAAGTTTCTTAAGCCCCTAAGTATAATCCAAGTTAAGACAGGTGGGCTTGGTTACACATGTGCAAGGTGCTAAGTCTAAACTATAAATATAATTTCTTGGGTGGAATGTATGTTTAGCAAACCTCTATTTTGCAGGTGTAGTTAGAATTACTCTTTCCATTTAAATGTAATTTTACAATTATGAATTGGATTAGTGCTATGAATTAATGAGCATTATTAGAAGACTACGTCTTATATGCCATGTGATGCCTTGAAGTGAGCCAAATCAAAGAAGCAAAGAGGAGGAAAGAAGACCTAAAAATTTGAAGAAGATGAAGACCCCCATAGCATGTATTCATCCTTAATTGCAATTATTCTTTTGTAATCCAGGTTGAATAAGGGTAGAGCTTGGATACCCATTTTTCTTTTTGGTGTATGGCGGTACCCTACTGCACCGGCCTTTTATTCTTTTACTGTAGCTATAAAATGTTTGATGTTATGTTTAGCTTGTGCATTAAAAATGACATGCCTTTTCATAGTTTCTTTATGATTGGTGTTTGTTGTATGGTCAGGATGCGATTAAGCTCTTAGGAAAAAATAAATCTTCTACCCAACTATAACTCATAATTAAAATTTTCTACAACTTATAATCTCACATAAAGCCTAGGCATTAAATCAAGATAATTAAAAGATTTAGCAAACCCCTTAGCTATATGGATGTATGTCTAATATCATTTATGCATCTTCTACCATTGCAAAATGAGGGCCTGCTTGCATTGGAATTAGAGAGCAACTCTAGATGGAGCTTCACCCTCTTCTCTCTTTATTTAGCTTGTAACTCATTTCAACATGTATTTAGGCATACAAAAAAATCCCAAAGCCTTTGTCAAAATGAAGTGTCAAAAAATAAATAAAATTTAAAAATATTTGCATTAGACTAAATTATTACTCATACCACTCATGCTCTAGTCTCTTTAGTGAGCGAGTTTAAGGACTTTAGTCTCTTTCTAAATAATAACAACCTAACTATCTTACAAAATCATATGACTTGGCCACATGGTATTAAAGCGTAGGAGAAGTTAGCTAGCTGCTACTCCAAGTGATTATAAATCGAGTTATGGTTTTACCTCTTATGAGGTAAACCATATACATCTTCTCTTAGATTTAGGACATGCTTTGGTTTGTTAGATTTAAGATTTGAGGTGGCTATTTTAATAAGCATAAATCCTCACCTCTTAGGTATTTTCACAATCTAGTATTATGGGATTATAAGCAACAATCTAATAAAATTTAACTCAAATATATAATCCTCCTAATAAACATAAAAAAGCCCAAACATAAGATAGATTGGAATGCTCACTAGGTTTCCTTGTATCATGAGCATTCCTACTATCTCCTTGGCTTCAATAATAAGTCTCTTCTTTCTTTTATCTATCCCATTTGATTTTCTAATATAACCAATTTATTGATAGTCTTATCCTTGAAATCTTTGGAGATAAGAATTGCTTACTTTAATTGAGAGTTTCCTAAAGAACTCACCTTTCTTAGGATGTAATTAACTATGCTTGCATGAACTTTAGAACTTAATCAAATAAACCCTACTTATTCATCCAATAAAGTAAGAAAATCATGGTATATTAAGACCATCATGCTTAGTCCTTATTAGGTGATTAGTCCATTGAAGGATGATGTCACTCTTTGAGATAGTACATCATGCCTAATGTCATACTTACTTAAAGTCAAGATCTATGTGGTGTCCCAATATCCCAAAAATAAATACCATAAGGTGTTAGCTGGTGGCCATACCAAGCAATTGTAAGTCTAGAATGACGAGTTTATCCTCTTTTGTGGAGGTAAATTATAATGTCCCCTTTTTTGATTAGGACATGCTTTGCTTACAAGCTCCCTAGATTTTGGATTCGAGGTTATTTATTTCCTTTGGGATACAAGCATAAATTCTCACCTCTTAGGTATTTTCACAATCTTGAGTTGATAGAATATAAGCCCTAACATTATAAGAAAATTTCAATTCAAACTAAATAAACCTTCTCTTTCAAAACATAAAGCCTCAACATAAGATAGATTCGAGTGCTCACTAGGCTTCCTAATATCATGAGTACTCTCTACTTATCCTCCTTTGAACTCTAAAAATAAGTATTTCCAATTGAACATTCCCATTGATTTTCTAATATAACCAATTTGATAGTCTATCCTTGAAATCTTTGGAGATAATTGCTTACTTTATCGAGAGTTCTTAAAAAATCCTTATTTTCTAGGATGTAATTAACTATGATGGCTTGCCTCTAAAGGGAACTATAGAACTTGGCATAAAATTAATCTTGCTTTACTTTTTTATATAAAGTAAGAGAAATATCTCTGGTATATACGAAGACCAATATGCTTTATGAGTCCTTATTAGGTGATTAGGTCCATTATAGAATGATGTTTCTATCTTTCGAGATGATATATCATACTTTGATGTCATACTCGATCATTTCAATAAGTACCCACTAAGTTCTGCATGATGTCCACCTGACAACCAAAATAAAACACCATAAGAAGATATTAATGAAGAAGGTAGGGGTGTAGGTGGCTAAAAGGCCTATCAAGGAGAGGAAGCCAAGGTGATTTCATTAGAAATAGCCTCAAGGCTAGTAGAGGAAGAAAAAAATGCCTAGCCACCAATGGAGAAATACAATAGGAGGCTAAAGCTCCTCTTGTTTAGAAATTATTTTTACTAATAAGAATTTGATTGTATTTACAAGCTAAGAATTAATTGTATTTATTAAATAATGTATAATATTGTAATATCTATATGTCTTGTTTAAAGAAGGAAGAAATTTTGTTAATCTCTTAAAACTATAGACAATTTTAGTTTTATTAATATATGAAGTCAGTTCAATATGAATAAAGCACTTATACCTAAGTTCTTAAAAAAGAATTAAAAATTGCTCAAATACATGCATTTACTGTAGTAAAAAAAGATTTATATGTTTATTTATCTTATGTTTTTCTAATTGTAAAGTATTTGATGCAACCTAACAATCAAAATTACAGACAACAAAATTGTGAATAACGGAAAGAAGACAACAATCAAAATTTGTATATAAAGACTACTACAACATGATAAATTGATAGAAAATTGATGAACAAAATAAGAGATGACAATAATAAAAATTTTCTCATATGAATTAATAAAATGCATATCTATCTATCTATCTATATATATATATATATATATATATATATATATATAATCTAACCAACTTGGAGAAAAAGAAATGAATCAACTCACATGAACTGACTGACATACAAGACATAACAATTTTCCAGAATAATTGAATTTTCCAAAAACATCTACTTTTTAACTGTTTTCACATGCGAATAGGAGGAGGCAAAAGAGTTATTCCTCGCAATCAAGAGGTATTTGCCTATAAACATTTGTACCGTAATAATAGTAAAAATTTTTAAAAAGTAAAATTTTATTTGATAAATCAAAAAATATTTGAATAAAAATCTACATAATAATAATAAAGAAATAAAAAATTGGTAAACTTTTGTTTAAGGGGTAGAAGAGGCAAGCAAAGAGGCATAACCTTTGCATTTAAATTGCTATTAAAATTTAAGCACAACATTAAAAGTTTCTAGTTAGAAATGGGAATTAAAATATTATTACCATTAATGAGATTAGAAATGTAAACTATATATTACAAAAATGTAAGTGTTGGCTAATCTTTTTTTTTTTTTAACTCAACCCTAATAGTTTCTAAAGCATAATTGCTAGAGTTGAAATGTGTTTTTGGATTTGGAAATAGAGAAATCAAATAATAAATTAAAATATATTGCATGCAACTGATTTATTTGTAACCTAAAGCATAATTGCTAGAGTTGAAATGTGTTTTTTGGATTTGGAAATAGAGAAATCAAATAATAAATTTAAATATATTGCATGCAACTGATTTATTTGTAACCTCATTGTTACGTTTGGGGTGGGGTTGGGTGATAAATTAAAACTCCATAGATAAATTAAAACTCCATATAGCATATAGTTGAATTACCCCTCGACTGGTATGATACTAACATTTCCTCATACTCCCGAGCATTCAAGATCAAACTAGTTATCAGTTCACAAGCTCAATCTGGAGAATTGACAAAAGTAGAAAGAGAGCTATCACATGTCATTGATGTTGAGTTAAGGCCATGTCTCAGCTCATATTTGATGGCCTCTTCCCATAGGGAATTAATAAATGTTGCAAAAATGAGAAAAATCATTGAATTGAAACAAGACAAACTCGCTAGGATGAGATGATCAATTAGCAGAAAAATACTCTTGAAGATTGTTATAATCAGATCGTCAATGAAAAAAAAATCTACTATTGATGATGAAATTATCCAAAAGTAGAGAGATGACTTGGAGATATGCCATAAAGAAATATCCCAATTGAAAGCAACTATAATCATGAACTCGAACATGACAAGAGTTCCACTAGAAAACTAAGCCTTTAGAGAGTAAGAGCTTTACATTAATAGGCAAGCTTTAGAAAGCCAATGAAAAATGATCGATTATGAAAACTCCAGATAAATTCCTTGGCTATCGAGCTTATGAAAAATATGATATATCAAAATATTTTAAAGAATAATATAAAGAAAGCATTGAATTCTATTTGTAATTATAATTGTAGCTCAATGATGAATCCTTATATGTCAATGATCTCACACCTGCTAAGAGCAAAAAGAGAAAGAGAGAGAATGCAAAGAAGGAGAGAGAGTCCAAAATGGAGGGAAATGAGAGAGCCATATCTTGAATTAGGGGTGTTGGGTGATAAATTAAAACTCCATAGATAAATTAAAACTCCATATAGTTGAATTACCCCTCGACTGGTATGATACTAACATTTCCTCATACTCCCGAGCATTCAAGATCAAACTAGTTATCAGTTCACAAGCTCAATCTGGAGAATTGACAAAAGTAGAAAGAGAGCTATCACATGTCATTGATGTTGATTAAGGCCATGTCTCGTAGCTCATATTTGATGGCCTCTTCCCATAGGGAATTAATAAATGTTGCAAAAATGAGAAAAATCATTGAATTGAAACAAGACAAACTCGCTAGGATGAGATGATCAATTAGCAGAAAAATACTCTTGAAGATTGTTATAATCGCCAATGAAAAAAAAATCTACTATTGATGATGAAATTATCCAAAAGTAGAGAGATGACTTGGAGATATGCCATAAAGAAATATCCGAATTGAAAGCAACTATAATCATGAACTCGAACATGACAAGAGTTCCACTAGAAAACTAAGCCTTTAGAGAGTAAGAGATTTACGTTAATAGGCAAGCTTTAGAAAGCCAATGAAAAATGATCGATTATGAAAACTCCAAATAAATTCCTTGGCTATCGAGCTTATGAAAAATATGATATATCAAAATATTTTAAAGAAAAATATGATAAATTAAAACTCCATAGATAAATTAAAACTCCATATAGCATATAGTTGAATTACCCTCATATGATACTAACATTTCCCTGAGCATTCAAGATCAAACTAGTTATCAGTTCACAAGCTCAATCTGGAGAATTGACAAAAGTATAAAGAGAGCTATCACATGTCATTGATGTTGAGTTAAGGCCATGTCTCGTAGCTCATATTTGATGGCCTCTTCCCATAGGGAATTAATAAATGTTGCAAAAATGAGAAAAATCATTGAATTGAAACAAGACAAACTCGCTAGGATGAGATGATCAAAAAAAAATACTCTTGAAGATTGTTATAATCGATCGTCAATGAAAAAAAATCTACTATTGATGATGAAATTATCCAAAAGTAGAGATGACTTGGAGATATGCCATAAAGAAATATCCAATTGAAAGCAACTATAATCATGAACTCGAACATGATAAGAGTTCCACTAGAAAACTAAGCCTTTAGAGAGTAAGAGATTTACGCAAGCTTTAGAAAGCCAATGAAAAATGATCGATTATGAAAACTCGGATAAATTCCTTGGCTATCGAGCTTATGAAAAATATGATATATCAAAATATTTTAAAGAATAATATAAGGAAAGCATTGAATTCTATTTGTAATTATAATTGTAGTTCAATGATGAATCCTTATATGTCAATGATCTCACACCTGCTAAGAGCAAAAAGAGAAAGAGAGAGAATGCAAAGAAGGAGAGAGAGTCCAAAATGGAGGGAAATGAGAGAGCCATATCTTGAATTAGGGGTAAGAAAAAAGTCCTCTGCCTTGTGAGGGTCCTTCCCTATTTGTGGTTTTGGATCATCTCTTGAGTGATACATCATTGGTCACTTATTAAAGTAAAATACAATGTGACAACTATGAGATATAAATGTCTGCGTCACATAGTTAGTTACATAGTTATAGTAATTGTTGCATGAATCATTCATGTGGGCTCTGAAAATTCACACCCAGTCTCTCAATGAAAAGAGTTTAGATTTGTTGAGTTAAATTTTTTGAAATATAGATGAATTAATTTTATTTATGAATGAGGCACTACCCAGAGAATTCACCCTCATTTTGCGAGGAATTTAGAATTGGTTCTAGATTCGATAAGCACAAGCACTTATAGTTAATTATTTATACTAAGGATGAGAGAGAACTTTCAATTAAGGCTAGTCATTAGATCGCTAACTGCTTAGCGTATAATAATAGTAGACAGAGTTTTGATAATTTATGAAATTCATCATTTATTAATTAAAAGAATATGGTTACATGCCTGATCAAGATCCCATGGTTTCATCATCCCAAGTTTTCATGGTCCCTAGTTTATTTAGTCAGAGGAGGTAGTAAACCCAACCTGACTGAAGGATCCTTATCAACAATCATGAGTTGCATCATCTAAGATAATCATGTTGACATAGGTTTAAAAAGGACTTTGTGCCATATCAAGCATACCATATGATTCATATCTCAAAGAACAGATGAAGAGGATCATAAACAACCCATTTTCTATGTATAAGTTTTAGGATGCTTATATTGGGTGAAAATTATTTCAATATTCATACAAAAGCTTGTTTCATTCATATAATTGCACAAATTATAAAGCATTTTAATTGAATGATTTTTGGATTCTTAATTCGTGCAAGATTGATGTATGCGAGACTTATTTTGAACTTAAATTACTGCATTCTACCTACTGGTGTAAGTAAGTTGTAGATCCGGTGTTTGATATTTTAGATTTCAAGTTATAGTTTGAAACATTACATGTCTTTTGCATTCCTTTTTTTGGAATGGCTAAATTCAAAGTATTTAATGAAGCCTCATCTTATACTCAATTATGGTCATTCAAATTCATTATAGATCTCCAATGAAGCTCTTTGATTTTCTTCAATCTATCTAGAATAAGTTATAATTTGATCAAGAGTTCATTAGAGTGTCTGTTTATACGTAATGACAAACCATTAGACTTAATTCAAGTCCTCTGCAGGTTTAATTTGGGTTGTATTTATGTTTGAAGACTAGAGTTCAACCCTACCATAAATCTTTGATGATTCAATTATGTATTAAATTAGATTGTCTTTCAAATCATTTGAAATGAGATATTGCAATACTATATTTATATATGTTCTCAGGTTGTCACATTCATTGCATTTCTTTTACAATCTATCATTTAAGTACCTCTCAAACTTCTCCTTCTGCTTAATTACATAGCTAATTGAAGTTTCTTTAGTTATTCCAATGTAGATTGCAAAATAACCCAAATGTTTTAGTAAACGCTCTTGTCCATGTTCAACTATAAGTATCCAATCTATTTTGATTCCAATTACGTTCAAATATTATAAGCTTGTCTTTATTTCAAGATTTAATATACTTAAATTAAATTTAATATAAATTTAGTTTCAATTTAAGTTCTATATAAGTTTATCTTGCATTCAATAATCTTATTATTTAGTTCAATTCAAATAATGTCTAAGCTTAACTTATTGATAAAATTTTGATAACAACCTAGCATCATCCCCACATATGGGCTGCTTCGAGAGTGTTAGGCCTTCCTACCATGCTTATAAGAATTGCGATTATCGGTGTCTTGCGACATCACAAGTGGGAGGTATTTTTCTCCTACCACGCTTATAAGAAGTGACATACAAGTCTTCAAATGTACTTGCACATCTTAATTTTATTCTTTTAATTTCAATTTTAAATTTGAAATTCATTTTAAGCAGTATTATTTAGACTCTTGTCATTATGAAGTTTAATCAAAATTCTGGTTGCATTTGACGTCATCCACATATCGAGGGCTGCTTCAAGACTGCTTTGATTTATCTAGTACACCCTAATGAGCGTAGCAGCTAGTATTTTGTGACACCATGTGTAGGTATTCAATCCTGATATGCTCTACTGAGCATAACAGGTTCTTCAATCCTATCACGCCCTATTGAGCGTAATGAGGTCTTCAATCACCTGCACAAGTGATAATAAATTTCCTCACGAGGTCAAGCTATAATACAACAAGTACTTAAATCCACAAATATTTTTTCCATATTAGAACAATGTATGTGAGTACTTAAATTCACAAATTTCTCCACTATGTAAGAACAACACAAACAAGTACTTATATTTTAGGTGATTTTACCTCATTTTTCCATTTACACTCAAATTAAGGTGACGATGAGGGATGCAAATTGCAAAGAGCACATATTTTGAGGTGAAGAGAGGAGAAACTTTTCCTCTTTCTCTCTCTCTCTCTCTCTTTGGCAATTTGATTTCTAGAGAGCAAAATTGATGAGAAAGAGAGTAGGTTGGCTTGGCCTAATCATCAGGGATGGAAGATCGATTGGTTGTTGGGAGATTTAGCTCGATTCTATGCAAGATGAAGAGAAGGGGTTGTCTAGGAGCGATCATTGCACTATGCTAGATAGAAAAAAAGGGGTTTGACACTTTAAAAAGTTTGAGAGAATGAGGAGGCACGAATTAGGAGTTCTATGCTGGAGAGGTGGCTATAGCCCGGTAAGGGGAGTGAGAGTTGGATGGGCTTCGAGAGGAAAGAGAGCTTTACATATTGGGGGGAGTGCGATGGGATCAGGGCAGATCATCTTAAAGTGAAAGATGAGAGGGAAGCTTGGTATAGTTTCGACCATGCAGGATTTACAGGGAGAGGTGGAGCTCAAATGGGCGATGGAGTTCAATTTAGGCTAGAAGGAAGTAGAGAGAGAGGGAGTATTTGGCTTGTGTGATTTGTAGAGGACTAGATTGAGGCCCTTCGAGCATTTAACATGAAATGAAAGGTTTGTTCAATGGGTGAAAATAGGAGGAATCGGGCCAAACAAATAGGAGAAAAGAGAAGAAAATGGACGTGTGAGTTAGAGGAAAATTAGGATCATTTTAAATGACACAAGAGGCTAATTCTAGTTAATTTCAACATCTTGAACACATTGATGCAATCAATTTTGTGATTGAAGGACATCTTAATCGATTTTAGTAATGATCGAGGCATTTTAACTCCAATTCGCATGACGTTGCACTCGATTTTTGTGGATTTCAACATATATACACGATTATCCATATAAAAATTATTTATTGGTTAACAATTCCATCTTGAAATGATTATTATAGTATATTGGGTTTAAACAAGATATTCTTGAAATATTCATTATGAATAATGATTATTGTCCCAAATTCAGTCCAAAAATGTTGAACCTTATCCTAAGCTTGGTCCAAGATCAATTTAGCTATACCATTACATTTTGTCTTCTCTTGCTTAAGATTGAATCAATAATTCTGAGAACTATATATATTATTTTACATTATCTATTATATTTTATATTTTTCTTCTACTTAGACTTTTTGTTTTATTTTGTGATATTTATCATTGTTGCTCAATATGAGTATTTATAAGATGAGGAAAAAGTACTTATGTCAAATTAATAATTATAAGAAGAAAATATAATAAACATGATGATTATTAAGATTTCATATGATATTAATTACATTCTATATAACTATTGCATGTAGAAAGCTTCAGGTCAGTAGAGTAATAGAATTTAATATCTTAGCATTGCATGAAAGTTTCTCAACATAGCAAAAGAGTTTGAGAGACATCAAAATTTTTAGGTGGAAAACCCATGAAGGGAAAAACCATGTGGCCTAGCTTACTTAGAAATAATTTCACTATATCAGTATTTGTTATAGTTATTATCCTGTCTTCAAAAGTTGGAGTAGGATAGCTTACAAAGGTAGAATTTGCAAGAAACTTCATTGGATCAATGATGAAGGCTTCATTTGAGGGGGTATTTTGATGATTTACGATGGTCGAGGTCACGAAGAATTGGCGAATAATGGTGATTAGATCCGATGATGGCAATAACCAATATGGTGACCGGGTGGTAGCGACCAATAGTGGTGGTTGGGTGATTCAACGAATCGCGGAAGTTGGAGGTGGTGACGGCGGTGGTGACCAAAGGTAGTGGTGATCCGTGGATCCGGGCAATGGCGAAAGCTAGCGGCTAACGATGGTGGTCGCGTGATCCCATTATCGGGGCAAGCGGCGGTTGTCCAACGATGGTCGGCTGATGATCTAATTATGGCTTGAGATTCTTCAAGTATGAGAGCTCTCTCTCCTCTTCAGCTTAGGTCCCTTATGTGAAGAATGAGAGCCTATTTATAGATTATGAGAGTAACATTTCTGTAAATATAGATAAAATCCAAACCACTCCATCGGACGGCTCAAAATGATTCATTCGATCATCTGATATATTTTAAGTATTTGAATGCTAAAATGAAGTCAGAATTAAGAGA
Source organism: Cymbidium sinense (assembly GCA_021442155.1). Classification (NCBI taxonomy): domain Eukaryota; kingdom Viridiplantae; phylum Streptophyta; class Magnoliopsida; order Asparagales; family Orchidaceae; genus Cymbidium; species Cymbidium sinense. The sequence goes on from CM038229.1 coordinate 107,427,936, forward strand.
TCTTAGGCTTGTTAGATCCAGCTCATCAAGACTCTCGATTTGACTACAAGCATTCCATATTTAGGAGCTATTTGGGATCCGACTGATATCCCAAAATTTTCTATTATGTTTTAAGTGGTTAATCTGGGCTAGTCTCAGCTCAGAATCTGATTGCTTTCGATATCAAGATTCGTTCTTCAACTATGAGAGTCTTTAGTGACATGTCAATAATATTTAACACCATTTAGAAACTATAAAATATTGACTATTTTTTATTATGCAAGATTATAGAAAAACTGAAATTAAATTAGGAGACTTAACATAATGAATATAAGGTGTACTTTGTAATTTATTATTCACATTTATTTGTGTGCTTTGGATTGTATTTTATTTTAAATATCAGTAAAGTAGATTAATAATGTCTTATTTAAATAGTTTGGTTGTAAGTATAATATTTATTTATATGTAAAAGAAATATAATGTATTTGAAATACTTTGTGGTTGTTTGGATGAATGTAAATTAAATTCAAAATTTTATTTTTTGAAATTTGGATTGAGTAAAGCAAAATTAATGTAAAATCCGTAGTAGATGATGATGGTGGGTAGTGATGGGAGAATGCAGCCAATGACAAGGGTAGTGGTGGCATAAATTACTTTGTTTAGTATGCTAGAATTCAAATTACTTTGTTAACATGTTTCAACTTGTGGCACAAATGAAAGAAATAAAATCAATTTCATAGCATTTTAGTATGAGAGTTATTTATTACCAACTATATTGCATGTTATGCTAAGATAAATAAATTCGTAAGTATGATACATTTGAAAATTTTAATATGGTAGCTAATCATATAACAATGAAAACTTGGTACAACAACAACAACAACAACAACAACAACAACAACAAGTCTTTATCCCACTATGCATGGTCGGCTTTATAAATCCTTTTTCTCCATTTTGTTTTATTAAATGCCATATTCTCATTTAATTCTAAATTACTTTGCATATAAATTTGAAATTCAACATTCACATAATGTAAGTTACATAGAGCTATGTAACATATTTGAGACATGAGTTCGACATAATAATCACATTCTAGAACATACATTCATGATACTAAATCACTTAAAGCAGAGAGATGATTAGCTAGCATGTATGAAACTAAACTAATCTAAGAATCATGCATATAAGGAAGAAGTAAAATGTTGGTCAATCATTTGCATTATACTATTTCTTCCATATCAAAGGGTTTGGATATACACTTCATAATGTTTCAAATCATTAATATGTGTATTCTAAACTTCACTTTTATATCTTCAGTGGTCCTCCATGAAGATGTGCTTGTAATTGATGCTTACTTATAATCGGTGCCCAAACATGTTTGAGTCTTCTCACATTATTAACATGTGAAGATAGTGTTTGTGTTTGTGGTGAATAGAATGTAGTTTTTTAATATAGGGATCTAAACTTGTGTTAATAAATAAATAAAGTTATTTGATCTCTTAAATGCATATATACTATTGCCCAAAGATATCATAATATGTGCATTGAATGTTAGGAAAGGCATGTATAAATGATTTAATAATTCTATAATGGTCCAAAGTACTAGATGTTGCATGCCCATTTGATTTTAATAAGTGTGTGTGGTATGCATTCATGGAGTAATAGTGCTACAAGAATTAATAGTAGAAAAAATAAATTAATTATATGTATCATTTTCTAAAAATTCAATTTTAGAAAATAAAATATTATGCTAGAAATTAATGATTCATTCATCTCAAATTATAAACTAGCTAATTTAATTTCTAAAGCAATTGTAATCATACAAAAATAAATTATGAGAAGATAACTCATAAAATTTTCTTTTTTAGTTTTTTTTATATATTCAAATTCAATCATAGGACAATGGTTTGATTTTTTTTTCCTTGAAATCTAATATAGTATGCTTGAGAGAAATATTTTTCTTTTGTCAATATTTTTGACTCATTTTTTTAGTAGAAAGTTATTTTTATTTTAAAATTTCAAAAGAATTGGCTAATTCATCTAATTTTTTTGAAAATTGGTCATCCAATAATTCTTTTACTTTATTATCCTTGGAGTCAGAATCTGAGCTTTATTCATTTCTTATTCTTCTTTCAATTGAACCATAGAAAAAATTTGATTTTATTTTGTTTAATACTTGTCTGTTCTCTTTTTTTAGGAGATTTACTTTTGCAAATGAAACTTAAAGATTTTTTGACGTTCTTCATCAAAATTATTGTGTGATTATTCTCACATATATTTTCTGCATCTCGTAAAGTAAATGATGGTACATCCCAAATGTTTTACTAATTTTCAAATTATCGATGGGTAAAAAGTCATTTGATAAAATATCACAAAAAAGCATTTATAGAGTTGATGTTTGATTATTCAAGATTACATTCATCTTGGGAGTAGTGCTTATTGATTTTTCAGCATACATAATATTAGCTTAATGCATTGAAATTAATAACCATTTGCAGCTATATTTTACACATTTTGATCAATGATTTAAAAATTGCAATCATATGATTTTTTTTCAAGTATTGAAGCAAGATATGCTTGATAGATTGTCCAAAATGATATTAGAAATCAAGAATGGAGTGAGCAATGAGGATCTAAACTTTAGGGTGTTGAACTAAGTGCATGGTCATGGCTTTGATACCAATTAATAATTTTAGATACACTAAAATGGAGGGATTGGGAATTGGGCATACACTTTTTATACTTTAGAAGTTTTATTCAAACTTCTATTAATTTAATGTCACATAATGAATACATGAGACATAATGCACACCAAATATAAATATGTTAAACTAAATAAGCATCTATTAATACGATAACACTATTGGTATAAAACAAGGTATAGAAAGCAAAAAATGGGAACTGAGATGCTTTGCCTTTATGAGGAGGGATGTAAGCCTTGAGATGGATTGAGGCATAAGCCTAAAAATAAGAAATAAAAAGACATAAAATTATAAATATGATAAATCTTCAATATATCTACTTAGTTCATCATCTTGAAGATTTAAATCATTAAACTCTAAATAAAAGTATTAAATGAGAATTTAAATAAGCAGTCACTTAAAAATAAAATAAATCATGATGATTACGATTTGTAGTGGCAGCATCCTTGCATTATCCTCGGACTAAACCTCATCACCTTCAACATCTTCTTATATTACTAGATCTTTCATTTTACTCCCTATAATAATTAAGATTGATTTCAATATAATTTTAAATGAAATAACACATTAATAACATATTCAAGTAATCTTTTATCGTTAACTTACCTTTAAATGTTTTTGAAACTTTAATCCCACCTTCTTTCTTTTAAGTGAAAGTAAACTAGAAGATGCCATCAATTCAATGTCACTTTCAATAATAATATTAATATTTTCATTATAATCATCAGTAATAGAGATTCCTTTATCAACAACTTCAAACCCTTTACCATCTTTAGGACTTATCCATTCATCATTAGATAATATTATCATCAACAAATAAAGGATTTTTGTCATCATCTTCATTATTTCTTCATTTTTGTAAGTTGATAGATCTATCTTTTAGCTTTTTATTAAAGATATACTCAATTTATTTTTTTCCTTTATTTTCTTTTGAATTTTTATAGTTCAACATTATATTTAAAATATTCTTCTTTTTCCCTAATATGAGGCACTAAAATCACAAAGTATGCAATGATTGTCTTGTACCAAGTGATGTTCTAGATTTTATAAATCAATTTGTTCATTCGTTCTATAGTCAATTTGTTTCTTCTCTTTGTGTGCACATGGTTGATTGTCCTCCAATTACAATGACATGTAGAAGCTGAATAAGACTAATAACTTTCATTGCAAATTCTTTAAGTTTAAACATATCATCTCCAAATTGTGCCCAATGCTCTACAAAAATTGAAATAAAATAATGAGTGAATATAAATTTTTATATTTAAAAGTATAAGTGAATGTAAATTTATCAAGAGAATGTCTTGTAGCATGCTTGAGCTACTCTAAATTCAAACATTCCTTTCTTCAAATAAAAATCTTTAAGTTGACAATTAGCTTTAAGGTAATATTCTTTAAAGATAAGTCTAGCATATAAACCAATCTTGACCTCCTTATCAACATGGAAGTCTTTATCATAATGAAATTAGGGGGTTCAAATAATATGTACCAGCATGTAAATGATGATCCCATTTTTCATCAATAATTTTCTCATATTTCTTTATAAGTAGCTTCTTACTCATCTAAATTTCTTTCAATTTTTTTAACCTTATTTATAGCCTCATAAATAAATCATATAGCTAGAGCCTTCTCACTATCAACCATCCTTAAAACATTCACTAAATGATTTGTAGTCTTCAAAACATAATTGACCCCATGCCAGAATGAGCTATCTTTTATTATAATTTTTTTTACTTATTTTCCTTCTTGTATTTTGGCCCAAGAACTTTTATCCCATTCTTCGGAAGAAAATTTAACTTATAAAGGATATTGTAATTTTTAAAATTTTTGCAAAGTCAAATAAGTTGTGACAAATATTATAACTACAGAAAAGATTATTTCTTTATCTATGAATTTTCTCATTAAATTCAACACAAGAATGATTGTAAATAAATTTGCTAACAATAGTGTAAATCGAGTGAAAATAGATAAGAAAGAGAGATGAAATATAAATTATAGAGTGGTTTTGTTAGTGAAATTTTGTCCACTATGCATGTTCCTCTTATCTTCATTATTAATTTTAAGATTAGATTGGAGTGCTTTGATCTTATAAAGTAAAATAATAGTGGTGATAAATTGATGGGCAAGGAGTATTTTGTGATGTTTAAGAGAGAAGGGATATGAAAAATTACCACAGACAACTAGTGATTTGTTAGTGTTAGAAAAAAATGATCCATTGTAACTAGTATTAAATTTATAGTTGCATAGGCTTTGAAGTATCCTTGTTGAGAAAAAAGGGCATAGATGCTATGTATACAAGGGAGAATGCTAGTTGTTTCAAAGTGTTTGCTACATAGAAGCAATTAGTGCTATGTGCATAGCACTCCATATATTTTGAGGATGCAAATCTAAGATGATATGATGTGAGTGCTTCATGAAAAGATAGATTTAAGATGATTGGGTATAGAGCTATTGTATCTTAGTTCTATTATGATGAGAGTGCCTTGGAGGCTATTGAGTGGTGGATTGCTTCCTAAGATGCTATGAAGCTTTATAAGATGTTTTTAACAGGAATGATTTGCATCATGCCTATATAAAATACTCAATAGAATGCTAAAGTTGGGGAAACTATTCATATGAGTATTCTTGTCCAACATCTTATTTGAGTGACAGTAGTATGCTTTGATTTAACCTTAAGAGCTAAATTTTAATGTAGAATCATGTGAGATTATTGAGAATTCATTACCATTTGACAACTTGTAATTATGATTCACCTATGGAGTTAAGATTAACATTGTTCCTCTCTCGATGAGAGTTGAGACATTTGAGTGCTATATTTATAATTTTAAAGATTTTGTCGGCATATGAATAAGTTTATTTTTAGAGATTAGTACACTATTAAAAGCCCATTTTAAATTGAGAAAATGCTTAATGCTTGATGTTGGGCTAAATGACTTGCCTATTAAGTCTCATTTATCAATGCCCTTGTCAATATTCATGCTTTACCAGGAAGGATGAATAATAACAAGAACAACAACAAGCTTTTATCCCACTATGTGGAGTCGGCTACATGAATCCTTCTTCTCAATTGTTTCTTATTATGTATCAAATTCTCACTTAATTCTAATAAATTAAGATAATTTTTTATACATCCCAACCAAGTTTTTTTAGGTCTACCTTTACCTTTTTTTAACATAACAAATCTAATACATCTACTCTCCTAATCAGGTCATCGGACGGGATGCTTTATGTGGACAAACCATTTAAGGTGACTCTCTCTAATCTTATCTATCACTAGAGCTACTCCATTATTTCCCTAATATATTCATTTCACATTTTATTTCTAAGAGTAAAGCCACTCATCCACTTGAGCATCCTCATCTCTACAACACTTAACTTAGTTTTATGCTTCTCTTTTACTGGCCAACATTTTACAACACAGATCATTGCAGGTCTTACCACCATCTTATAAACTTTTTCCTAAGTCTAAATGGTAATTGTCTATCACACAATAGGCCAGATGCATTCCTCCACTTCAACCATTCAACTTGAATTCTACTAATAACATCCCTATCTATTTCACCATCATTTTGAACAATAGATCTGATGTATCTGAAATGCTCACTCTTTTTAATGACTTGATCACCCAATGTCACAACTCCACCACTATAATTTTTACAATTAAAATTACACTCCATATATTCAATTTTAGATCTACTCAAACGAAAATCTTTAAATTATAAGGTTGACCTCCATAATTCAAGTTTCTCTTGGTAAAAGAATAAAAATAAAATTAGATTGGGATTTGTGTTGTAAAGGTTGAACAAGATAAAATAATGGAGGCTTGATGAGATAGATTTAAATTTAAGTTTAAAATTAATGGTTTATATATTGAAGGGATTAGTTTTGAGATGATATAGATGAAAAATATTTAAATATAATTAAATTCAAACTTTACTATATTTAGATTTATATTCCAATTTAAAATTAGTGCATTATATCATGCCAAACATTTAAAGTAGTTTTCAAGTTTTTAATTAAAAGCATATGTCACATGTCAAATAATTGTTAAATATTATATTAATTTTAGACTATGTCCAATCAATTAATTAAATCAAATAAAATCATTATTTTTATTTAAAATAATTTTCCAACTTAAAGTAACCATATAAAGCACCATTCAGTATTTTCTTTCTAATAAAGGACTTCATTTTTTACATATCATTTTATTCTTTGCAGGGTTACATGATGGTTTTATGACATTCAATGATCTTCCATAACTAGACTGGTTTGTATTGTGCTATTTAACAACAATCACTGAACATCTCAAAAGTTTGAAGATCAACTCATCAAATCAATGGAAGTGGTTCAATTCTGAATGAGATGATGACTATTAAAAAAAAATGCTAACCAGAGTTTTCTCATGATTAGGTTTAACCAATCCTCTGATCCATTTATGCATCAAATTTTCAAGAATTTGCACATAACTAGTTCCGTCTAGGTTTATGTATATATGCATTTTTCATATATATATATATATATATATATATATATATATATATATATATATATATATATATATATATATATATATATATGTGTGTGTGTGTGTGTGTGTGTGTGTGTGTGTGTGTGTGTGTGTGTGTGTGTGTGTGTGTATCATCTTTTATATTTTCCTTTCCATTCATTTTGTTTTGGCCTATTCCTTGTTAGAACTGCCACTGATGCATTTATTTCGAAGAGAAGTGTTAGTTAGCTAGAAGCTTAAATTTTATTTTTTAGTTACTAAGGACTTGTTTGAAGTCAATCTTTATATTTTAAAAATGCATTTTTAATTTATTTTAAATGAGAAGTTATTTTAAGAATACTAAATTTATACTCATTATTGATAAATGTTACTAGCAATTGTTGTCATTAGCAATTACTATCAATGTTATTAATGACCATCACTTATAGGCACCATTGGTTTTCAATATCACTGATCATCATAGTCATCATTGCAACATTCATAATTATGCTGCAACCATTGTTCTTCTATGAGCAATCATTCCTATTATTCGTGACCCTCATCATTAGTGCCAATGATAGGTATTATTATCTCTAATAGTTATCATCAATTACTATTGTCTGTCATTCTATAAATTGATTTATTAAATATAAAATAATAATACAAATATTTAATATTAATATATTAAATATATTTTAAATTATAACTGATCATAAATATAATAAAATAAAAGAATATAAAATAGAAAACATCAGTATTATTGTATGACATAAAACAAGTAGTGGTACAATAAAATTTCACGCCTTACCTTTGTTGGGAAATCCAGCACAGACACAAATATTTGAGAAGAGAAAAAGACACTCCAGAATTTTTATGTGAAAAACCCCAAAAAGGGGAAAAAATCACGAGGCCTAGCCCAATAAAATGCCCCACTATATATCTGCTTTGGAGTACAAAATTTAAGTTCTCCCAATAATGGGATTACAAGTTTGTATGTGAGAAAATATGACAATAGAAATTCCAAGATAAGGTAACAAATAGATACACAACAGTAGTTGGGCTATACTGGTTGTTGATGGTAGTCAGCGATGACAATTGGTGACGATCAACGTAACGGTGATAATGACCAACTTCAAACTTCTAGCTCTCTCATAGTTTTTACTCAAGTTTATTTCTAGCTCATCTTCTTCATGACAAGAATGATGTCTGATTTATAGGATTTTGAGAGGAGCATTTTGGTCATTGTAGCCAAAATCTCAAAACACTCAATCGGACAGTTTATATTGATTCATTTAATCATAGATAGTTTTTGGTGATTTGATGATACAAATGATCTTCGATTTGAGTGAACTTATGCTTGTTGGATTTACCTCATCGAGCTGCTCGATTCTGCTATAAGCACGTCAAATTTTGAAGTCATTTGATTATCCAATCAGTGTTTCAAAGTTTTATAAAAATTATCACTTTACATATATAAATAAATAAGTTGATACACATAATATCAACTTATTTATTTATATATATAAAGTGATAATTTTTATAACTAGATAAATTATTTTTTATTTTATTTTATTATATATGTATTGATATTATTATTATTTTTAGGTGACGTTTCATTTGAAGGAGAGCGGGTCGTGGGTAGGGGTGTAAACGGGCCGAGCTTGAGCGAGCTGAGACTCTGTTCGTATTCGGCTCGTTTGTATTAGCTTGTGTTCAAAATAGCTCGTTAACCCATTGTTCGAATTTGGCTCGAAAATATATTCATGTTCATTAAGAGCTCATGTTCGGTTCGAAATAGCTAGTTTATATATTTTAAAATAATATATTTTAATAATTTTAAATTAAATCTTTTTTAAAAAATTATGAATAGAAAATTATATTTCATAAGCTCTAAAGTCTAAATTAATAAAAATAAAATCACAGATTCACACTTGATAATAATAATAATAATAAATTTAATTTAATTTTTTTAATGCTTTAATCAATTTCATCAATCAAATAATAATTTTCACATAATTACAAATCAAATAATAAAATTTGAATTCTGAATATTTTAAATATTTACATAATTAAAAATAAAACAAATATTAAATACAATAATTTACAAATATTTACTCTGTACACTTATGCTTCTACAAATATTACAACATATAATTTATAAACAAATTGATAATTACTTTACATTTGATACATATACGTAATTAAAAATGAATATTTCATATGTTTGAAGCTTATAATTATGATTTTTATCTTCAATCTTTAGAATCTTCAATCCATAATGGCACTTCATCCTACAATTTGCATAATATATTAGTAAACTTGATAAAAAAATGATATATTAAAATTAACCAATGGGCTTAGCTGTCTCAGCAGATTAAATCAAATAATCATTGATGTCATCATAGCTTATTGCTTATATTAAATACTTTAAAACATAAATCAGCAAAAATAAAATAAGAATAGATTTTATAGGATTTAGAATGACCAAAAAGAAAATTAAAAAAATAACAAGATATATTGCAAAACATTAAAACAATGGGCTGGGAGTCTGGTAAGGCAAAAAAAATATTAAACCAAGTAATATAAAATTAAACAAATACTAAATGAGCCAAAAGAAAACAAAAGTACAGATTGGTTATGCAATACAGAAATAGTGTTGAAGCAATGGGCAAAAGTTGCAGAACTGAATCAAATATCCAACTAGAAGAATAAAAACCAAGAAACACAATATAATGCACAAGCAGCAGCCAAGCCAAATTAGAAAAAAATATAAGCAGCAAACAGAACCAAATTAGACAGCCAACCAGAAGAACAAAAAGCAGGAAAAGCTCTTAATCACTGTTGAATAACAAAAACCAAGTGTATTATATGTTATATAAGTAGCTGAATAACAAAGCTAAGTTACATCTCTTGTAGAAAATGTTATTACAATCATAGCCCATCAATTCACAACATTTAGCATAACAATAAGTGCAATATCTATAACCTTAAAAAACTATTGAATAGATAAGTATAACAACATAATTATAACAATATTAAATCATAAACTTCAACAGTATTAAATCACAACATTCAACAAGATATAAACAACAACAAATTATAAGATTAAACCAAAAATAGCATAAGTATTATAATATAAGCCAGCATTACAGATATAGTGTAGAAGCAGCATTACAACAGGTAGAATCGAGTTAGACAGCCAACCGAAAGAACAAAAAACATGAAAAGTTCATGATCTCAAGATTAACCCAATTGTTAAAAGAATAATCATTTATTGCCCATCACAACAATACCCTAAAAATCAGCAATAGAGATACAATGAAGAAGTAGCAGGTAGAATTAAATTAGACAGCCAACCAGAAGAGAAAAAAGTAAAAAAAGTTCTTAATAAAAAAGTTAAACCAAGTGTATTATCTATTATATAAGCAACTGAAAAATAAACTTAAGTTGCATCTCTTGTAAAAAATGTTATTACCATCATAGCCCATCAATTCATAACATTTAGCATAACACCAAGTGCAATATCTATAATCTTAAAAATTGTTGAATAGATAAATATAACAAACAGTTAACTATATAAAAGATAGCCTGATTCAGGTGGGATGTCAGAAGTATAATAATATTAAAGCATAAAATTCAACAACAGATAAAAATATAGAAGATTAAATCACAAGATTTAAATAGTAGTGTTTGGTGGTTAAGATAACTATGAAGTATTAAACCACAAGATTTGAAAAGTTTTGGTAAATCAAAAATTAGAAGATTAAACCAAAACAATCCAATGTTCAATTATTCATATGAGTATGAAGATGAAGATGTGATCAAAACATGTTACCAACTAATCCATCATTTTGAGCTTTGAAAATCTGACAAAAGCACTAATAAGTTTTCTTTTTCCATTAACTCTTGCTGAAATAAATAAATGATTAATTAGCAAAACATATAAAGTGAGTAGGTGACTAATATGAACAATAAACTTTCAGGTTCAGAGTTCACAAAATATTAAACTTGAAATTATGTCTTACCATTTGGTTCTTAATATTATTTTGATAACCTCTAATCTAACTAGATGCATAAACAAGTGCATTAATCATCTTTGAGGATAAATAGCTCCTATAATCATCAAGAACTCTACCACCAACACTAAATGCTAATTCAAATGCAACTATTATTATAGGAATTGTCAAGATGTCCTTAGCCATCTTGGATAGGCATGGATACTTCAGAGTATTCATCTTCCACCAATCAAGCACTTCAAATTAATCATTCATGCATATGTACAACCCTTCTTCTAAATAGATTTGCAAGTCAAATTTTTGAGGGTTGAACAGAACCTGAAGCTACAACAAAATCAACAAACCCAAGCATGCAATCAAAACTCGATGCATCATTTGGTGTATGTGAAGAGAATGAAGCACTTGTTGAACTACTAGGAATATCAACTGCATATTGATTATATATTTACCATGTAACATCCTCAATAATATTAATGTTAGATTCTAATTCAACAGGAGAGTATATTTTAAGAAAAGTGAAGTTGATAAACTTCACCTTCAAATGAGGATCTAGCACAAATGTAATAGACATAAACAAATTGCATTCACCCCAATACTTATCAAATTTGGCTTTCATGACATTTACCATTTATTTTATGTATGCATCAGATGAGTTACATTTATCCAATAGCAACTTTTTCACATGTATGACTGTTGGAAGAAAAATATTTGTGGTGGGATAAGAAGAACCAGAAATCATTTTAGTTACATTATGGAAAATAGCAAGGAATTCTCTTAGTTGCTCATACTTAATCCATTCAAAATCTTGAGGCAACCACCTATAATTATTATCTCAAGCAGCATAATGCATAAAAATATTATGATAACGAAAAGAGAATTCAAGCATCAAGTAAGTGGAGTTCCAACGTGTTGGAACATCAATAGATAGGCATTTTTAAGTGGAAATTCCTAATTGCTTGGCCACTTTTACAAATTTATGTAATCTTGCTGGAGACCTTTTGATATACTTTACCGACTCCTTGATTTTATGAATTATATCATGAACCTCCTTCAATCCATCTTGAACCATGATATTCAAGATGTGAGCATAACTTCTAACATGAAAAAATGCCCCAAAAAATGTAACTTGCTTCTAGACTAAAAATTAACTTTAAGAGCATTAGCAGCAATGCCATTATTGCTAGCATTGTCTAATGTGATAGTAGATACTTTATCCTGAAGATTCTAATCTAATAGGCAATCATATATAGCATCACAAATAAAAGTACCTGTATGTGGTGGCTCAAGCTCAATAAAACAAATGATTCGCTTATGAAACTTCCATGATTCATCGATGTAATGAATTGTCAAGCACATGTATCCAATTGTTTGATTGAAAGTCCAACAATCAGAAGTTAGTGAGACTCTATTTATGCCCTTAAGATATGTTCTCAACTTATCTTTCTCAGTATCATAAACTTTCATATAGTCATTTTTTATAGTGTTTCTAGAGACCCTCTCATAATTTAGATTCAAGACCTTCAACAAATTGTTGAACCACATATGCTCATCAATCATAAAGGGGTACTCATACACAGTAATCATTTTTGCAATAATTTCTTTGGATTGAAGCTGATCATAATTTTTTGGATCATAAAACATAGGTAAGTCAATCTCTGTATTGGCATGAGAAGGCAAGAAATGTAATAATTTATTTATTTTATTAGGAAAATCAATAACTTGTTTATTCCTTATTTTAATTTTCTCACATTCTTTAACATGCCTCAATAATTGTGAAGTGGTGTCTATTTTAGATTTATGAAATTTTGTACGACGACAAATAATTATAAAGAAGGTGGGAAAACTCCTTTGAATATTGATGCCATTTCAATGAAATATTCCCAAACTATATATGTTTTCTTCCTACCCTTCTTCTATGGGAATTCTGTGTTTGGACTCAAAACTAAATATGCCTCTAATCCAGTTGGTTCTACTAAAAAAAATTCAGATTTTCACTATTATTTTCAACTTCTATAGCTATATCATTAGCAGATGATACACCTTGAGGAAGGTCAAGGTTGACATGAAAATGAACTAAATGAAAGGATAAAAATATGAATTAAAATCAACTCAAATAATATAGTTTCAGCAGTCCATAGATATTACATTTCCTATAGATAAAATGCATAAACAAGTCATTTATGTCATTCACGATAAAATAATACTACAAGAGGTGTTCAACACAAGCTTCACAATATCATTAATACATTGGACATTTCAAGATAAAAAGCTAAGTAAAACTCAATTTCAAATTTTCTTTCCATCAAGAACTATCAAACTAAGCACTAAATAGGAAATTCAAATTGTATGTGATGATGAATATGCATAAAAAGACCCTCCAAACTATTAACAAACCATGCTACTTTATTCAAATTAATACCAACAAGCATTCCATAATAGATTTGCAGTATAACATAGTCAATCAATCATTAAGTCACCATGATACCATCATAACATAGTTAGATAATGCAAAGGCATCATGTCATTGAATAAAATAAAATAAAATTGAACACAAATTAAGAATTTGCAACACTGTGTGTTGCCTTAAATCAGAACTTGCTTTCACAACAATTTCAAAAAGCCTACTGAAAATAAAGCATCAAGTTTCTGGATAGCATATGGTGGAGAAAGATACTAAACTAAAGACATCAAGCTATTTTTTAACATCTTCATCTACATATTAAACACCAAAATCCTCAAGCTCTAGAAGTAAAGGAATTTCAAAAACCTTTTATGAAGATTCACAAGCATTTACATAAAACAGAGCCTTTAAATATCCTATAGGGAATAAGCACTTCAAGCTTTTCAATACCAGAGATAGCAATATATAGTACATGTATCAAGGCATCAACCTATGTTTACCATGGTGTTGAATCTACAAATCAAACAACAAAACCCTCAAGCCGAGAAAGTATGAAATTTTTGAGAAGCCTACAGGCATCAAGCTATGTTTCTCACATTTTAAATTTAAAAATCAAACAACAAAGCCCATAACTCATATAACTAAAATTTCAAAAAGCTTCCTTGATGTCTTGATGATTTAGAAATCAAAACCCTAAATCAAAGATTTTGAAAAGCCCAAACATAATAAATAAATCAACATTTGGATGCACACTCCTAACTACAAATAAAAAACCAGAGCCACAAACCCTAGAAGCTTTAAGAGCATTTTTACTTTTATCAGAAAATCGAAGTAATCAACAGATTTTCCATATATTAATTACTTCACATATCAACCAAAAAAACTACATATTAAATAGAAATATATAGATTATGTGGGAGAAGAGTGAAGAGAATGATACTACATGCAAATTCGACCGAGTCCCAAGTACAAGCTTGATAAAAAAAAAGAAAATAATTGCCGATACCAAACCCTAGAAAATAAAAATCATGTTTGGAGGTTATGCTCTTGCTATAGATAGCAGTGTTGCAACTCGTAAGACTCACAACTCCATAAGAGTAGAAAAGGTTAGAAGAGTAGAAAGTGATGGACTTACAAGATTAGGGCAAATGAAGCTAAATCCATCAAGAGTCTGAGACGACATGTTAGGGATCATGCATTGTGAGTAAAGGCTTATATAGGTGTAGGGTTTAGAAGTGTTTAAATCTTAGCCATAGATGAAAAATCTGATGACTATGATATTATCATAAAAAAAAAACTCCCTAAAAATTTATTATAATATATTTTAACTTATTTAATTTAAAATTTTATTAACTAGTTTAATTATTAAAATAAATATAAATTATAAAAATATTTAATGATATAATTATATTTTAAATAAAATTTATAAAATTAATTATAATTATTTGTTTATTTTGAACTAAATTGAGCCGAACATGATTGAATAAAGGATTGTTCATTTTCGGCTCATTTATAAATTGTGTTTGAAATATTTGTTCGCGTTCAGCTTGCTTAGTTAACAAACGAGGCGAACACGAGCTATTCACGAACAAGAAGCATTTTTGACAGCCTTAGTCACGGGGCCCCTCAATTTTTTTTATTTTTTTCATTCATTTTGCTGTGAGAGAGAGAGAGAGAGAGAGAGAGAGAGAGGAAGATGGAAAGACAGAGAGAGGGAGAGAAAGAGATGGAAAGAGGGGGAGAGAGATAGATGGAGAGAGAGAAAGAGATTAAAATTATTTATTATTATTATTATTATTATTATTATTATTATTATTATTATTATTATTATTTATTAAATTGCCAATATCATAAGAAGATGGGGCAATCCTTTTAATATATATTTTTATTATTTTTTAGAATTTGAAAAGTCTCTTTTTCAAGTATAAATACCCCTAAAAGGTAATGAAAACTCGCACCTTACTTTCTTTTCTTTGGTAACCTCCACTGACCTATCTAATGATGATGAACCCCTCATAGGCTCCCGTTCTTCCTGAACTTAAGGTTTCTAACTAACCTAGTTAGAGAATGCTCATCCCAAATTTAGGCTCCAGTGTGCTTCCAAGTTTCTTTTAATTCTTAGTTTCTCCCACTAAACCTTATGACGGTGCTGACCCATCTCATAGGCTCCAGCTCTCTAATCTCAGGATTTCCAACTGACTTGGTTAGGAGATGCGCATCCTGAATTCAATCTCTAGTGTGATTTCAAGTTTCTTTTCAAGTTTGGTTTCTCCCAATCCATATAGACCCCCCCAGAAGCTCCAGTTCTCCATGATCGGATTTTAACCGACTTTAGGGGTGCATTCCAAATTCGGTCTCCAGTGTTATTCCAAAATTGAAAAATAGAGAGTATTTGAGCATCCTTCCACAGATATCCTAATGTCTAAATATTCTCGAGAAAATCTTGCATAAAATGATGGGTTGCGGAAGCATCAGAGGACGTTGAGATTAAATGATTTAATGCTAACTATCATAATGATACTTTGATAATCTTCAGGAAGAAGTTTCATTTTTCAAATGATTTGGTAGCTATTCCTCTTAAAAGATTGCAACAAGCTTATTCTCCTTGTCAGGGTGCCTTACTATTTTTGAGATAAGCTTAGTTGCGGGTCTTCAATTTCCTTTGGCTCATAAGCTGATCATCTTTTTATCAGTATTTGAGATTTGTTTATCTCAATTATTTTCTTGAGCTATGAAAATCATTATTGGGTTGATTATTTTCTTTAGAATGCGTGGTGTGATGATTACTCCAGAGGTTTTGATGAAGATGTGTAATTTCACTTGTGATGTGCATGGTCGAATATCTTGTAGGGCAAATGGTTGGATTTTCTCACAAAAGATCCTCCAAGAAATTGGGTCAATAGATTTTTCTTTATAAGAAATGAATGGGGTCAGCTTGAAATGTGGAGAAAATTGAAAGAGATATCCTTCTCTTAAGTGTTTTAAGTGGATATATTGAAGGCTCTTAACATTATAAAAGTTGAAGAACTTCAATATGAGACCTGTTATATTAATCAATATGTGATGAAATAATTCTAATTCAAGGTTGGTCTTTCAAATCAAATTGGGAGATCCCATGCTCTGATGCTGAAGAAGTCTGATAAGTATAAGAAAAGATCTAACCTCGTTCCCACAGTATCCTCCAAACGACCAGTAGGAGAATGTGTAATAATTCTTTCCAAGAGGAAACATTTGGGTGACCCACAGATTAGATCCTTTGAAAAGAACTATGAAATGATCCCGTAAAAAATTTCTACTCCGGAAGAAGTGTTAAATCACATATGCAGTGGGCGCCAATGTGCTGACGAGTTGGTAAGAAATTTTCATCAATTTTCTTTTAACTTTTATCTTTATTTCTTTTCTCCTCATCTCCTTCTCCTTCTTCTTGTTGTTGTTGTTGTTGTTGTTCTTCTCTTCTTCTTCTTCTTCTTTCTTCTTCTTCTTTTTTTTTGATATTGAAGAAGGCGAGTATCGATCTTGAATTAGATGATACCTAAGGCATGGAATACTAAGTGTATGAAGATCAAGTATCTCCATGGTGAATATAAGCGATGATATAAGTCTAAGGTTAAAGAAGTTATAGCCTTAGAGGATCAGTTGACCAAGTGTAGGACTAAACTATTGACTATGGTGACATCCCTTTCATTTCAACAATAAGAGGTTGATATGACTCAGGATGAGCTAGTGGATGCACGAGCTAAAATAAATCAGACTACGAAGACCTTAGAAGCAACCAATGTTAAGATATAGACTTTAGAGGAAAAGAATAAGGCATTACTAGCACAGACCTCAGAAAAGGAGAATCTAGACATTGACACCAAGTTGAAGATTATAGAAGCTTCAAAAATTCCACGACCTTCAAGAGTATAATTTAGGATTAGGTTCAGGAAGCTTGTGATCATGCCTATGATATTGAGGTGAAGGATTTGGAACGTCAGCTTCTTGAAGAAGGCTTTATTCATGATTTTTTGAAAGGGACCAGTCTAGTTCATCGCAAGAGAGGTGCATAAATTGAAGGTATTTCACTAAGTCAGGTTTTTGAAGATTTATCTCTAAGGGATGATGCAGAGAGCACTTCTTCCTCTTTTTCTAATGATAATAGTGAAGATGTGGATGTCATTTGATTATATTTTTATTTAATTTGTATTTCAATTTGATATCTTTTTAATAGATGACATATGATCATGTTTATGTATGTGTCATAGTGCTTTTGATTTTCACTTTAAAATAAAATGGTTGATGTTTAAAGTGATTTTTTTACTAATTTAGGTTGTATGTCAAAAACTTATTCAATGACGTTAGCCTATATTTTTTAAGAGAAAATTCAACAAGAATTTTAACCCATCATAGGTTGTTTGTCAGAGTTTCATTTAATGACATTGACCTGTGTGGAGTAGGTGCAAAGTTTTAACCTATTTGAGGTTATTTGTCAGAGTTTCACTCGATGACAATAACCTGTGTGGAGTTGGTACAAAGTTTTGACCTATCTGAGATTGTTTGTCAAAGTTTCATTCGATGACATTAACTTGTGTGGAATAGGTCGATCAAAACCACTTGGGATCGATTTTTCTCTATTCTTATTATTATTATTTTGATTTATCATTTTAAAAATATGAAACATCAAAATATAGAGTTCAATTCAAATGTTACATCATAAATTCATTGATTATATCTTCATAAGTTCTTGGCATTCCAAGTGCGTGGAAGAATTTTTTCTTCTGAATCTTTATGTTTGAAAGTTTATGGTTTAACCATAGAAACCTCCACATAAGGTCCTTCCCAAAGAGGTGAAAGTTTGTTATGCTGCAATTCTTTTCCTGCAGATACCAAACTTGGTAGAACTAAATCTCCAACATTGATAGGTTTGGGCTTTACTCTCCAATTGAAGTGATGTGCAATCCATTGATGATAGGCATCATTTTTGATTGAAGCTACTTCCATTGTCAGGCTCCATGTTAGGTAGTTTAAACTCCACTGTGATGGGTTGTTGAAGAACTGTATCATACAAAGGAGAAGATTCTTGAATGCTTTGATAAGGAATGAATTGTCTATCTCTTTGAGGAAATTCTTCTCGGACTAAATATCATAACTCATTTCTAATGGATTCACGAGTTGTTCCAATAAAATGAGATTGATTCAACCCCACCAAAGAGGCAGGGGGATTAAAGATTAGTAGAATGACATAAGAATGATGAGTTAAACTAGTAGTATTATCAATATCTATATTAGAATGACATGCATGGTGAATTACCACATGATCATGAGGGGGTTGTTCATTTGTTTCTCTAACAAAATCAACTATATCCTCTTATTGATATCGTTGATTTACCCTAAGTTGTGGTGGCCTTCTCAGCTGTCCAGCTCCTAGTAAATGCTGAAGGATTTGAGCCTATTGTTCCTTCATTCTTCTCATGCACTCCTCAAAGGTACGAATTGTTTTACCTTGCTGATGGTTTTGATATAGTTGGAAAACATAATCATCTGACATGATGAAGTAATTGGAATGACTTTCCCATAGACGACACCATATTATTGTGTGCCAGAGAACCAATAGTGGTAGAATAAAACTTCATGCCTTAGCTTTATTGGAAAATCTAACACACACATAGATATTTGAAAAGAAAGGAAAACACTAAAGAATTTTTACAAAAAAAACCGGAAAGAGGGAAAAAATCATGGGCCTAGCCTAGTAAAATGCTCCACTATATATTTACTTTGGAGTACAAAGTTTAAGTTCTCCTAATAACGGGATTACAAGTTTGTATGTGAGAAAGCCTGAGAATGGAAATTCTAGAATCAGGTAACAAATAGCTACACATCGATAGTTGGGCTATAATAGTTGTTGGTGGCAGTTAGCAATGATAATAGGTGGAGATCGACGATAACGGTGGTGATGATGTCTCCCAGCTTTCTCTCAAGTTTGCTTCTAGCTCCTCTTCTTCATGATAAGAATGGGGTTCTATTTATAGGATTCTGAGAGGGGCATTTTGTTTATTGTAGCTAAAATCCCAAATCACTCCATCAGACAGTTTATATCAATTCATTTGATCATATATAGATTTTTTATGATTTGACCATTCAAATGATCTTCGATTTCAGTGATCTTATGCTCGCTGGATTCATCTGTAGAGCCCCTCAATTTGACTTTAAGTACATTAAATTTGGATTTCATTTAATTATCTAATCAGTGTTTTAAAGTTTCATATGTAGCATTTAAGCTTGATTTGAGCTCATTTGGGCTCGATTTGACCTGATTCAAGTATTGTTAGACTCATCTTACTAAGTTAATTAATTTTATTGTATACATTCTTTAACTTGAGATTTGTGCTAGATAAATAAATTTTAAAGAGATATATCTTTTTACCACTTATTTTTGGATGATAAAACTTATTTAATCTAAAATACATTAATTTAAAAAAAAAATAAAATCACTTTAGCTAAAAATTATTAGGAATTATGATTATATATATTATTATTATTATTATTATTTTTAGGCAACATTTCATTTGAAAGAGAGAGAGAGAGAGAGAGAGAAAAGGGGAGAGAGATAGATGTGGAGAGAGAGAGAGAGAGAGAGAGGAAGAGATAAATTTTTTTTATAATTTTTTATTATTATTAAATGGATGACATTTCGCTATCCATTGTGAGAAGATGGGGGGCAACCCCCACCCGCCTCCCCTAATTTTTTTTTTAAATTTGAAAAGTCTCTTTTTAAAGTCTAAATACCCCCCAAAGGGTAATGGAAAACTTGCACCTTACTTTCTTTACTTTCTTTTCTCTGATAGCCTCCATTCCTCTATAACGGTGCTGACCCCCTCCCAAGCTCTAGTTATCCACGATCTCAGGGTTTCCAACTAACCATGTTAGATGACACACATCCCAAATTCATGCTCCAGTGTGCTTCCAAGTTTCTTTTCAATTCTTGGTTTCTCCCAAAGATCTGTATAACGGTACTGACCCCCCTCACAGGCTCCAGTTCTCCCCGATCTCGAGGTTTCCAACTGACTAGCTAGACAGTGTGCATCCTAAATTCAATCTCCAGTGTAATTCTAAACTTGAAAATTAGAGAGTATTTTTATGGGTTAACATCCTTCCATAGATATCCCAATGTCTAAAGATTCTCGAGCAATCTTCACAAGATTATGGGTTACGAAAGCATTAGAGGATGGAGATATCAGATGATTTAATGCCAACTATCAATAGTGATGCTTTGATAATCTTCAGGAAAAAGTTTCATTTTCCAAGTAATTTGGTGGCTATTCCTCCTAAAAGATCACAACAAGCTTATTCTCCTTCGTCGGGGTACTTTACTATTAATGAGATGAGCTTACTTGCAGGTCTTCAGTTTCCTTTAGCTCTTGAGCTGATCGTCATTTTATTAGCATTTGAGATTTGTTTATCTCAATTTTTTTCTCGAGCTATGACAATCAATATTGGGTTGATTATTTTCTTTGGAATGTGTAGTGCGATGCTTACTCTAGAGGTTTTGGCGAAGATGTGTAAATTCACTTGTGATGTGCATGGTCGAATATCTTGTAAGAGTAAATAGTTAGATTTTTGCACAAAAAGATCCTCCAAAAAATTGGGTCAATAGATTTTTTTATAAAAAAATGAATGGGGGCTTCTTGAAAAGTGGAGAAAATTGAAAGCGATATCCTTCTCTCAAGTGACTGAAGAGGATATATTGAAGGTTCTTAACATTATGAAAGTTGAAGATCTTCAATATGAGACTGCTATATTAATCAGTATGTGAAGAAGGAATTCTTATTCAAAATTGACCTTTAAAGAGAGATCCCATGCTCTAATGAAAGAAGTAAAAAGATCTAAGAAAAGATCTAATCTTGTTCCCAAAGGAAAATGTCGTACTTGTTTTCCAAGAGGAAAAGTAGCCCCACATATCAGATCCTTTGATAAGAACTGCAAAATGATCCCATAAAAATTTCTATTCGGAAGAAGTGTTAAATTGCATATGCAGTGGGCACCAACGTGGTGATGAGTTGGTAATAAATTTTATCATTATTTTTAACTTTTATCTCTCTTTCTTTTCTCCTCATCTCTTTCTTCTTCTTCTTCTTCTTCTTCTTTTCTTCTTTTTTTGTAGATATTAAAAAAGGTGAGTATCGATCTTGAATTAGATGATACCTTGAAAGCATGGAATACTAAGTTTGTGAAGACCAAATATCTCCATGGTGAATATAAATGATGATACGAGTTTAAGGTTAAAGAAATTATAGCCTTAGAGAATCAGTTGGCCGATTGTATGATGGAACTGTCACTTATGGAAACTTCCCTTTCATTTTAGCGTCAGGAGGCTGATAGGACTCAGATGGGCTACTGGATGCATGAGTTGAAATAAACCAAACTACGAAGACCTTAGAAGCGGCCAATGCTAAGATACAGACTTTAGAGGCAGAGAACAAGGCATTACTAGCACAGATCTTGGAAAAGGAGAATATAAAAGTTAACACTAACTTGAAGATTATAGAGAGCTTCAAAAATTCCACAGCCTTCAAAGTATAATTCAGGATCAGTTTCAAGAAGCTTGTGATCATATATATGATATTGAGGTGAAGGATCTGGAATGTCAACTTCTTGAAGAAGGTTTTATTCATGATTTTTTGAAAGGGACCAGTCTAGTTAATCGCAAGATAGGTGCAGATATTGAAGGTCTTTCACTGAGTCAAGTTTTTGAAGATTTGTCTCCAGGGGATGATGTAGAGAGCACTTCTTCCTCTTTTTCTGGTGATAATAGTGAAGATGTGGATGTCATTTGATTATATTTTTTATTTCATTTGTATTTCAATTTGAGATATTTTTAGTAGATGACATATGATCATGTTTATGTATGTGTCATAGTGTTTTTGATTTTCAATTTAAAATAAAATTATTGATGTTTAAAGTGATTTGTTGTTGATTTGGGCTGTATGTTAGAAAGTTATTTAGTGACGTTAGGTTGTATGTAAGAAAGTTATTTAGTGACATTAGCTTGTATATTTTAAGAGAAAATCTAGCAAGGATTTCCAACCCATCCGAGGTTGATGAATAATTGAAACAAAAGTTATAAAATAGCAAGAACAATTATATGGCTAGAAAAATGGAAATAAAGAGGTTATTTTAAAATAGTTATAAAATAATAAGATTATTTAATTATCATACAATAATAACCAAATATCTAACAACAATAATGATTTTATGCATGAATAATGAACTATTATGCAATATGGCTAGAAAAATGGGAGAGAAAGAGTTGTTAAGATTGAGAAAGAGAAAGAAAAATAGATTTTATGTGGCTGCCATATCAATCCTTCAACTCAGTCAAATGACACATATCTTATGCATTTATATATCAATCATCTAAAATTCAATATTTACCAAAAAAATATTTTTATATGAGCAGAAGGTGTGCTTTCACGTCATAAAATTAAAGAAGATGTTTTTTTGATGTAATATTAAATATGTACATGCTATTCATGTAAAAATAAAAGTTTAGATATTTGATATATAAATATATAAAAATTGTGTGCCATATATGATTGCCCCTATCCATTTTTGAGTATATATAACCGAAGAAAGAGTATTCAATAAAGATCTACTCTAAGGTGGAAAGAATTATCAACAACATGAATCAGTCAAAATTTTGAATTGAGGATGCAAACATAATATTTTATAGTATGAATCCACTGCATAGTATTTCCCAGCTAAGCTAAATGTATTAATTATTTTAAATAGAAAATGGAAGTGGTTAAACATAATTAATCATAAAGATTATATAAATCTACTTCTAGTGTTTATAGACTCATTCTAAAAGCATATAAGTTAAATTACTAAGAAAAGCTACTCTTGTTGGAAATTTTAAAGTAAAAGTTAATTTGGGGATTTCAAGTAAGAATTTTGGTTTGCAATTCAAAGAAGTATGGTGACCAACTTCTCATCTTTAAGTATAAAGAGCCATGTTAGTTGGTTTACTTCAACACATGACTAATTCCATATTAAGTATTCTATTGAGTTTGACCAATCTTACTATGATATAAGATGTGACTAATTTCCCTATTTTCTCAATTTGATTTGTGCCTATAAATATGAAATGGGTGTGCTATTTTTATGAGAATCTAAAGTTAGAAATTTTCTTAATTTATTTATAGTAATTATTCATAACTTTTACTACAGGAAATGACATCTATAGCAGTAGTTTTCACCCTTACAAATTTCTTTGCAATGGTTTGAAAACCACTAGTTCACCAATGTATTTGCATTTCATTACAAAGGCAATGTTTTAGAATAGTTCGGGTAGGGTTAAATAATAGCAGTGATTTTTACTGATGATATTATGTAGACTTAGTAGCAGTTAAAATTCTTACCATTCTACAAGTTAACAGCTCTGAATACTATTAAAATAGCTACAAATTACAACATGAAAAATAATTGTTATAGCTACAAAATAGCAGTTGTAAAAACCACTGTTAAATATGCAAATTTTCTTATAAAAAATATCTATCTGAATTCTGTTTGTTTTTGGATGGCCTACAATATACATTTGATTAGTTACCTATTGCATAAATCTCTAACAATTTTTACCATGTTTGACATTAAGGTATGATGTACCATCTTGAAAGATAGAAATATCACCCCACAATGGACCTAATCACCTAATAAGAACTTCTAAGATAGATGAGTCTTTGTATATACCAGAGATCTTTCCCCTACTTTATATGGAAGAGTAATGCAGGGTTTATTTTATGTCGAGTTCTTTAGGTCCCCATGGAAGCAAGCTTCCAAAGTTAATTACATCTTAGAAAATTAGAATTTTTCAAGAAGACTCTCGACTAAAGTAGTCAATAAATATCTCCATAGATTTCAAAGCTAGATTATCAAAGGATTGAGTATTTAGGAAAAGTCAAATGGGAGAGTTCAAGTAGAAAGACTTATTTGAGGATTTCAAAAGAGGATAAATACAGAGCACTCATGATACTAGGAAGCCTCGTGAGTGCTCTAGTCTCCCCTATAATGAGGCCTTACATATTTGAAAGAGAGAATTGATTTTTTTTGTTTAAGTGAGAATCTTTATTAGAATACTAGGGATTGTAATTCATCAACACAAGATCATTGAAATGCCTACGAGGTGAGGACTTATACTTGTAGCCCGAAGAAAATAGATAGCCTCAAAACCAAATTCCATGGTACTTTAGCACAAGCTAAAAGCACGACCTAAGTCTAATAGGAAAGTGGGACATAATGGTTTACCTCCATAAGAGAGGATAAACACATCCCGACTCTTCTAAACTTACAACCGCCTGGAGTGGCCGCCAACTAACACCTCCTACACATTAAACCCATGTAGGCTGGTCTTATGTAAATGCAAGATAGTTAACTTGTTACTTAATTAAGAAAGGAACTAGAGTCCTAAACTCACTCACTAAAAGTTTATATCATGATTAGCATGAAAATATGGCTTAAACTAATGCAAGATTTTATAATATTTTACACCATTTTGACATGTTCATTTTGGGTTAAGGCTTGGGACAGTTATGCCTATATGCATAAGAAAATAATATTATGGGCTAAATCAGCAGGAGGAGGTGTTCTCCACTAGAAGAGATCGCCTTGAAAAGCCAAGCATATTCCCTATCATGTAAGAATGGAGACCCTCCCTATTCAAGAGTGAAACAAGAAGTTATGCATGATGTTATAACATTCAATATTCAGTTAAGGGTTTGCTAAATCTTTTATTTATCTTGATTATAAACCTAAGCTTTAAGATGAGATTGTGAGTTGTATTAAAATTTAGTTATGAGTTGTTAATGGGAGTAGAAAATTTAATTTTATCTTAAAGAGTCTACTGCATCTAAGCTACACATTAAATCATCATACTTTAAGAAACCTATGAAAAGTATTTCATTTCTATTACATAATTTAAACACAACAATCAAATGCATATATTTTGTAGAAGAATAAAAGGCCAGTGTGGTTGGGTACTATCATAAACCGCAAAAAAGAAAAAAAGCTGGGTTTGAGCTCTACCCTTATACAACCCAGATTATAAAAGAATATTACAGTTACAAGGAAATAGATATTATGGGGGCCTTCAACTTCTTGTCTTTCTTTTCTTCTTTCTCTTCTTTTAGATTAATCTTGCTCTAGGCTTCCCAGGGCCTCTCAGGTCTTTGTCTACTAGCCACTACTCATCTTAAACCCTATAACACTAATCCTAATTCATATTACAAAAATTGCATATTTATAGAAAATGAAATCTAACTACACTTGAAAAATAGATGCTAGCTAAACAAGCATACAAACCAAGTAGTTATATTTTATATATTTAGACTTAGCACCTTGCACATGAGTAACTAAGTCCACCTATCTTAATTAGATTATGCTTAGGGGCAATAAGCAACCTACAAGAAAAAGCATTTATATTTATTTATTATTTCAACAGCCCCTTTAGCATAATTCCTTGCATAAAACATCATTAGGCTATTAGCGACCTAACATCCAGTCTATGCATAAATAATCTTAACATCCAGTCTAAAATATTACATCATAAAATAAAATATAACACCACAATATACACCATCCTAACCTAAGGATAGAATTGACGACTTGGTATTCTAATGTTTGTGTTAAGGTTTAGTGTGGTATGTCTCAATTTAGGCTTTAGAAGTATAGTTGTCTAAAATGTGGATTTATTTAAGTTAAAATATTATGGGAGGTTTCACTTCAAATCATTAAGGGAATTAGCAAATTTTAATTTTTATTTTCTTGGTTTCACTTGATGCTTACTTAATATCTAATTATTATAAAGAGAGGAAAGAAGCTTAACATTTTTCATCCCTATCATAAGTTATTTTCTAAAGGTATATTATTATGACTTTAGTTTCTTTAATGAATGGCTTAGCAAATATTTTTATTAAACCTAAGTTTGGTTTAATCTTAAAGAATCTCATTCAAACATGAAGGGCATCTCAGGATTAATAAGATTGAATCACTATCACATAGATAACATTTCATCATTTCTTTTCATCATCAATAGCACAGACATCCCTTTATTTTTGTTACTCATGATATTTAATTTAATATACTTATTTATATTACAACATTCTTCTATATTTTTGCACACTTGATGATTCTTACTGCATGTATTTTGATAGAAAAAATGTTCATTCTTTAGTTAGGTATACATACACATGTATTAAAGATTTAATCAAGTACATGCCATTGTTAATCTAGGGAAGTGAGTTAATCTAAGACCTCCTTGGGGCTACTTAAAGCCTTGTATTCTCAAGATATCCAGACTATATACTTACTATCTTAAATACATATAAATATATATATAAACATAAGAATAAATATCATGCAAAGGTTGCATAATAACAAATCATTTATTCATGTAAAGCAAAGTTATGTCCCGAATTCTATCACATCGTACACATGAAATGAAATTAAGCAAGTATGTGCCACTATTAAACTAGAGAAGTGAGGCAATCTAGGACCTCCTTGGGGCTACTTAAAGTCTCGTGTTCCCAGGGTGTCCAGACTATATACTTTCTAGATTCAAACACATGTAAACATATGCATGAATCATGAAAATAAAATAATCCTTTAACATGTTTAAGTTATAAGTAAATATAAATTTTATTGAATATTCATAGCCAACATTAATTTAAATCTTCACCATTAGTTCATAACTTTGAAAATAATTTAGGATTTATTAGTGATAATAGCCATACCATATAATATTTATTCAACACATGCAATTTATATATGATTATATTCTTTTAATTCTTTTTTTAAATATGAATGTAAGATACAAATGATAAGAAAATTTATAATGATTTGAAAAGGAATAACCAAACATTGCCACATAATACATTCAATCACATTAACTCATAAAGACCATCAAGTCAACTAAATTTCTTTAAGACTAATAATAGTTTTCATAAAATTTAATTTTGTGTTTGAATTATTAAAACCTAAAGAGGAGAGATGACATCTAATGTTTGCCCCATCCCACATTGGTGACTTAATGCATTTAAGGAAAAGTGATTAAGTTTTATGAATATATTAAGTTCAAGTCATTAAGCAACTAATTTAATTACCCTTTCTTAAGCTTCTTTAATTTAATTAACTATTTAATCATGAACCTCCAATGATATGCTTATGAGAAATTAAAATTTGCAATTCACCTAAAAAGACCTAATGAAATTAGGCTCATGCTTAAAAGTAAATTAGATTAAAGGGAGAAACTATGTTAAATAATCTTATGGTTTTCCCACACCAATGGGTTAACCATAACTTCCTTAAAGACTTTATGTTATTAAACACATAAAGGGGAAACCCATGAATTAAATTTGAATCTTCTGAAATAAAGATTAATTTAATTTGATTCATATCTTACCATTAATTTTCCTAATTAACCCTTAATTATCATATGTCTTAATTAATCCTCTTAAAGAAATGTATTTAGGAAAAGTGATCCTAATTATTTCCCCTCATCATTTCCACTTTTCATAGTCATTCAATTTTTATTATTGGGCAATTTTAATAAATATTAAATGTTTAAGGAGGGTAATCACGATTAGAATTTCATATTCTTTAAATTACCTGGCCAATAAATTCTAATAAAATTATGGGAGGTAGATGACATCCTATTGAATCAACCCACCAAATTTGAAATCAATTGGCCAAATAATTAGACTTAATTAAAGTAATTAGCCTAAGCTTCAAACCCTAATTTAGCACTATTCATTAAGAAACACTTAGGGATTTTATTTTTATTAAATTCTCCTATGTTAAACCTTTCCAAAATGGTTTATTTATATTTTTGGATTTTTCTATAATTAGTTATGATTTTTTAAAGTTTGACTATTTAATTACATTTTTAAAGCCTAGTTAACCACTTAAACTGTCGGTGACATGCTGATGCTACGGATAGTGCATTTCATGTGATGCCACTGGATAAGTTATTTAAAATGTCCGACGTAGCAGCTGACTCAGTGGCGATGGATGTAGTTTCATCGAGGCTGTTCAATCTTGGATCTGACGGTCGAGATTAATCATGTGGTTTTGAAAGGAATAAATCAGAAAATTTAATGGATTAAATCATGGTCGTTCATTCTAATCATGCAGAATGGACGGTTGACAATCTTTCATCCCTGGAGTGTTGGAAGACAGACACCGTCTTCCTTCTACCGCTCGATCTGAGTTTGCAAGAGCTCATGAGATGGTGAAATCAACCCAAACTGAGTTCACCATGGGTTGGGTTCACATGGGAAGGCCCATGATGACCCAAGGATGGGTCATGCTAAGTTTGATTGGGTTTGGACTTGGTTTGATTGGGTTCGGCTCAATTTGACCCATATGGGTCTATTTGGATTCAATTGGGTTAAGTTGACTAATTGCTCAAATTGGGTCAAACTAAGGGCTTAGGTGAGTTCAATTGGTAAGTTGGAAAGCATTGGTGCAATTGGTTTGATTCAATTTGAAGTAGATTTGGATTTAGTTCATTTGTGTTCATTAAGTTCAAATAGGCTAAGTTGACCAATTTGGTCAAATTAG